>CM062809.1:1011391091-1011991091 GCA_031772625.1 Pinus tabuliformis
CAATTCTTTCGATTTATATCTAATTAATGAATTATTTGAATTCTATATATTTGTGGGTCCACACTTGTTGGATAATAAATCAAATATAATATATATAAGAGGGTGTCAATACCCCAAATTAAAATTCATTGACAACATCCCAATTATGCGATATAAATCCTTATATCAAGATGAAAAGTGGTCACTTTTTATTGATGTGTGGCATTCATTACCTAATCATTGTACATATTTTCCTAGAGGGTAGCATCAATCCTCAAATCAATAAGTAAAGATATGTCTAATCTAGAAGAAATAAAGAAAGAACTAGAAGTGTATATTTCAATTTGGAAGAAAGGTATTGGCAAGAGATGCGAACACTATTAACATCCCAAGATAACTTATTGGAATAATATTTTAAAATATTTGAACATGTCATTAGTGAACATCAAGTTCTGAACAAATAATTTTCGCCATCCATGGTGCAAGAAATAAGAAACAAAGCTCATTAACATCCCATAGAATAATTCATGGAAGCCTACTTGAGGGAAAATGTGCACACTTTTGAGGGTTGCAACAATGGACCTCTATTTAACAAGCACATTGATGAATTATGTATGAGAGAAGATGTTATTGAGGGACAAAGAGAAGCATGTTGATATGTTTGTGGAAGTTGGATGAGTTAGGGTTTGAGAGCATCCTACTGTTAGTATATTCTTTAGAATGAATGTCATTATATGTTGTTTTCCATGATCTGATGAGAGAGTATAAGGCTGAGTATGAAGTCTCTTGATGTCATTGATGTATTGGTATATGCTATTATCATGGTTTGAGGTGTTGTTAGGGTTTGGTAGCTTAATGTCTTGTAAGTGTTGTGATGTTGAGGTTGATGAGTGTGAGAGAATGATGTTGTTTTTGGGTTGATGAGCTAGGGTTTGTAAGCATAGGTTATTGGTTTTGGATTTTTGTTTTGTATTCACTTGAGTGAAGAATTTTATGTGAGTCCAATTTCAGAATAGATGAAATGTGGCCTACAATTAATTGTGCAAAGGTTTGTCGGTCTATTTTGAAATTTTTTGAAAGGTGGTCCATAAGGGTTTGAAGGCTAGGGCCTTTAGTGTTGCAAATGGTGGCTTGTTCAAGAAGTGGAGGCTTCCTTCAAGTGGTGTCCTAAGAGAATAAGAGTGGTGGATTCCCATAGGTGATGTCTTGAGAAAATATTAGAGGTTGGGGCCTACATAATTTAGCAAGAGGTGGCTTCTATTAGGTAGTGGCTTGGAGCGAGTGGTTTCTCACATGCATCACATGTCAGGCATGCACACTCGTGGTGGCCAATGTATGATGTAAATAATTTTTTCATAATAAGAAGAAGGAGAAGACATCAAAGTCAAAGGTTTTGCTCCCGGAAGGGTTTCCTCCTAACATCTAGTGTTCTCATGTTTGTTGGTGCTTACTTTTTATGTTATTTCTCTTTGGCTCATTTGTATTCATTCTCATATTATCTATAAATTGTGTGTTATTTGTTATTTTATGTTACATTGTTGATCAATTGATGATTCGAATAACTAAGTGAAGAAAAGGTAAAAAGAGTTTAAATTGATCCATCAAACAAAATACTAATTCACATTCCCCCTCAGTATTGTCAAGCTCCCAACAATTGACATCAAAACAAGTGTCTTCATGTGCAACTTCACTACTAGAAGGAAGACCTAAGTAATTTATTTTTTTCTTATGGGTCTTCAAGGTGTGTCTTTGCTCAGTGCTACCAAATACCTGGTATAGAAAGAAAAAGTTAAATATAAGCCGTCAACTTATGGATTTGATGTTTGGAAGCTAGTATGTAAAGGTTATGGTAATGATTCCCTCTCAGGAAAATTGGAACACCTGAATGCTCAAGCCAAGTGTGTGATCTACAACAATCTTCATAATGTAGATCTAAAAAGGGTATTGCATTTGAAATCTGTGAAAGACATATGGGATAGATTGTAGGTGTTGTATGGAGGAGACAACAATAGAAACAATGAAGAAAAGAATAATAAAAAGAAAAATAAGAGAAAGGGCTCTAAGTGTTGGAAATACTAAGAGGGGGGACAAATCGATATTTCTATCAAATGTTATTTTATACTAGTTAAGATTTTTATCAAAAAATAGACTAGAACATATGAGATAGAAAAAAAATAATTTTATTGATCAAAATAGTCAGGACTCCAACTCTCTTGTACAACAAATCAAGCTCCAACTTATACAACAAAATCTTTGACTTTTCCAAGGCTCCAACCTTAAATATATCCAAGATCCTATTTGGTTAAAATGAGGACTCCAATCCTATCAACAACTACCAAGATGCAAATTGGTCAAAAATAATGCCTCCAATCCTTTCAACAACTCCAAGCTCCAATTTGGTCAAATAAAACTTTACAAGAGATACTTCAAAATTTCTCCAAGTCATCTTCACTAATGATCCAAGATTTCCTTCAATAATTCTTCAACAAAGCTACTCAAAAGGAAGTCTGCAATAGGCTCCAATAATGCTTCAACATGGTTTCTCCAAAGATGTCTTCAATAAGCTTCAAGAAAGATTCAACAAGGTTGCTCCAAACGATATCTTCAATAGGCTTCAACAATGCTTCAACGAGAATCTCAAGTCTACTTCTAACAATGCACAAAAGCTCTTCAATCGTTACTTCAATCAAGGATTCAAGGTTTGCACACCATGTCTTCCACACTTTGCTCCAACAAGATTGCAAAGTCTGCAAATTTGTTTCAAAGAATACACAGGAGTCTGCATATAAGTCTACACATGAATCTTCTTCAAAACTTCTTTAGCAAGGTACTAAAATAGGATCTGCAATGGAGGTCTTAAGTATGCTCCTATTATGCTCTTTTTCCAACCCAAGTCTACTCAAAATAGGGCTGAGTACAATTTTGAAATAAGGCCTCCACAAAGAGGGTTGAGGTTTCTGCCCTATTACAAGGCTAAAATTTCCTTGAAACAAATCTCCATGCGGTCAAATTTGCAAGCATGTTCTACCTTGTCACAGGTCTCCACATGGGATCGACATGTAAGGTCTATCTTAGGGTCAGGGTTGAGCACATAGGGTCAAAATATAAGGTACAAGTCGAACAATAGAATATTATAACCACTACTCCAAGATGAACCACAAAAAAATATAATCACAACTCCAAAACAAATCCCAAAACACAGAAAATATCACCAAAAAACCATTTTTTAGCTCCCTTGATTAGTTCCCTAGTTCTCGAGTTGTGAACTTCTTTTTTCCTTAGATTTGAATTTTTTTTTTCTTCCTTGTCTTGGCCGAGATTGATGGATGGAATGAGGAGCCACACTTTGTATTTACACGAATTAACCTTTCATAAAGGTACACATATTTTGGTAATGGACCTGAATTGAGTTCATGTAGGCTCATGTAGAGAAACTTGAAGAATATAGATTCCCAACTTGAAAAGTTAATATCTCTTCAACAAATAGGAGTTAGAGGGAAAGTAAATACTCATTGGAAAGGGATTGAAGTCCTATACAGCACTATGCCACAACCTTCTCAAGATTGTGTCTCCTTTGACGTCAATAACAAGAATTATTCCAACAATCTACCCCTTTTTTATTGATGGCAACATTTTCCTCATATGTTGTTCCCCCTATCATCATCATCATGCTACTTCCCTTGTCATCATGTTTCTCCCCTTATCTTCGTGCTACTCCCCCTGTCATATTCTCCCCTTTTGACATCAATAGAAAATGGATGCTCTAATGGGATGTAGGAGAGATGAACCCCCATCTTTTGATGAAGATGTTAAAATGCTTCTCAAGGTAGGAGTTTTATGAAGATATCCACAATTTGTTCCTTAGTTTTGACATCTCCATTTTGATTTTTTTCTCCGCAACCTATTCTTGGAGCAAGTGATACTTGATTGGGATATGTTTTTTCTTCGAATGCATGACTAGATTCTTTGAGAGGCTAATTTCATTGGTGTTTTGACAATGGATGGAGATAGGTTGATTTGTTTCTATGCTGAGATCCTTCACGGTTTCCTTCATCCATAGGATTTGTGTACAACAATCTATTGTTGCTATGTACTCGTCTTCAACTATGGAGAGTGATATAGATTATTGTTCCTTGCTAATCCAAGACACAAGACATTTTCCCAAGAAGAATGCATTCTGACTGGTACTCATTCAATCATCAACACTTCCTACCCAATTTGCATCAGTATATGCCCCCAATATAATATTTGTGCTCTTAGCATACCATAATCCAAAATCAAGAGTGCCTTTCAGGTATCCGAGTATTCCCTTTATAGCTAGCATATGAGATTCATTAGGTGCTAGTTGGAATCTTGCCACCATTCCTATTGCCCGCATGATGTCTGGTCATGAAGCTATCAGATATAAAAAATCTCCAATCATTGATCTATGAAGAGTAGCATTCACCATAGGAGATTCATCATCCCTAATTAGCTTGCAAACTGTAATCATGTATTCTCACAATAACACATTCTTCCATCCCAAATTGTTTAAGCATATGTCTGAGATATTTTGCTTGTGATATGAACATACCTGCTTTGGTTTGAGTTACTTGAAGTCCACGAAAGTAAGACAACTCATAAGTCATTGACATTTCAAATTATTTTTACATGCCTTGGGAAAATTTATGACTCATTTCATCATTGTTTCTCCCAAAAATCAAACCATCCACATATACCATTGTGATTAGTAAATCGTGTTTGTTCATCTTCATGTACAAATTGCCTCTCACAACTCCTTTGAAGCCTTGTTGTTGAATATAGAGATCAAGTCTAGCATATCAGACTCTTAAAGATTGTTTTAATCTAGACAAGACTTTCTTATATTTGCAAACAATATCTTTTTCTTCTGCTAAGTCAAACCCTTTTGTTTTTTCCACATATACTTCTCCTTTTAAATCATCGTTTAGAAATATTTATTTTATATTCATTTGATAAAAATTTGAAACCTTTAAAATATTAAGATTCCAAAAACATCTTTATAGATTCTAATCTGGAAACAAGAGTAAAAGTTTCTTCCGATTCAATTCCTTCCATATATGAGTACCTCTTGCATACCAACCTTGCCTTATCTTTTATGATCTTTCCTCATTCATTCATATTTTTCGTCGGTGGTCACCCACGACTCACGGGTGGGTAAATTTTAAAGTCCTTACCGATGGGCGTCCACGATAAGAAAAAATTTAAGAAAGTCTTTATCCGTGGTATTCCACCGGAAAGAAAGATTTTAAGGTCGTTAGTGGTGTTCTTCAATTTAATAAAATGAATATGTAATTTTAGAATTGGTGGTTATTATTGTTCTTTTTATAATATTCAATTTAATATAATTGGTTCATTGAAAAAATAATTAGGTTTTTGAAATTTTTCATTATTATAGATTTTTTTAATATTATTACTAAAACATTAAAATGATTAATATATATTAATATAATAGATACAAGTAAAATGTTTTTTATTCAAATATTTTTATATTAAAATAAAAGTCAGGAAATATATAATTTATAACTAAATATCATGACAAACCGTTTATATTTGATTTAAATATCTATATAGAAAGAGGATAACACGCCAATGTGTTTATATATATATATATAGATTTTCATGAGGATTTTTAAAAATGATAATTTTAAAAGTATTATAATTTCAAAATTTCAATAAATTTAATAATAAATTTTTAAAATGTTTATAGATTACTGTAATTAGTTATTAATCTGTGTTATGTAAATATAAAATTTAAAATTAAAATTTTAAAAGACAAATTATCTAAATTTTATTAAAAAAATAAAAATAAAAATATGATTGATGAATTATATTAATTCATTTTAATATCACTAAATTATATCAATTTTAAACGGGAAATTCTTTTAATTGGTCTACAATCTGTGCTAGGGTTTGAGTCAGGGCTTGGCGCTGGTAACTATGGCGGGTTGTGCAGGAGGGAGTAGAACTCCCTCCTATAGTAAAATAACCGCGAACAGAAACAAGGAAACTGATCTGTATTGCTTCAAGAAACCAACAGAGGTGATAATTGAGGATACTAACACAGGAAACACTGAACCTCACGAACAGAAAGCGAATCGTGAGGAAGATAGCAGGGAGAAGAGGGAAGCAGTTTGAGGGTGACAGGCGTCTGTAAACCCAAGTCGACCATCACTCCTCTGGTCATTTTAAGTGACCCAATGCTACAGGTGCACATAGATCACATGATGGAACACACGATCATATGCAAATTTATGGGGATTTAGCCAACGGAGAAGGCCTTACATGCATAGATAAAGAACCACTAGAAACCTAAGGGGAAATAAACCTACACCTCGGATCCAAGGGTTTCTTTACGTGGTGCTCACGAGCTTAGAAGATAAAGACAGAGTGTTTGAGGGAGGACCCTATTTCTACACTGCTGCAGGCCTTTACATGCAACCTTGGATGATGAACTTTGTCCCAGAACGAGAAACGTTCACCTCAGTATGGGTATGGATACGACTTTACTCCCTTCCTTTAGATTATTGGTTGTCGGAGTCTTTTAAAGGCTATCAGCAATAAACTAGGGCATTTTATAAAGATATCAGATGTGATATTAAGAGGCAAATACACCTCCTTCACCCGATCTGTGTGGAAATGGACCTATCTGGGGCACTCCCAGACGAGATAATTTTAGAAGTCTATGATGAAGAATGGGTGCAAGCGGTGGATTATGAGAATGTCCCATTTAGATGTCGTAAGTTCCATGAACACGAGCACCTTTACAGAGACTGCCCATTCAACAAACTCGAAAGCAACAAAAAAACCACCACAAGTAAAGATCCCGAGGGTTTCACCAAGGTGGGGGGTAAGGGGAGAGGAGGAAAGCGGAACCTAAAGAAAATCAACGAGGATGGACAACTGAGCCACAATAGTTTCAAAATCTTAGAAGAAGATATAGGATACAATGGGGAAAACCAGAAATCAGAAACTAAAACCAATGAGAAGGATAGGGATACTAGCATGGAGGACATACCAGAGAACAACCAACAACAGAATGATCCACCGAGCATTGTGGAGCTTAGCAGGGACCATGAGATGACCCCAAGTGAGGCAAGAACGGAGGATTATGAACTACAGGAGATTCGTGAGAAGGAAAACTTGGATCTGGAAAAGTTTCTGAAGCAGGGTATTACCAAAGGAGTTGAATCCCTACCAAAATAGGAGTTTGATAGGGTTCAACAGCTCTTCCTATGGTGATCACAGTCGAAGATTTTTGAAGTCAAAAGAAACCATGACAGCCAGGAAAATAGAGGGATGAAGACATTGGAGGAAACACAGGGGAACTCTTCCAAGAACTCGGGTAGGAAAAGAAGAAGGAAAAGATAGAATGAGCTACTGACAGAATGTGGAAAACTCATGATAAGCTCAGGTAAGATGAAAGATCTCACCAGTTACTCTTTCATAAACCTATCTTAATGAAGTTTACAACATGGAATATTAGGGGCCTAGGAAGCAAAAGGAAACAAAGAAATCTCAGCAGTAGAATAAAAGAAGAAAAACCAGACATGGTTTTCATTCAGGAAACAAAGTGCTCAATGGATAAAATCAGAGAAATCCACAGCAAATGGTTAAGCAGGTATGAGTATCTATAGGTTAAGGCAGACATCTCAGCAGGAGGGATTTTGACGCTTTGGGATCCCCAAAAACTTGGAATATTGGATGTGGAAGCATCCAGGAACTATCTTTCGCTGGTAATACAACCAGTGGGTGATAAGGAAATTTACATGATCACAAATGTTTACAGACCTCAAAAACTAGAAGACAAACTCAAGCTTCTCACTTCCCTTGGTGGAGGTGGCTCAAGGATTCATCATCCCCATGGGCAAAGCTTTGGAAACAAAAATATGCACAAAATTGGTAGGAGAGGGATCATATTCGAATGTTTGGGCTTATCAAGGGCTCCCACATTTGGAATCTTTCTTGGGAAAATAGAGGCATTGTCTAGCAGCACAGCTTCTGGGAGATCCGAGATGGGAACTTGGCAAGATTCTAGGAGGATAACTGGCAGCAAGAACCAAACCTATTTAGAGAAGAACTAACCGAACTCAAGAATGACACTGACAACAAAGGTTTATGCATGGTAAGTGATTTCTGGGATTAGGTAAGGAACAATGGCAAATGGAGAACTTGGAAGGATCTAGGCTACAGGGAAGAGAGCCCTTTGAAAGCTCAGGAAAACTCTCTTGCTATGGACTTAGAACAAAGGAAGATTTTGGTTTCATCCTCATATGACCAACTAAGATGGGGAAGAAACACAGAAGGTAATTTTAACCTCAAATAAGCCAAGCAGATAGCCATAGGGTGTGATTATCAATACCTTGATAAGGCATGGAAGGACCTTTGGCAGAACCCGCATTGGATGAAAATAAAGATGTTCATGTGGTTGGTTCAACAAAATAAAATTCTAACTTGGGAAAATATTCTGAAGAAAGGTTTTGTTGGCCCATCCAAATGCTATCTGTGTGGTACACAAGAGGAGACAATGGAACACTTAACCTTTGCCCTTTCACCTTAACCTTGTGGGATTGGGTGGCCTCAGTCTTCAGCCAAACTGATAGGGATGGCCTCAGTATTACCAACAATCTGAGGAATTAGAGAAGAAACGTCTCATGCAATGATCTCATCAACAATGCTTAGAGTCTGGTTCTAGGCTTCCTAATATGGGATGTCTAGAAAGAACGCAATGACAGGATTTTCAAAAGAAAAATTGGCTCAACCCAGAACACTATTGCACAGATATTAAGACAGCTCAAAGACACTGTTGGTGCCATGTTAGGGAGACCTCCTGAGGAACCGACTCTGCCCCAGGACAAGCGTATACTGCTACAGTTGGGTCTCCAGTCACAAGTTCCCCAGAGCATACACAAGGAGGTAAGCCAGATAAATGTTGATAAAGACTTTTGGCAACCTCCACCTCATGGTTTTTGGAAAATTAACATAGATGGAGCTTCCAAAGGTAACCCAGGGATGGCTGGGTTTGGTGGGGTCATCAGAGATGAGCAAGGGTGCATAAAGGATATCTTTCATGGTCATCTGGGAACGGCTACAAACAACATGGTGGAGCTCATGGCCTTAGATCAGTGCCTGGAGATACTAATTGAGTCAAATTCTCACAATGAAATTATTGAAGCTGACTCGAAATTGGTTATTAATGCAGCCAAGAAGATCTGTAATGGAAAAGCACTTGAAAAAGTATCTAAACATTGGTGACTTTTGCAGATCTTTCAGTGCATTCATTCCCACCTACAAACCCTGAGACCAGCCAACCTCGTTCATGTGCAAAGAAAAGCCAATATGCTAGCTAATCATCTAGCGAATGAAGGAGTGTTGTGCAAAGAAAACTACAGTACATATGCGTGGGATTCAACACCCTCGGGGAATCTATGGGAGGAATGTCAAAGACAGGCAAACAAAGACATGGAAAACTTCCATACCATTAGGTAAAACAAGAAGAAAGACTAGTGGAAGCTGGAGAAAGCGGGATTGTAAGCCTTTCTTAACCATTTGATTTAAAAAATAAAAAGGTGGGGGAGGAAAAAGAGAGAAGAAAATTGCGCAAAACAGAGCCTTCCATAGGGGAGAGGCGCTTGGTAATCAGTAGGCCTCTTAGCAGGTCACCAACAATGGATCCTGATTTCCTTTGTAATCGTATGGCCATCGGGTGGAAAAGTAATCAAAGGATAACCATAAAAACAGACCCGATTCTTTATAGATAAGTGGTCTATTTTCCTCATCGGGTCCGAAAAGGAAATTAAAGACCGTGTAGGTTTTCGCTCTAATATTTTGTAGGAACTTCAAATCATCAGGGGCTTTATCGTATGGGTTTTGGGTTTTAAAAGTGCTCAAAACTTATGTTTCAAACCGGACCCGAACATTCTTTAAACACTGGCTCACTTTCCTTATCGGGTCTGTGCACTGGGTAAAAGGGACGCTTGTTGCCAAAATCTTAGTTTTGTGACCGTTGGATCTCACGAGATCTTGGATGGGGATATTTTGTAAGCCTCAGATTGAGGATTTCGGGTTCTTTTTCGGGTTGTGTAGTTGGTTACCCTTTATAGGGTTAGCCCATGTTAGTCCTTACATTGTAAGGCCTTGTAAATTATGTAATCTTTCTTTTGGTTAATAAAAGGTTCCACTCTTATTTGACTAAAAAAAATTATATCAATTTTAAACATTATAATTATATTAATATTATTGTTTTTTTCCTCCACATACATACAAATACATATCACATTAGCTTTTTTGCAATTTTATGTTTCATATATTTTTATATATGAATAAATCACTTTTATTTTAAAATTGATTAACATTTATGGTTAAAATTAATTAACATATTTTTTTAAAATGTAAATTCAAAATCAAATTATATTTAAAATTTTGTTGGCTTAATTTTTCTATTATATAAACATATTAGAAAAAAAATTGATTTCTTTTTATTGGAAAAAGGTATAATATTTAAACAATTAATTTTTCTATTATATAAACATATTAGAAAAAAAATTGATTTCTTTTTATTGGAAAAAGGTATAATATTTAAACAATTTTTATTTTATTTTTATGTTAAAAAGATATATTTCCTTTTATTTTTACTTTTTAGATATTGTATGATGATGCAATATGTTGTATTATATCAATAATATAAACTAACTCAATAATAATAATGTAAGTAAAGCGTATAAAGTTTATTTTGAAAAATTTATATGATAAATTTATATCTTTTAAATACGGCAAGACTTAAATTTAATTTTTTTTTTTATTTTAATAATTTTAAAATTAACATGAATTGATCATTATTTTGTAATGTGAATCGTAGAATTTTAGTTTAAGTAGTAAAATACAAGTCAACCTTATAAATTAATCAAAGTAAGTTTTTAAACATAATTTTTTTTCTTTTTTTCTTTTTTAGTTAAGACTAACCTAAGTACCCACAGGGGATTTGAACCGGTGATCTATTGCAAGGACTGCCTTAACAGCGCACCCATTCACCATCAATCCAAAACCCCATGGGCAATATTCAAACATAAATTGATTCCAAATAATTATATTAAATTTTCATGAAATAATTGAATAACTTTTTACTTATTTCTTAATCTTCATGTCCTAATATATTCAATTGTGTTAATATAACTAGTTTCTTTTCTATTTAGTTATTTTGTAACTTTTCATCTCTATAGCTATGTTAAAGTTATTCAAAAACCCACCTATTTGTTATCTTTTATATTATATTGGGGTTAGTGAGTTGAATACAACCTTTTTTCTTTTTTCTTTTTTTCTTTCCAACTTTATTTCGATTTCTAACTTTGATAAAATTATTGAAATTTTCCTTACATATTTCTTACTTTTTATTCTTGTAATATCCCTCCCCTTAATAATAAATAATAAATAATAAAAATAATAAATAATAAAAATAATACAAGAATAATAATTAATAATAAAAATAATGAATAATAATAAATAAATCACTTAATAATAAATAATAAAAATAATAAATCATAAATGTTAAATAATAAATGATATTAAAAATATATACAAAGAAATAAATAAAAAATAGTAATAACCATATTAAAGCTCTAATTAAGAATAAATAAAAATAAAACAAGAAAACTATCAAAAAGAAGGAAATAAAACAAGAAAGCTAAAAATCAAAAGAAAATTAAAGAAATAAAACAAGAAAAAAAGTTGCATGCAGACACATGGAGTGTGTGCATGTGGTTTCCATTCCAATGTTTATTCTATTTAATAGATGGTGAGGAGGATGGGAGGTATTTTATCATTCCGAGATTCTATCTTTCATTCTCTTGGGAGAATGGTATACTAAGACTTAGGAGTCACTGGCAGTAGTACGTCGATTGAGGGCTCGGGGGTGGCCAGTTGTAGCAGAATCCTTGCACAATTGAGCCTGCGGTTGGGTGGAGAGTCGTCCCCAAAACCTTGTTGTCATCTGGAAAAATATAGGTATGAAATTATTTGTCAGCATATTTTTTTTAATTAAGAAATTAATTTATTTTTTTTACTGTTACATATGGTATGAGAGCTTAAGTTTAACCCTTAGGGCCTATGGGCATCCGAAAAAATTATTTTGTTGGAATTTTTAACTTGACTTTTTTAAAGTTACAGGATGATTACTTCCAGAAGGCCGCCTATTTGAGGCCGCATATTTTTCTACAAACCCTCACTATGCACGTAAATTTTTGTTTATTCAATGTATACTTACTACATAGTTATATTTTGATTGGTTTTTGGTGATTACTTTTCTTTATATATTTTAAACTTAGAATACAAATGGAATACTATAACATGCTGATCGCACCTTTTAGAATACCGTGATTTTTCCTCATTTGCTGTGGAGATTTTGATTGATAGCAATTTTAGTGTTGTTTTCTATATTGATGGTTAAGATTCACCAGGGTTGTATTAGGGTTTTGGATGTTGTGTTACCACCCTTCTTTAATGGCCAGTGGTTCACTTAAGCTAACGTTCGTTGCATGATTCATTTTAATTTTTGCAATATCTTTTATGGCTCTGCATTTTTCATCATGCTTCACGTCATTAACATGATTACTAATAGGCTACCATATTCCCATTTTCTGTAGAGTTGCTGATCACCTCTTTTAAAGGTTTTGCCTTTTAGTACCGGAATTGATTTATTTGAAAATATCTAGGACAATTTACTTCGATATTTAACTATTAAAAGTGGTAGGTAAGTTTTGGAATACCCTAGGTTATCTTATCTGAATACATTCGCAGCGAAAAGTTTTGTGTAAATAACATAAATATAACCGAGAATTTTTGCCATCTTGCTTATTTCGTAAAATACATGATCATCTCTTTAACGATTCCACATTTACTTCATAGCGGCAAATTCTATTCAAATAATTAAATACAACTACTGGTTTTGGTATTTTCTAAAAGCATCTGACCGCCTTCCTTCTTTAAAGATGCTGCAATTCAACAATGGCCGTTGACTGAAGAACAGATCCAAACTTTGCCTTTAGTCCTGTTAACGCTTTTCTTAATTCTATATCAAATATGCACAAATCATTCAATATCGTCGTGTTGGTACCTTGGTATTCATTATCGATTTAATATATATAATCATTCGTACCTTTATCTGATAAAGGTTATTTGATAGATTAATATTTCATCTATATTTAATAGCAGCTACATCCATGGCTCATCGCATATATGGTGGGTCTATAGGACTTTGTCATTCGGATCCTATGATCCTATGTGCCGAATTATTCCGAAATTGTTATGGTTATTAAAACGATATTCGTGTCATGTAATTAGGGCCTATAGAGATTTTAAAGTAGAAAACTTCGATTTTATGATAAATTTGTTTTTTTTGTTGTTCAACTTCAAGCTCTGTTAGACGGTCCTTAATTTTTAGTTTTAACTTCTGTGCTGTAATTTATTGTAGACAAGAAATTCCTCCCTCTCGTTTCGGTGTGTACATAAAAAAAATGTCCAAGCTGATATCTCAAAACTTCTATAGCATTTCCTTTGTCTTTTGGCCTTTTACCAGGTCCAAAGGCTAATTTTCATGGCCGGTTTATCTATGGTATAGTAGCTTCATGGCTGGTTTATTCTATGATATAGTAGCTCTATTTTTCTATTGTCCCATGTCTCTCAGAATTCTTCTTTTTGTTTTTTTAACCGTTTGCTCTCTCATTTGAATTTTTCAATATCAAAAGTATTCAGGGCAACTTCTTTATTGTTCCAAGAATGTAAAGAAAGCAACTTGTTAAATTTTAGGTTCCAATATTCAAGAGAGGTCAAACCGATATATTACATTAGTGTTAGTTTTATCCTCGGTGGCAAGGAAACTATGAATGTGTTTATTGCATAAAAATTGTGGAAATATTGTGTTTGTAATAGGGTTTAGTCGTTCTATTCATAGGAGGGTTTCTACCTGGTTTGGAAGGCAATTTCTGCATGGTTTTCAGACGTGTTTCTGCCCGGTTTGGAAGGCAGTTTCTACATGATTCTTATTCTCTTACAAAATAATTCAAATCTGATTTATTTAAAAAAAACAAAAAAAATAAAATTATGAACATTGTATCAATTACATAATCATTGAAAGATAAAAAAATAGAATACATAATCATTGAAAAATGAAAAAATAAAA
The DNA here is from genome assembly GCA_031772625.1 of Pinus tabuliformis. NCBI lineage: Eukaryota > Viridiplantae > Streptophyta > Pinopsida > Pinales > Pinaceae > Pinus > Pinus tabuliformis. The sequence goes on from CM062809.1 coordinate 1,011,405,262, forward strand.
TACAGGGATCTTTTCTTTGAATCAGTTTTTCGTTCTTTTGACCAGCGTTTTACAAGGTGATTTCTGTAGCCTACTTTGAACTAGCAACTGCAGAGTCATTAAATCACGTCAAAAATAAGTGTAAGGCCTATGTAAAAGAGAGTACAACTACAGCAAAAGAGTCTGTGTAAAAGAGAGTACAACCACAGAAATACATCCTGTTGTGTTTCTGTCTTTCCTGAAGAGATCAAAGTGCTCCTTCTCCCCTCTCAACACGGAAGCATGCTTAAGCAATATATGGTACAACTAGATCTGAGGGTTTCTAGCCAAATCTGAGGGTGAACGGTCCGTGCATGAAGAAAACATTGTTACAACGGTAGTAGGGGTAAGTGACATGTTCCTCTTCTCCTCCTTGAATGCAATGTCTTCTTGAATGCACGGTCTTTTTGGAGCTTTTGGGCTCCCTTCTCGCATCTAAAATCAACTTCTCCTATTTTGTCCTTTATGTTTCTAAATTGATAACTAATCTTTTCAATCCAAGCAACTAATCTTCTCAATTTTAGCTGCAACCTATCTCAATTATAGAATATGCGATTAAAATTGAATTTTAATCAAGTCATTAATGTTCTAAAACTTCCAAACATAATTAACCTTTTGCCTAAAACTTCCAAACATAATTGACTCTTTGCTTAAAATTACAAGACCAAAGTTTTTCCCACATCCCCAAGACAACCACTAGTCTTGCAAGTTCACATTGAACCTCAACAATCTATTGATAAATTATAAAATCTAAAAAATATAATTCTTAACCAATCCATTCTTGATTTCTCCTTTTTTTATTGTTATATATATATATATATATAATTAAAGCTAACTTCATATCTTTACTACCCTATGAAGGAGATTACTGAAGAACTAACTGAAATTTCCAAGAGAACTACACTCTTAGTGATTGTGCTGTAGCATAATATTTCTTCCCTATATAAGTGGCGCCAACTACTTTAACATATAGACTGTAAGCTCTGGTGGACAGCTTACAAACTCAAAAATATTTTCTGTTGGCTGTAATTTGATTTTTGAGATTTCTATTTCTTTACTGTGCAAAGTTTGTTGGATAGGTCTTCCAAAATGTATATTTTCTTGTTCACCAAATTTTGTTTTCCAAACTTCATCGTCAAACCATACCACGAGTCAAGAGTTAGAGGTATATTGAAAATTTGTTTTTGTCAGATATTGTGCGGGCTTCTTCAAGCGGAAGTCTAAAGTAATGATGGATACACACTTAAAATCTTTTATTTGAAGGGAATATGATAAATTATATCTGTGCTACATGTGTGCATGTTTTTCAAGACGCCGAGCTCCGCTAATAACTTCTATCCTGAATTGGCCTTTCTATCATTATTAAAGTTTATGATTGTTGTTTTAAATATTTTGGGATCTGCTTGCACACAGTTAGCTTAGGGGGTATTTGTCACTGTTGGTAATCGTTTTAATTCTAGCCATCATGTAGGTAACAGTTATTACAATCGAATTACGGACCTTCAGTATACACAAAATTCTTAAAAGGGAATATTAAGATAAGGATGATCATCTTTTAAACCGCCGGCATGTGCACCGTAGTCCATGACATTGAATATCAGGAAGCACTGGAATCACTTTTGCTCAGCACCTTTCTGTGAGTAGCCCAACTTGAATCCACCATTAACAGAGCCATAATAGCAACAAATTAAGCGAATGTAGTTTGCACATAATTTTTTTTTTTTTTTTTCACGCACAGAAAATTAGAAATATCATAAACGTTGGTTGCAAGGAATTACCACCAATTTGAAATCCATCGCGATAGTTTGGAGGTCAAACCCTCGTTGTAGCCGATAGTTGCTCGAAACTTGTTTCATGGAAGGTAGAAGAGCGGGGATTTTATAGTGCCAGAAACTTCTTTTTGGTTTGCTTTTTCTTCACCTTGATAGACTCGGGTTTTATTTTTTCAAAACGCACTGTGGCCATAAAAATTGACTTAACTGTCAGTGGGCATTGAGGAAACTCGTGCTGCTGTAACATATTCAAATTCCATAGTTTCAATATTCCACTCAATAATCCGTTTGGTAAATTTAAGTTTATTTTTAAAGTCGGAAATCTAGCATCGTTCCTGGAATTTGCCTTAGCATAAAACCTGCCGATGGGTATCAGTTTAAATTTAGGGCGTTTCTCTACCGTTCATTTGACCCGCGTGTGAATATTTTTTTGCACTTGGCTTTGTCAATTATTTTCCATTTGAATTGATGCCTCTTTGGACCAATGATTTGTTGAACAAGCAGCATCTTGCAGAGCACAGAAATACGGGCGTAATAGAAATTATTTTATGGTCATCATGGGTGAGGAAAATTTGTGATTTAGATTCTTTTGGAGGTCAACACTGTATATTGTATTGTGCTAACAAAAGTACAATACAACACAAGAATTTTGAATTGCTTATCGTTGTTCATTTTTAGAATCCATCCTCTCAATTCTAGTACTTTACTTTTTATTTTATTTGGCGTTATGGCATGGTGTAAGACGAGAAAAATTCATTTCTTACGACTTGACTGAGTGTCTCTGCATGGCTATCATTATTCATTGAATAATACCTTTAAAACATTTAAAAATCTTAAAACTTTCAGAGATAATTTTGTAAAAGCATTCAGATTATAAAGAGCTTTTCCCATAAAACATCTAACAAAAACATTCAGATTATAAAGAGCTTTTCCCATAAAACATCTAAAATTGATAAACTTAAGAAATGGAATTTTATCAAATATCTTATTGATGGTTCGAGTATGTAATTCTTACTTATTTATATGTGAATATGATTGTTTGATGGTTAAAAGTATTGGTTTTCTATATAGACAGTTTGTTATTATATCCAGGAGATCGATATTCCTAGTTATATGTGAAAACCATTCCATTAACTTCATAAATTAGCGTGTTGTTATATTCTTTTCACTGTTAAAGGTTAGATATATTTATATTACTGTAATTTATAATGTTTAATGCTGAAAATAAATATTTACTAACATTTAAGTAAGTTACAACTTGAAAGCCTTAATATTGCATCATTTGCAGGATGTAATGCTTTGTGAATAACTATTTAATTGATTTTCCATCATAATTTATAGAATCAATTATCATATTTATACCATGATGTTTAAACATTTCATTAGTGGTTTTTTTTGTTAACTTTTTCAAAAAAACTCTTAAAATTAAAATTCACAAAAATAACTCATATCAGAGAAATGGCATATTTCGTAGCCAACCCAACATTATGTGTATAAACAATGGATTACCAAAAGTCATCAACTGCCATTATTTATGAGTTCTTGAACACTTTAATGGGCGGTAAGTACCAAAACTTTTAGTCCTTGGGCTATCATTTCAATGAATTTGTATGTTAGCTTTCAAAAATATTTCTCAGTTGTGAGGGAAAACTATATTTAAGTGTGACATATCTTATGGAGAGCATATAAAAGACCACAAATACAATAGAAGATAAATTAAAGTCCATGTCCTACTTACTCTTATACGTATTGATGTGGTTGAACAACCATGATAAGGGAAGATTAAAGAAGATGTATTATATAAATTTAATTAGATCGTAAAGAATTATTATTATGTAAAAGTTTTAGTGTTTGTTGAATGCTTAAGATGTGTGATGGTTATAAATGAATTTTTATTATTAATTTGTTTCTAAAGAGGATAATTTTTGAATTGTAAGATATCCACCATGAATATTTATAATAGTTTTTCCCTCTAATGGGAGGGCCACATTGTAAATTTTTCCATAGATGACTAATTATATGGATGAATTATGGATATAAAGATGTATGATCAGACGATTTTATTATGTTGATGTCTTAAAACTGGAAATGATAAGTGGATTACATTTGGTAGCCATTTTAATGAATTTATTTATAGGGTATTACCCAATTTGGGAAATAGTAACAACATTTCCAAAGTGTATCAATGCTATGCTTCTAAGAGAGGAGGAAAAGAAACCATAATGATTGGAGGTGAGAAATTAAAGTCAATTTAATAAAATATAATGAAGAGAAGAAGTTTCCATTTTTGAAGCTAGTAACATTAGGAAATTAAGACTAGGAGAAAAATAAAATATATCTATGAATATCGGGTAGGAAGAAATGGAGGGATGTTCTATCAAGAAGAAAGTTCTTTTAAGGGTATTGATGAGTGGATGTAAAACCAAGGTATTTTAGCTAGTAGTATCTTAACAATGAATTTCACCAGAATTTCCTTGGGGAAGGAAGAATATATAACGAGAGATTAAGACTCAAGATGATGAGGCTCATGTGAAATTTAACGATGCACTTAGATTATTATACCTATGGTGTAAATGGTAAACTTCCTAGTTGAAAAAATGTGGAAATGATTATTGAAAAAGTAGTTGGTATCTTGATGAAAACATAACACTAATAACACTGATGAGATAACATAGATCCTAGATGGATGTTGAATAATCGTAGTTCATAGTTGAATGTTTGTAAAGTAAATGAAATTGATTTTTTTGATGAGCCATGATAAGAATGCTTATAGAGTATTATTCTAAAGTATTGAGATGTTCTCATATTGATGATGTTTCATGATATGATGGTATGAGGGTGATCATGCACATGTGGTTCATTTATTATGTGAAGCCATGATATGTCTTTGATGCCAATATGTTGATGTTATAACTTATGATGGTATTTCATGAGGTGAAGCATGTCATATGCATACAAATTTATGACATGCATGAGCATGCAGTTCGTCATTATTCATAATGTTGCGATTAAAAAGGATGAATATTCTCATGATGACATGCAAGACTTGGCATGTGGATTATTTTTATGATACTATGATGGTATAGCTAATGCATTGGTTGCATGTTGAGGTGTGATGATAGACAGGACTCCACAAATGGGTCGAGAGGGCCGGTTTATTTGATGAACTCGTACGAGCCCATACACACGAGGGAGAATAAGTAACACCATATGGGCTGGGGACAAACTCAATCAACACTACATATGCCAGTGGTTCCTTTGTCTTGTGTATAGCTCTTGATGGATAGCTCTAGAAGAGCTATGGGACCATCTTGAGGGGGCCAAGTGCCTGATGTTCTAGGCTAGGTGCCTAGTATTGGATTGGATGCCGAAGTCTGGAAGGGATGTAAAGGACTTCAATGCCTGGGGTTGTGCGCCTTAGTAGTTGTGGAGGGAGTGGGCCAGCCTTGCGAGATGCCCGGGGTCATTGAGTACTGGACTGGATGCTTGCCTTGGGGCAGATGAGGTCTGAGTCAGCCGCGAGCCTTGGACTAGGATACAGATTGGGTCAGGCTTATGCCTAGTGCCGAAAGTGGGAAAGAGGATAGAGATTCCTTGAGATTTCCCGGGGTGTTGGGGACTTTCAATGCCTGCTGGTCATACTAGTTCAGCAGAGGGTGTTGGCAACATGAAGCAAATAAAATAAAAAATAAAAAATAGTAATAAATAATAAATAATAAAAATAGTACAAGAATAATAATTAATAATAAAAATAATGAATAATAATAACTAATCACTTAATAATAAATAATAAAAATTATAAATCATAAATGTTAAATAATAAATTATATTAAAAATATATACAAAGAAATAAATAAAAAATAAAAATAAAAAATAGTAATAACCATATTAAAGCTCTAAATAAGAATAAATAGAAATAAAACAAGAAAACTATCAAAAAGAAGGAAATAAAACAAGAAAGCTAAAAATCAAAAGAAAAGTAAAGAAATAAAACAAGAAAAAAAGTTGCATGCAGACACATGGAGTGTGTGCATGTGGTTCCCCTTCCAATGTTTGTTCTATTTAATAGATGGTGAGGAGGATGGGAGGTATTCTACCATTCCGAGATTCTATCTTTCATTCTCTTGGGAGAATGGTATAGTAAGACTTAGGAGTCACTGGCAGTAGTACGTTGATTGAGGGCTCTGGGGTGGCCAGTTGTAGCAGAATCCTTGCACAATTGAGCCTACGGTTGGGTGGAGATTCGTCCCTGAAACCTTGTTGTCATCTGGCAAACCTTGATCACAGGTAATATAGATATGAAATTATTTGTCAGCATATTTTTTTTTTTAATTAAGAAATTAATTTATTTTTCTTACCGTTACAATTCCCTTAGTTAACTCGTGTTACTATGGTGAATACAACAATTTCTCTCTCTAATTGCCTAACAACATTTTGTAATGTTTCCATTTTTAATCTCTTTGATTAATTGTAATTAATTAATTATCATTCACAGTTGGCTGTGTATCAACATAAATATTTTAATTATCATTCTTTATTTTATTCCATGAGGAAGACATGCCATGTTGATTTGAACAATTGAAATATTGTTATTATAAAAGTTAATAAAATAATAGAGTTGATTCAGGAAAGAGCACACAAAGGGGGATAAAGAGCCAATGTGTTTTTATATATAGATAGATATTTATAAAGATTTTTAAAAATGATAATTTTAAAAGTATATTATAATTTCAAAATTTAAATAAATTTAATAATAAATTTTAAAATTGTCTATAAAATAGTGTAAATATCTAAATTTTATTAAAAATATAAAATATAAAAAATATGATTTATGAATTATATTAATTCATTTTAATATTGTTTCAATTTTGAACATTATAATGATATTAATATTATTTATTTTTTTCCTCCACATACATACAAACACATGTCCCATTAGTTTTTTGGAATTTTATGTTTCATATATTTTTATACATGAGTAAATCACTTTTATTTTATAAAATTTATAATATTTATTTTTAATATTGATTAACATTTTTTTGAAAATGTAAATTCAAAATTAAATTATATTTAAAATTTTGTTGACTTAATTTTTCTATGATATAAACATATTATAAAAAAATATTTGATTTCTTTTTTATTGGAAAAAATATAATATTTAAACATTTTTCTTTTTTATTAGGTTAAAAAGATATATTTCTGTTTATTTTTAATTTTTAATCTAAAATCGTGAAACATATTGCAACCTAAAATGGTGAAACAAATTGTATGATGTTGCAATATGTAATATTATATCGATTATATAAACTAACTCAATAATAATAATATAAATAGTGTATGAAATTTATTTTCATAAATCAATATCATAATGAAAATGAAATTCTTTTTCATAAATTAATATCATAATGATAAATTTATATTTTTTAAATACGATAATATTTAAATTTAAATTTTATTTATTTTAATAATTTTAGAATTAACATGAATTGATCTTTATTTTGTAATGCAAATTGTAAAATTTTGATTTAAGTAGCAAAATACAAGTTAACATTATAAACTATAAACTAATCAAAGTACATAAATTGATACCAAATCATTATATTACATTTTCATAAAATAATTGAAAAACATTTTACTTATTTCTTAATCTACATGTCCTAGTTTACTCAATTGGGTTAATATAACCCTTTTCCTTTCTATTTAGTTATTTTGTAACTTTCTATCTCTGTAACTATGGTTAAGTTCTATAAAGTTATTCAAAAACCCACCTATTTGTTAGCTTCTCTATTATATTGGAGTTAGTGACTTGAATAAAACCATTTTTTTTCTTCCTTTCTTTTTCTTTCCAACTTTATTTCCACTCCCAGATTTGATAAAATTATTAAAATTTTCCTTGCATATTTCTTACTTTTTATTCCCTTAGTTAACTCATGTTATTAGGGTGAATACAACAATTTCTCTCTCTATCTCTCTAATTCTCTCTCTAATTGCCTAAGAACATTTTTTACTATTCCCATTTTTAATCCCTGTGATTAATTGTAATTAATTATCATTCACAACTGGTTATGTATCAACATAGATATTTTAATTATCATTCTTTATTTTGTGCCATGATGAAGACATGCCATGGTCATTTGAACAATTGAAATATTGTTAATATAAAAGTTAATAAAATAATAGAGTTGACTCAGGAAGGAGCACACAAAGGGGTATATGGTACCATAGGAAAGGAAGAAGTACCTAAAATATCGCTCATTTTTGTATGTTTTATGGGAGGGGTTACTAATGTTTTAATTCAAATTTCTCAATAATCATCAATACACTCAATTACCAAATATACTACTATCTAAAACTTTGTGGAAATAAATATTAATGTTCCATCGTATCTAATTTAATGAGAGATTTCTAGCTTCGTTGACTAGATATTTAGATAAAAAATAGCACTTAAAGAAAAAACCGTTGTTATTAACCTTGACCATGCTAACACTAGAAAATCACATGGTTCATAAGTGCATTCTCTTATTGAGTAAATTACCTAACAGACCAATGCATTGGTGGCAATGGCCCGAGACTTATCAAATGCTTATATATAAATATATATAACAACCATATGTTACAATCATGTACATCAATGATATATATGTAAATGTATGTGTATATATATAATGAATATGTGATTTAACTAGTGTGCATTTCAAACTTAATTCAATGGAGTTGTCTTTAACGTGACTTTTTGGAAAATCCAGTAGATAGATTTTTCAGTTCCTCAATTAATGTGACAACATTTCATTCGTCAAACACCGCCATTGCCTTCGTTAGTTGACCATCACCATTGCCTCCCGTCCGCTACATCATTAACACTCATCATCCATGGCTTATGCTCGATGATCTGCCATACGCAATATGATCTAAATTATCCATAGTTTGCATAGATTTGAATTTGAATTTTCCCTCGAAATTTTCACATTTTGAATTTTCTCGCCCATGTTGATGACTCGTGAATGTTGATATTGCTACCTTCCTACGTTATTGAACATCATCAACCCCAATATAATATAATGTCTCCACTTATTTCTCTCCATTCCTATTCAATTCATTTTTTTTTGGTTTGAAATCCATATTTCCATTCAGTCTCTGTAATATATAGAGAATTATGGGTTTTTATGGAACTCATCTAGTTTTGCGGATTCGTTAATGGTTACAATGAAGGATCAACCTTTATATATACATTGATATATCTTCCATGAACTAGTGGGAGTCTGGATCATGGATGCGATGCTCAGTCTATGTAAACTTTCCCTGAGATTTCCATGGGATGGATCTAGAATGAATCATAAGTAGCACAACCTAGATTTGTTTTCAACACATTGTGGTATTGGCTCTATTTTTAAATTGTTATAAGAGTTTCAATTTTTCTTTGGAAAATAAGTGGATACTTTTTTTCGAAACCAAAACCATGGCGAGAAAACAATATTATTTTCAGTTATGGCTCTCAAGAATTCGATGTGGGATTCGATGCTATGCAAATTCTCTAGATAAAACAATAATAGGTAGAACAACGAAACGTTTAGTGAAATTAAGTAGGAGGAGGCTGAAGACAAGGATGAGTAGGCATGAGTAGATTTATTTTGTATTGGGCATGGAATGTCGTCTTAGGCGGGCTACTCTGCTCTCACGACTAAAGGTTTCATGGTGTCATTTTTCCAAGATAGTGAAGGAGAGGCAATCCAATTTCACGAATTTGGTAGTTGTGAATCACCTTTTTTTCCATCTAACTCTACCTCCTCCTATGTATTGGTACAATCACCTTGGAGGAGGAGGAGTAGAAGCTATACAAATATTGATGGGTTATCCTATGGACACCTAGCATATATGTTGCATATTTTGTAATGTTGTTAGTAATCCATGTGGAGATGTATAATAATGGGATACAAATATTTCATCTGAGAGGCGGAAATAAATACAATTTTTAATGGGCATTGTACATATGTATAGAATATGGTTGCTCTTTGTACATGGTTGGTTGGGCTATGATTTGGGTAAGATTTTACCCCAACTACTGTTTCGTTGATTCAGCTGGGCATTATAGTTTAAAATTCCTTAAGTGTATGTCTCCAAAAGTGAATAATATAGATCTAGCTTTAGCTAGATAGTAGGTGGATTCTAAAAATAATTGTTGCACTTCTTTTTCCTATGAATAAGAATAAATTAACGCCTTTGATATGCTCATTAAACTATGTTTGTGCTTTAGTTTTCCCTTGAAGTTTTTATGGCTCTAAAATTGCTTGTCATGAGTTGTGAGTGTGAATCTTGTTCAGATCTAGGATCCTTTCATAAAATCAGTATTGAAAATTTAAATTTCCAACCCCTGCATTATATATAACTTCATATTGGTTCCAGATTTTCATATCATGATTGGCATTTTGAAGTTGTTGTTATCCTCAGCTCTTGCTCTTGCCATTCATCATTTCTTGCTATTTAAATTTGTTTATGAAGTTAGGAGGTGATATGCAATTGTTGTGGATATTCAATCTTTGTGAAAAAAAATCCAATGATTTAGAAAATATCACAAATACCATCCATGATCTCGCAATACTTAACAATTTGAGATATTCAAATATGAAACTTTAGTATACTAAAAAAAATCCATACACATTGAAATAAAAACTACTTAAATATTTTTACTATGTTAAATCCCATCCTAATCCATTAATTTGACAATTCATGTTATGAGAATATAACATGCTAGCGACTAACTCTTATACCTAATTCATTGGGCAAGTTGACAAATTTTTGAAAACAAACTCTTAATAGTGCTACACATTGAAAAGATTATTAATTAAAATGTTTTGTATTATGTTAAACCTTTTTTTTTATAGAGATATAAACGTTTTATATTATATTAAACTCCTTTTTTTTGGGGGAAAGATATGGACATAAATGTAAATGTGCTCTGTTTATATTTAAATTACCGTATATTTATAATCCTATTATATCGTGGATACATTTAATTGTTTTTTTCCTCTTTACATTAATGTAAAAGTTCTTTTATTAATAATCATATTATATTGCGGATACATTTAATTGTTTTTTTTCCTCGTTATAGAATTGAAAACGAATAAATTATTTCCTTGTATCTACTTTAACTTAACTAAACGCATAAACTATATTCATATCTTTATTAATTGTTTTCATTGTTTTTTAAAGAATATAATTTACATGTTTATTAGTCCCTGGAGCCCGTCCGTGCCCCCCTGCGGGGCTGCAGGTACTATAGTAATCGGTTTTGAGTCCAGTTATTAATTGACACAGAAATCAATCAATTTTTTTTCCGGTTAAAGCAATGTTAAAGCAAAGTTTTAGTTTTATGTTTAAATGAATATTGTTTCTTATCCAATGAAAGACTTAATTAGACTTTGCCGTTTTAGTTTTACGTTTGAATGAATATTGTTTTTTATCCAATGAAAAACTTAATTAGCCTTTGCCATCTTATTTTGCCTCATATCGAGGCCAAATTCAAAATAACTTACGACATATTTCTTAGATTGCCCAACAATTCTATAACATAACGCTTTTGTGTTTTAATGTTATAGCATTAATTTTCTAGCATTTAATGTTAGAGATTAATATTGTTCTTTCAGTGATCTTAGACATATATCTGAAAACAAAACAAGTGGCAAGTGGCATGTCGATGTATGAAAACAAAACAAGTGGCAGGGAATGAAATAGCCTACATTGTTGAGAGTCTGTTGTTCCTCTTTTGCCGAGTTTGGTTTTTACGGGAGTCGCAGTTCAGCGGAAGATCTGCAGTTGCACTGATAAAAGCATGGGAGTTCAGAGCTTCCTTATTCATGAGCTGAGTGGATATAGATGGGAATAAGAGAGCTCCCTCTGAAGCTAGTAAGTAGTTGTTCACAGCCAAGCGTACATGGTCTCAACTTGGCCTTCAGCGAGAATGCAACAACAAGCACGCCCACATCTTTGGAATGTATGCTGAAACATCCAGTCTCTTCAACGATTTATCTCTCTGGTAAAATCCACAACAATTTTAAGTCAATTGTTTTGAGTAAAGCCGAGGAACAAAGAGGGCTAAGTTAGATTTGGGCCAAAGAAAATACTGAATTTGTTTATTTTCTTCAAACAATTTTGTCCCTGCTTGGCTTTCATTTACAACATTTTAAATGTTTAAATTGTACTATCTAATAATATGCAATGTTTATTCTAACCTCCTATGCTCAGTAATTTTTGTATATACCATATTAGATTGAATATTTTTTATATAACTGCATTTGCGTTTTCTCTGTGAAACCTTCGAATGATATTTCTCGTAGAGTTTCCATTATTTCTCGTAGAGTTCTCATTTCTGGTATCCGGCAACTTAGGTTAGTTCGAAGAGCATCATGTCGTCCAAATCGTTTTCCTTCAGAGACAGTGCTGAAATTTCAGCATTCCACCAGCAGATTCCTTCGTTGGCATCATGAATAGCTAGTTCAATCATATACAATTATGTTTAGAGTCTATTTTCAGACTACTGTAATGTAGTAAATTGAATACCAAATTTTCACATCATTTTTTCTATATCCTTTTCCTCTGGTTATTCATACCAGTAACAAACTCTACAACAGAGGCCTGACTGTTCTTTCCCTTTCGCTTGTTGTTTATATATCTGAATTGAAAGAACTATCTATTTGTCTCAGAAACCTATTAAGTAGGATAAGGAGTTAACAATTTTAGTCCACTTTGTTTTTATTGTGTTCATATATCTCATTTACAGAACCATTTAATTGACTCAGAAGAATGCATATTTATTAGAAATTAGAGAGCACGGTTTTTATTGGAAAGGAAATTATATGTTTTTATGGAAATGTAAATTTGAGGAATACAGATTGCACAATTTTAAAATGTGAAGATAGTGAAAAGGTTGATTTCATTAGTATAATCAAAATAAATAGTTTCATTAAAATTTTAAAAAATAAATTTTAGTAAAGTCAATATATAATCAAAATAAATAGTTTCAATAAAATTAAAAAAAATAAATTTCAGTAAAGTCAATATCAAATTACATAAGTAAAATTTAAAATATTCTGGCAGCTGTGGTTTAATTAGGTGAAATCAAGACCATATACATCTAATTAGGTGAAATCAAGACCATATACATTTGCAAGATGCTTTAGCTGATTAGGCGAATTTATCTCTTCATGGTTCAGTTTTTTAAACCTGTATATTTAAATTTTTCCCTCGTGCTTTTGATTGGGATTCTGAATTTAGAGATAAAGACCCATACCTTCATGAGCAAGATCTAGATCTATCTCGAGAGCTTGAAGCAGAGCTTGTTGAAGCACACGTTTATCCAGGACCAGTAGCTTCAGTCTCCATTATGTCCTTAGTCTTAGACATTGAAGCTAAAAAACTCGACATCCTCAAGTTCATTCGTGTTAAAAAAATTTGTGAAACTCAGAATGGGCGAGCAAGCAGAGTTCTGGTCACAATCTGCCTAACTTTTACAGGAAGGCTCCAACTGTGCAGCCCACTGTATCTCTACTCCATAGTTCCACTGCCTCGCAGGGATGGCCGGGTTGAAATTTAGGACACTCGTGTAAGCCCTGCAATCACCGGAGTGTACCCCTATTGTCTGAGAAGCGGTAAAACCTCCTGCTATAAATGTGCAACAGACACCACCTTTCCTGCATGCCATGGCTGCCTCGGCTTCATTAATATATGTATGACACGAACTGCTTGAACTACAATTCAATGGCGATGCCAGAACGCAAACCATGAGTACCAGCGGCAGCAACACCCCAAGCCACAGAGTAACAACAACGCTACGTGGCAGTTAGCATACTATTTGGCCTCGCCTAAACATCGCAGTGTGTCGTTTGGGCAGAGAGGGAGGGTGACGGAAACCATTGAGAGCTAAATCTTTGTGAATAATGGCATGTTTGGACTTTAGGGTTGTAGTTCTTTTAGGTACAAAACATAGGCAACACCCTTGGTTAATTAGGAATTATTTTCCATAATTTTTAGGATTTAAAAAAATAACGATAAATTGATTTTAGAAATTATTTTCAATAATTTGTACGATTAAAAACATAATGATAATGATAATTTGTATTATATAATAGGTAGATTAAAATTTGGTTTTATGCCTGGGATTGAGGTTAATGTTATTTATTAAGATGTTACTTTTACATATATAATTTAGATTGGAATTTCAATGGTTTTATGCCTGGGATTGAGGTTAATGTTATTTATTAAGATGTTACTTTTACATATATAATTTAGATTGGAATTTCAATTATAATTAGTACAAAATATTGATTTACTTTTTAATGCGCTTTTGCTTTAAAGCATTTATCTACTTTTGATTATACCTTTACTGAGTGTCCAAATGACATTGGAATGCCTGAGATTGAGGTTAATGTTATTTATTAAGATGTTACTTTTACATATATATAATTTAGGTTGGAATTTCAATTATAAAATATTGATTTGCTTGTTAATGCGCTTTTGCTTTAAAACACTATCTACTTTTGATTATACCTTTACTCTGTGTCCAAATGACATTGGAAGTAGACTGTTTTTTTTTCTTTTAATCATACTGCTACTTCCTTAGCATCGAAAAGATTTTGGAAGTTGAACCCAATGTTCAGGAAATTGTACTTCATATTGTATCTTATTTAATCAAATAAGAATTCATGCTTGTTCTTTTATTTTGGTTTGCACATTTCAACGATGGCATCAAAGCCAGTCTTATTAGAAACGGGTAAAATCTACCCTTCCCCCTCTCTAAGTTTGTCAGATCTGCTTTCTGAGATCACCCCGCTCGACTCGAACTCGTAACTCGGCCAAAAACGAGTGCTTTTACGTTTATACTCCTACGGGCTTTCGCTTTTCCCTCAAGTCATGCTTTTCTTCAAGTCGTGCTTGTCATCTTTATCCACTGAGCTCCGCGAGCCCCCCAATAAGCAAGCCCTCCTAGTTTCACAATTGCTAAGAATAAGTATGCATAAATGACAATTAGTAGGCGTAAGTGAAGAGAAGCAGGCATAAATGAATATTAGGACAGTAAGAAAAGTAGGCAAAATAACATTATAGAAGGAACCCACTGAATCAATCCCTGCCGGTCGCGGGATAGGAGAAAACACATTCTAGATGCAGGAACTCACCGAATCAATCTGTGTACGATTGAGGATGGTAGTTGGTGATACCGAATGCATGGAAAGACTGGGCATCACACAATCAATGCTGCCTCTGGTTATATAGGGAATTTAGCACATTGTTGACATGGGATGCTCTTCTCATAATCTATATATATATATATATATATATATATATATATATATATATATATATATATATATATATATATATATATATATATATATATATATATGGAATCGATGTTTATAAGGGGGGGGCTTATCAATAGTATAGATGGTAGGGCTTTAAATGAGGGTAGGCAATCGGCATAAAAAAAGAAATATCAATGGGTCCGGCTTGGGCCTCGCCCTTGAGACATCAATCTTCGGTTCAAAATCAAAATAGAATGAGTTGTTATCAGCGTTATACCTGTGACTTAGAATGGATATGTATGGCTTTGCTTTCCTTCCATATTTCGCTTTGAAAGCACGCACACAGATTAATAAACCTGTTTATCTGATCACATAACCTTCATAGCTGTTTTAAATAAATTTATATAGACTCTTCGTAACAAGAGCTACAGGCAGCCGGAATTCCTGCCGGACATGAAAAAAATTAATAAAACATAATGTGTAGCTTGTTCCTCTATCCACTTAGCTGTTGCAGCTGTTTGGAGTGCTGATGATAAAATGCATACTGCAATATACCAGTATAAAAGGGCTGCATCTAAATCCTTGTTTTAAAACTTAAAATATACGAATCTTTGTGATGCGAAAGAACATAAATCCCATGCTTATATTTCTATTACTATTATAAGCTTCCGAAATTCCAAGAAAGTCATCTTGGTTCAAGCATTTAAAAGAATGCGGGGGGTGCTGATGCACTTGTTGGATCTACCTAGTTTGGCCATGAATAAAGAGAATATGGTGCAATAAGAATAGTTCAGCCTTGTTCATGATCTGGATGGAGATTCGCTACATAAGGCCAAGTGGATGCCAGAGCTGCTAGGCTAAGAGACTCTGCTTGGTTACTCTGGGTGGTCTGGTGCGCCTAGTGATCATGTTCATATACGCAATATATGCATATCTACATGGTTGTTCATATATGATGTGACATAGAGATGTGGAATCTCTGGATTTCCATGGAGACGTTGCATTAGTTGATCTGGAGATCCCGCGTTGAACATGGTCTGGTGCCGGTCGATGCCAGAGCTGCTAGGTTCAGCTCCACTTGGACCTACTCGACTGGGCTCCTGGGAATCTAAGTCCTTGCAATGCTATGGTAGCAGGTTCACTCGCATGGATAAGTTTGCACCTATGTAGAGGTTCCTAGACAATATAGCCATCATCATCTCTACGTCTCACAAGCTCGCATATCTACTTGGCTCCTACCTAGAATCTAGTTCCACTAGCTCTATAAGACATTTTCACATAGGATATATGAACTATATGAGCTGTCTGAATCTATAGCTTTGTTGTACGTGGATCATGAAACGTACCTATTCGAACGAAGCCTTGCATCCCTCCCTCGATGATAGTAGCTGGGTGGACTATTGGATACGGAACATAGAACTACCAGGCGAGGGAGATAAACCTGGGATCGGGTCTTGAACTATCTTTGCATTTCCTAGACTCGACCCAGTCAAAATATTGACCCAGTCAAGGCAGGGACTTGCTGCGATGCAGCTTCCCTTGTTATTTTTAAGAAATCTTAACCAATTTAAGCTAAAAACCCAAATTTCAAAGCACATAAACCTTTTTAACTATTAAGCAAAAATATGATAATTTTAACTAAATTATCAATTAGAAGTACTATGTGCTTTGTTTAAGGGATCACAGAGTCGAGTTATAATCACTTGTATTGAGCGCTCATAGGAAAACACTCTTTTGGATAAAATTATTGTGTTATTTTGCCTAATTTTTTTTTTAATTGAGTTGTTGAATTTATAAATATGTATTATTTGATAAGTTGGGTTTGTTTGTAGATTAAATAACCTTTAATGAAATTTATTTAGTGTCATTTTGTTTTAGGCATTTAAATATTTTTTTTAAAAGAATTTGGAAAAAAAAATTGTGGTTATTAGTGGGTTGTATTAAGTTTGAATCATGACTTTTTTTTTTCCAATTATTAATTATTATACTAAATCGAAAACAAATATATATGTGATTTTTTTATTTTATTTTATTTTTTTTATATGATTTTTTTATAATTATAATAAATAGGATGCAAAGTGTATTCAAATTAATTCTCATAGATTATTATTTTGAAGAACTAGCATTTAAATAAATTTGATACGATCTAATGGTGAAGATTGCTTGATCTAATGATAGTGATCAATATCGTATAGCAACTTGCATTCCATTTAAAGGTAAGACAATAGCCCGACAAGATGGGATGATTCATATGATTTAAATATGATGGATGTTATTCACATTGGATTCAAACATGCATGTACATTAAAACGTCGCTCAAACATGATGACATCTAACAATTTATATTAATGTGATTGAACGGATATTATTCATATCCAGCCCAACATGCACATAGTGGACACCATAACCCAATGGATCCAACAGTGGCATTTCACATAATCTAATGGCTATAATTCCTATCGGGTGGAAACTTTCACACATGTTAACGATCCTATTGCTATTTGATACAATCTAACGGTGCATATTTAGCAAGCTTAATAGTTGTAGTTTATAATGTGTGTGAAACTAAACAAGGGTTAAGCCGTCAAAATGCGTCAAATAATCAACATTGTTTTCATCAAAAGGTTGAAAATCTATGATTATACTTCACATTAATTTTCACCAAACCTAATAACAACAAGTTAATGTACCATACTATCAATATTACTGGTATTGAGGTTTATTAGGGTGATTATAAGTGTTTTTCTCATTTTGTGTTCTAAATATGAATGCTACAACTGAAAGAATGGTATTTTTTTTCTTACATAAGTTTGAAAAAAATGGAATAACTCATTGTATTAACTCCTAAGAAGTAGGTAATCTGTCAAGCCTCATTGTAGTGTATTAATAGTAGTTAGTAAAATTATAGGGTCTAGGATGACAATTGAACAGGAGAATGAGCTTTTTATCAACACTTCAAATCAACATCATGACATCAATGTGCATAATGTTAACATACATGCCCTTAAAGACCAATTAGAGTTGAATGGTCAATCATATAGCTTAGAAAGTTACTTGTTAAATATTGGCTCACTGAGAGCTGCATTACCACCCATCCATTTCAACCTTGATGTAATTCTTCTTCTAGCTAACCATTATTACTCATCAACTCAAAATATTGCTCATCCTACGGATGGAAGTACTTATTATAATTTTCTAAGGAAGTGATAGCAAAAATGTTGAAATTACTTGTGTGTGGAAATAATATTAGCGATAAAGAGTTGAATGAAGAATTTATAATTTGGCATGAAGATGAGAAGTTGAAATTTATACAGAGTTTGTTTGAAATCCCTAGTCAAATGTTGAAAATTGAGTTACGAAGCACTAGCAAGTTATTAAAATCATATTTCCATGTTATTGCTTCTTTGCTAGATTTTATTTTAAATAGTTACCTTTATGTGTTTAAGGGGAATCATGACAATTCCTATGGAAATTAGGATTAATTTCCCAAGTTATCTATCTCAAAGTATGCATTTTCATCTCAGTGTTGTTGAAACCTTTGACTTATTTAGGCATGTTACATACCTCATACACCTAGTCCTACTATGCTATCCATAATATTATATAAGTAAAGGACTATTATGAAGGATCAAGGAAATGCAATAAAAGGATAAAGAAGTTGACAATTCGGATAAAGTATTATACCCAGGAAAAATAGGAGGTTATTTCTAATATCTAGACTGATTGATGTTTCACCTCCAAGTGAAAATGCTTGATAAAACCCCTAAAAAAATGTGAAAGTAATTTATAAATATACTACAATTAATTAAGGAAACTAGTATAGGTGGCCTGTATATTTTTGAGAATTATAGTATCATAGGAATCCATCATTTTGAAGGTTGAACCTATTGTCTACCCAAATTCATTACACCACGAATATTTGCTTTAGAAGTAGCTAGATAGAGGTCACATGCTAATGAAGTCCATTTTATTTCTAAAAGTAAACATTTAATCATTGAAATGCCTTTTGAGATTTTATCTATTATAATTAGAAATAGATATTCTTTAGAAAACATTGAAAAAGATTTAATTTCATATGGTTTGGAAAATATTTCTACTTGGAAATATGATCCACTTCATATTTCTCAATTAAGAAAAAGGGTAGGTATATATGCTTATGTCCATATGTCCAATCCTAAAATTGAAAAGTTGGTTAATATTAACACATGGCCTAAAAACAATGGTAAACAAACAAGTATCCATATGTCTAAAGAAGGTATAGTTGAGATATCACAGATGGAGACAGACCCAATTAAAGGGAATCATATCCATGAAGTAGAAACACCAAGCCTAACTATTGGACATATGCCAGATACTATGGAAAATACATCCTCTTTGGATAACTACCTTCAACAATTTTCATTGAAAAGGAAAGTGACAAAAGTAGACCTTAATGAACAAGGTCATGTGGTTGAAGCATAGGAACAATTTTGGAGGGGGTTTGTCATAGCAACAACACTTAGCGACACAATGGTAGAACTCCAACTCTCTGAATGGGTCTTAACTCTATAAACTAGGTCTCACTCTTGAGGAAGTATTGTTCATTTCATCAATTACCCTATCTTATTCACTTTTCTTTAGATAAAGACATATTCCCTACCTTTTTTTTCATCGATGACACATTAACAATAGCATGCCAAAATTATGTGTTTCAGTTAGGGATGAGGAGTATATAGTTACGCAAGTGGGAAATGATTATTAGAGTCTTGGTTTTCATCTTTGATGTTGTTCCACTGCTAGCATGCCTAGACAGTACCACAACGGAGTAACTTCATGAACACAAACATTGTTTTGCTGCCAGTGAGACAATATCCCAATAGAGTTGCTTGCTTCACCTTCATGCGTAGGAAGCCTTTCTCTTCTTTTACCCTTTATTTATTTTATATTTTATTTATAGAATTGTGCATCGACACTTTTTCATTTCATGGGGCGGAAGAGGGATCTCAACTTACTAAGAGTAGAAAAGGTCATCCCTTCATAGAAGGATATTTATACACCTTTGAAATACAATCCACTTGTCTACATCACCTCCCCTACTTACTCTACTCGACTTAGTTGACAAGATAAAATCGATTAAACATTAAACATATGAAACCAATTAGAGAAGAAGATGCTAGTTACAGATTCAAGCGTCACAATTCCACCAAGGCTTTCTATAAAAAAGAAAATATTTTCCATTTGGGCATCATCAACTAAAAGATACAAGTCCATGGAAGGAGAAGGAATAAATAAAAATCAAAGAACTGAAAGTCATGCAATGTCTTCTTGAACTTCTTCATGCCTATTTTAGAATAAGAACACAATCTCATGCAGAAATTTATTATGGCGCAAAAGGAAGAAAACAGCAAGATAAAAATAATAGAAAAAGGAAAACAAACTAAGCTAAACTAACCTACTCGTAAACTAACATGGGATAGGCCAAGCTTATGTAAAATGAAACTTCCAATGTAACAATTGAAGCATTTCCTGAACTATATGGGTGAGGGAATCAATAGAAAAAAATATAATCAAGAACAACATATAAAGGGCAGTGGTCTAGAGGCATGCCTGAAAAGGTGTCATTGATCCCAGGACCGCATGCTCAAAACTGGATAAATTGGGCTATAACCACATGAAACCAGGGTTGTGCATGCAGTTGGAGGCCTATAACTGCATGCATGCTTTGTTGTTGGTGTGGTTGTGGACCCAAGGAAGAGAAAACGAGGTCCAGCTAAGGGTTTGGCCACCTGGGGTGGTTGTTCAGCCCCTGAGTAACCTGTAGCCCATGTAGGATTTCAGTATGTGGTTAGTTTATTGGCCCCACTTAAATGGATCTAGGAGGTTGGGTCATGTCATAGTAACTCTTTGTCTCATGTTTACCCTGGCAAGCCAATTAAACTGGGTAAATGTGGGAGGGGCAGTTAAATGATTGATACGGTGGTCATGTAGGAGATTAGATATTAGCTTTTCTCAGTTTTGTCATAGATATTGAATATAAGAAGAATTTAGCATGGCCTCTCCTTCCTTTACAGGCGGGGTCTTATGAGTTGAAGAGTTTGAAGGAAGTGGAAGCAGAAGTGGTAGGAATTAGCCGCCTAAGGTTCAATAAAATGAGTATTCATCGATATGACCACACAGGAGTATGCAAATATAACTATGCTAAGCTACATTTCACCTAGGCATATATTCCTCTCACTATGGAAGATGAGGAAAGGATTAAGAATTGATATAATCCTTCTAGAGCAACTAGACGGGATAATGAGGCACACCCTTCTAACATAGCTCATATACTAGATATTATTCAAGTAGGGGACCAACATGAATTTCTTTCTCTAGTTAGTATTGATGTGCCAAAGAGGAAGATCATGCATGATCATGAAGAGGAGAGGAGTAGAAAATTCAAAGTTGATCCTAGTACAAAGGGCACAATTGAATCAGAGAGGAAAATAAAGGAATTAGAAGAAGCATGGAAGAAGTGACAGGAACAAGAGCAGAGGAAGAAACTAGAGCATAAACAAGAAGATTAATGCAATAAAGAGGAATAAAGGAAACATAAAGAAGAACAATAGGAAAGCCAAAAGAAGTAGGAAGAGGATTTATAGACTCAACACATAAATGAAGAATAGGACGAGGATGACCAAAAAATATACACTATGTCAATTGTAGAATAAACAAGCTATCGAATCCCACCTCCTCTCACTGATGGCCATATCCAATTCAACAAGATGGGAATAGTCCCTCCACCAAATGACAGGTTCACAGACATTTCAAAATTCACCTTCGATTAGCTAAAGAGTAAAATAAGATAGGAAGGAAGAAGGTATTTTCTGAATGACCCTCATCACCGTATCCCATCAACAAAGAAAGGGCACTTGTGTCGAATACTAGTAAGAATCCAAGAGCAGTCACAACAATAAATGCAACCTGTGTGTGAAAACCCCACCCAAGATTCTCGTACGAGACACATATTATAAAAATGAAGTAAATATTTTGTAATGTTTGAAATAAAAGAAAATGGGACTAAGTCAAGGGACATGGATTCTAGAGTGGGGGGTGGAGAATTGTTGCTTGGGATGTTATGGTTTCTTGTGCAAAGAAGAAACCTTGTTAGAAAATTATATATTATAGAGAAATGGAACACATAAAATATTGCAGAAATATAAACACAGAAAACACATAAAACAAGAGAGACACAGATATACGTGGTTCACCCAGTTTGGGCTACGTCCACGGAGAAACAGTCAGTCCTTCTTTTTATATTATCTAGCAAACTGAAGAGATACAACTTATAGCAGATCCGCTGAAATTCCCTCTTTGCTCTCAATTTCCTCTCTCTTCCTCGCTCAGAATACAGATTTACATAGATGCAATACAATTCCCTCATATAGAGCGAGGGGTTGCCTTCTAGGACAAAAAACCCTAAATTAAACATAAGTTCTACCATGAAATCTCCACCTAGTGAACAACCCAGATTGACTACGAAATTACAACATTTTACAAGGCAATTTTACATCTATTTTTAGCTTCAGGGGTGCTACCCCCCATCCCCCTGCCCCCCCTGGACCCCCCCTACAGAAAATATTTTACGAGCGGCATTGTTACCCCATTACAAACTGGGGTCAAATGTAGCGATACCTTTGAATACAAAAGATAATTAGGCTCCACACCCAACAATCTCCTACTTGGATACTGATTATAGAAACTCCACCGCTGCTTCATTTGTTAGACGATGGATCCACTTTGGACCTAGCTGTTTCTCATCTTCTTCATCATAATTGAAGACCAATTGAAACTGAGCAAATTCTCAGTTTCTCCCTAGTTACAACTTTTGTTAACATATCTGCAAGATTCTGGCTAGTGTGTATCTTTTCCAGCTTCAATTGTCCATCTTCCAACGCTGACCGTATGAAATGGTACTTGAGATGTATATGTTTAGTCTTGGAATGAAATGCAGAGTTCTTTGCAAGATGTATGGCACTCTGGATATCACTGTATAACCTACCCAACTCCTTCTTCTTACCCAATTCATCCAAAACCTTTGTAACCAAATCATTTATTTACTAGCCTCTGTAGTAGCAACATACTCTGCTTATGTTGTTGAGAGTGCAACAACACTTTGCAGTTTTGAGACCCAACTGACAGTTGTTCCACCTACAGTAAATACATACCCTGTTGTGCTCCTCCTATTATATCTATCACCCGTCATATCTACATCAACATATCATTGTAGAGCAATGTTTGAAACACCAAAGCATAATGCTTGATTTGTGGTACCTCTCAAATACTTGAGAATCCACTTCACCGCCATCCAGTGTTCTTTTCCTGGATTGTTCATGTACTTGCTTACAACTCCCACTGCATGTGTAATATTAGGCCATGTGCATACCATTGCATACATTAAGCTTCCAATTGTTGATGCATATGGAACTTTAGACATATGAGCCATTTCTTCGTGAGCCTTGGGACACTCCTCCTTAATTTGAAATGGCTAGCCAAAGGTATACTAACTGGTTTTGCATTCTACATATTAAACCTTTCCAACACCTTTCTATGTACTCACTTTGAGACAATGTTAATTTGTGATTCTTCCTATCTCTAGTTATTCTCATACCAAGGATTTGTTTTGTAGCACCCAAATCCTTCATTGCAAATGAGTTCGGAAATTTTCTTTTGAGCACATTTATTTCCTGCATGTTCGAACCTGCAAAAACCATGTCATCTACATATAATAACAATATAATATATCTGCCATGATTTTTCCTTTTGAGATAAACACAATGATCAGAGTGACATCTAGTATAACCTTGTTCAGACATAAACCTGTCAAATTTTAGATACCACTGCCTTAGAGCTTGTTTTAAGACATACAAGCTCTTCTTCAACCTGCACACTAGTTTCTCCTTCCCTTTTACCTCATATTCTTGTGGCTACTGCATATATATATCTTCCTCCAAATCCCCATGGAGAAAGGTTGTCTTTACATCTAATTACTCAAGATGCAAATCTTCAGCTGCTACTAGACTTAAAGATAGTTTTGATTGAAGTCATTTTAACAACAGGATAAAATATCTCATCATAGTCTATACCCTTTTTCTGTGTAAACCCTTTCACCACAAGTCTAGCTTGATACCTTTTTCTACCTCCATCTTCTTCCTTCAACTTGTAAACCCATTTATTCTGCAATGTTGTTTTATCTACAGGCAACCTGACTAAGTCCCAAGTCTGGTTATGTGCTAAGGAGTCCATCTCTTCTTTCATGGCTTACTCCCACTTCTTCCTAGTTTCTACCTGTATTACTTTTTCATAACATTCTGGTTCACGAGAATCAGTCAACAATACATAATATAATGAAAGAGAGTATCGTTCAGGGGTTCTACTTATTATGGTAGATCTTCTAACACCACTTCTAGGTGCTTCAGGTGCTTCTTGTTGTTGTGTTTGTTGTTCTGGATTTTGATCATTATGATTTTTAGGCACCATTACTTTTTCTATGATCTCGTCAAGCACTGTGTATTCTCTATTTTCTTTTTCTTGTTTCTTTTCCTATAGCTGATCCTTATACAAAACATTTTCATTGCATATGACATCTCTTCATCTAATGATTTTGTGTTTTTCGTAATCATAAAAGTGATAACCAAATTAATTAACACCATATCTAATAAAGGTACATTTCTTTGATTTTGCCTCAAGCTTTGTTCTATGTTCTTTATTAATGTGAACAAAGGCTTCACAACCAAAAGTCTTTAAAAAAGAGTAGTTTACCTTTTTACCTGTCCATGCCTCCTCTGGAATACAACCATCGAAGGAACTTCAAGGCCCTTTGTTTATTAAATAAATAGCAGTATCTACAGTATATGCCCAAAATTGTAAAGGAAATCCTGCATGCAATCTCATGCACCTTGCATGCTCCATGATTGTCCTGTTCATTCTTTCTGACACACTATTTTCTTGTGGTGTTCCTGGAACTGTCTTCTCTCTACGAATTCCATTCTCTGAACAATACCTATCAAACTCTTTGCTGCAATATTCACCTCCATTGTCTAATCTAAGACACTTCAACTTTTTTCCTGTCTCACTTTTAACCAAAGCTTTCCATTTCTTGAAAGTATCCAATACATCAGATTTATTTCGAATATAATAAATCCAGGTTTTTTCTGGTTGCATCATCAATAAAAGTAACATAATAACGAGAGACACCAAGAGATGATACCTGAGCATGTCCCCATACATCTGTATGTGCAAGCTCTAATTTTTCTCTCTTCTTTTCTTTCCCAACTCTGAGGAATTTGACTCTCTTCTGTTTTCCATAAACACAATTCTCACTGAATTTTAAATCAACATGCTTCAAACATGGCAACAAATTTCTTATGTGAAGAATCTTCATCCCCTTCTCACTCATGTGCCCGAGCCTATGATGCCACAATGTCGTATCTTCTCTTGTAGAGGTTAAAGCATTAACAGAATTAGAAATACCATTGCATAAATACAATGTACCAATCTTTTATCCTTTTTCTATTACCAGGGATCCTTTAGTGACCTTCCAAGTTTTATCTGTAAAAGTAGTCACACAACCTTCACCACCCAACTGCCCTGTTGAAATAAGATTTTTCTTTAGATCTGGAACATGCCTTACCTCCTTCAATAGCCATTGATTTCCATTCTGATGTTTTATGAAAATTGTACCCATTCCAGTGAGTTTACAGGGTTTATCATCACCTAATCGAACCTGTCCAAAATCTCCTTGAACATAATCATGAAAATGTTTCCTATAAGGTGTGAAATGGAATGAGGCCCCTTAATCTACCACCAAGGCATCAAGAATATTTTCTAAAGAAAGAATCAAAGTATCTTGCAACACATCAATTGTTACATTTGCTTCATGATTATTTTGTTGTTGCGTGTCTCCTTCTTTTCCCTTCCGAGACTTGCAATCTTTCTTTAGGTGTCCTTTCTTCAAATATTTCCAGCACACTATCCCCGTTCTGTACTTGGATCTGCCTTTTCTTCACTTATTACGATATCCAGGGCTCTTTCCTCTTTCCATTTTTCTTCCCCTAGTCTCTGCAGTCAAAGAATTACCTGATGTCTCACTGGAGCTTTTCCGTCGCATTTCCTCACTAAGGATTGCACCGACAACATCATCAAACTCTAAAGTACTAGATCCAGAGACAAAGTTACTAATGGCCATAACTAAACCATTCCAACTTTCTCGCAATGAGCACAGAAATAACAAAACCCTAACTTCATCATCAAAATTTACCCCTACAGAACTTAACTAATTGGTAACTGTATTAAATTCATTTAAATGATCAGCAATAGATCCACCTTCTAACATTTTCATATTAAATAAACGATTCGTAAGAAATACCTTATTTGAGGCCGAGGGTTTTTCATATAGTTTGGCCAATGTCGACATTAAACCCTATGTTATCATTTTCTTTGAAATATTAAACGCTATCGATGCCGCTAGGCACAGCCGTATTGTTTCAAGTGCCTTTCTATCGAGAATATCCCATTATGTGTCTATCATACTTGTCAGCTTCTTTGCCTTTCTGCTCAATGGTTGGTATAGATCTCTCTGATACAGATAATCTTCCATCTGCATCTTCCACAGCTGGTAGTTTTGGCCGTTGAATTTTTCAACCCTAAAACTACTCTTCCGCCATTGCTCCCACTCGAACCAGGAACCCTTCTCTCCTACGAGTTTATCAGCCAAATAAGCATTCATCTCTAATACTAGTTGTTAGGAAATTATATATTATAGAGCAATGGAACACATAAAATATTGCAGAAATATAAACAGAGAAAACACATAAAACAAGAGAGACACATATATACATGGTTCACCCAGTTTGGGCTACGTCCATGGAGAAACATCCAGTCCTTCCTTTTATATTATCCAACAAACTAAAGAGATACAACCTATAGCATATCTGTTGTAATTCCCTCTTCGCTCTCTATCTCCTCTCTCTTCCTCACTCAGAATACAGATCTACATAGATGCAATACAATTCCCTCATATATAGTGAGGGGTTTCCTTCTAGGGAAAAAAGCCCTAAATTAAACATAACTTTTAGCGTCAGATCTCCGCCTAATGAACGACCCATATTGACTACGAAATTACAACATTTTACATGCCAGTTTTACATCTATTTTTAGCTTCAAGGGTGCTGCCCCCGATCTCGCCACCCCCCTCTAGACCGCCCCTACAGCGAATATTTTATAGGCAGCATTGCCACCCCATTACGAACCGGGGTCCAATGCGGAAATACCTTTGAATACATAAGATAATCAAGCTCCACACCCAACAAACCTAAAATTTAGGACAGCCATTAAAGGCTAGTTGGTGGATGAAGTAAAGGGACTAGCTCCTAAAATTAAATGGGTTGAAGGAAAGTACTCAGGCCCATGCTTTCTTTAGAAAATGAAACAAGAAAATAAGACATAATTTTTGTGGGTTGCAAAAAATAGGAAGGTCGCAGTAGGAAAGAGGGGATGGAGTGAACAAAAAAGGGGGTGGAAAAGGAAAAGGGGGGCTCTTAGGGGCATTCCTTGGAAGAGACCGGAATATACTTGCTTTTAATGGATACTTGGCTTTAGAGGCAAGTAGAGAAGGGAACTCGAATCAACTTCCAGCAAAATCTTTCAGTAGGCAGTGTTGAAGAGAAGAGAAGAGCCTCATTTCTTTGTCCCTAGAGGTTATGGGTTCAGTGCTACCCTCTAAAGACTTGTAACAACTTGGGGTCCATGGAGGCTATGGATTGAGATAAGATCCATGGAGCCCTGTAATAGCTTAGGTCCCTAAAGGTTGTGGGTTGATATAGAGGTCTATGGATCCTTGTAACAACTTAGGTACCTAGAGGATGTGGGTTGGGATGAAATATCTAGAACCCTGTAACAGATTGGGTCCCCTAGAGGTTGTGGGCTGAGATAGCTACTTTGGAGCCTTGTAACAGCTTTGGAGGATACCATCCTAAAGAAGAAGTAGAGGAATACTTTATTAAAGACTTTGAACATTTCCATACTAGTACAGTGGATTCTGGACTCCCTAAAAAGGGTTGGATCACTACGTGTGCACTTGGGGGTGAGGTGGGGCACCTATAGACTCCCTCTTCTAACAAAGAAAGAAGCCATCAATTGGTGGGATTGAGGAAGAGGCCCTCCAAAGTCCCTGGTTCAATTGGGATTTGGCACATAGTCCCAGAAGCAAACTTACCACCCTTCTTTGATGTTTTGATAACGAACCTCTTTAAGTGTCTTATTTCCTCTATATTTGGGTACATACCAAATTCTTACATCTCTCCCTTCTTAAGTATGCCTCAACTTCATCAGTTTGGTATTACTCTTGGCTATGTTATTGACGCTATATGAAACTTTGGGTAGATCCAACCGAGGAATAAGATAATATATACTATTGAAGTTTGTATCCAAGACCTCCTTATTTATTAAAGGTTATTACCTTGTTGGTACTTGTCTAGCCATTTTGGCTGGTACCCTTGTTCATTCCCCAGGTTTATCCTACTTTTTCATGATATATGCTAAAGCATGACACTAAAATTCAACTAAGGAGAGTGATTTTCCTTTCCATGGCGACTTCAGAAATTTCCTCCACCTTATCTTACTACCGTACATTAAGACTTGCAATTTTGTTCGCTTCCTCCTCATTCCCAAGTAAAATTTAGATCTTACCAGTGTATAAAAGAACCAAAAATCAAATTTACTAATCCTTGTACATGTTATGGCTACATCACTCTATTTTAGAATGTTTTATTTCTAGTTTCATATAGATTTACCCTTCCAACAATCATCATATTTATGAAACTATGTATAGGTTATAGCCGCATATCATTAAATCAAGTTTTCCTGTTGTGCAATAGTATACTACCAGAAAATTTATCTTCCTAGATCCCATAACCGAACTGAACTATACTAAGTCATAGGTATTCTAATCACTTCTAAAGTCTATCCTTTCGACACTTTTTCCACCCCATTCATTTTTGTTTACCTATTTCATGAAGATTTCACAATGCCCTTTCTCTTCTAAAATGGTAGTTCCTACGAACACATAATAATAGTGTCTTTGCAATTCATACAATTTTCACATGCATAAAATCTAATTTGACCCAATAAACTTAAATCTATGAAGAACTATGCTTATCATAATTAAATTTACACCATGCATTTTTTTTCATCGAATCCATAACCAATATTAATCAGATTCCACATATATATAATTAGTTGTTCAGACAATCACAAACATGACATATATAATTAATTAATTAGGTTCAGAAATCTCTAACTATGTCTACTACGGAATCTACTTGGAAATCCACACTAACATCTATACCATGAATTGTCACCCCCAAGTTGAGATATCATTGCAATGGAATCAACAACCTCTTTGATTCCCAACTAATGTATTCTATACATTTTCTTCCCTGGCATATTTTTCCTTAGCAGCGTCCTACTTTTCTTGGGTGTGCCAACCTACTTGCCTAGGCTATCTTTTTTTTTTTTCGTTTCTAAAAAGCACACCTTTCTCTCCCGCAGTGCTTTATTCCACCCATACTTAGCATCTTTCTCCATATAAGTGATTTAATGGAATTTTCTCTCACATCTCATTAAATATTATTTATTATCTCCTAAGGATTTTTAGGAGTCCTTTTTAGGGAAGATTTATTTTACTCTCATCCATCAAGGATGTTTTTCAAATTTTGGAAAGAATCTCTTTACTCTAGTGCTTCTTTCCCATGTAATTTATAGTCTTTCCATTTATTAATAAAATTTATTTATTACATCATAATAATTTCTTTTTCATATTCATTCCAAGAAATCATTTCTTTCCCTCCATGAAGTTTATAAACATTTAAGTATAATTAAGAAAAATATAATCATAAATACAAAGGGGTATTACAAAGCGAAGGTAGAGGTTGTCCTCAGGGAGATTGTATAGATCCATGTCTAAGGGATTGTAGGGGGAGGAACCAAAATTCCTTGACCAAGCCATGGAATAATTGTAACAATGTAAACTTTGAAACGGGAACTATAAACTCAAAATGGGAACTCTGGCCAAAAAACCCCGAAAAAAACATCAAAAACAGTGCTAAAAACGAAAAGTGTGTATACCGTGTTGGCATTATGTTATCTGGTATGACTGTATGTTACAGATGTTGTACTTGATGGCAACTCCAGTGGTAAGGCTCTCAGTTTGTTGAAAAATTAAGAAGGACGCAGGCAATCGGTTCAGAAAGTGCGTCCCCGCAGGTATACCATGCAGAACCCGCGTCCAGGGACGCCGGCCAGCCGTTCAGGGGGTGCGTCTACCCAGTGCACACATTTCAAGGCAGAGAAAAGCACGTGGGGGTTTCTTGTGTGGTATCTAGCCGACGGTTTTATGTTTCTATGGTGTCGGCTCGTGGTATTGTTCCATGTTTTGGGGAGGAGCTTGCCTATATAAAGCAAAGGAGTTCATTTGGATTGAGCAATTGTCTTGGGTTGAATATCTTATTTGGTGAGATCTAGTCCAGATCTAAGAGGGCGAATCTTCTAATGGACTGTGATCTCTATGGCGCATGATCAGATCTGTAGATCTGACTGTTTGGGTTTGTCCTGAAGCCTTCATATCATTTATATCTAAAGGGTCGCAGGTTCAGTGAAGGGAAAGTGCGCCGGGACGCAGGTACTGTAAAGGGCAAGTGCGCCGAGACGCAGCACAGTAGAGAGAGACCTGCGTGGGGACGCAGGGCGATCAAGGTTCAGGTGCGTCTCTGAAGCAGAAGGACGCGGCGCGATAGTGTTTTCAGGTGCGTCTCTGTAGCGAAGGACGCGGCGCGATAGTATCTTTGGGTGCGTCCCTGAAGCAACAGAACGCAGAGCAGTCAAAGGAACAGTGCGTGGGCACGCAGCGGAGCAGAAGGATATCTGCGTGTGGACGCAGAGTAGCAGAAGGTTAACGGCGTCTGGTCGCAGGCCACAGAAAGAAACACTGCGTCTCTGTTTTAAGATGTTCTGTTGATTGAATTTCTCTATTGATAAGGTGTTCTGGGTTAGTTCTGTTGTTGCTGATCTGATATCTGTAGTGATCTATATCTGTTATGTACTTGTTGATCATCTGATGCTTTATGAAAAGAAGTAGGGGGTTGTAGCTCCCTTCCAGGAGTAAACTGGAAAACGAGAGAGAGAGAGAGTTGTAGCTCTCTGCAGGTTGCAGCCTGCGTACTGGTAAAGGACTGCACCAGTACAAAATCATTGTAAAAGAAGTTTCTAAATTGAAAGAAGATAGAGACATATTGCAGCAGGTGGTTTTTCACCCACATTGGGTTTCCACCTTACATCTTGTGTTCTTTGGTGTGACTATCTGTTTTTCATGCTCATTATTTTATGGTACTGACATGCTAAAATAATTCAAAGATCAAATAAGGAAGATTTATTAAATTGCTAGATAATACTGATTCACCCCCCCTCTCAGTATTATTTCCAACAATTGGGATCAGAGCAGGTCCTTCAGAGAAGCTTGATCGCTTGAAGGTGGATCGTTCATCATGAGCAACTACGAGAGAGAAGCATCAATCAGGCCACCGATTTTTGATGGGACAAACTTCAATTATTGGAAGGTAAGAGTTACTGCATATCTTCAATCTCTTGGTACAGAAGTTTGGGACATTGTAGAAACAGGCTATGCTTTTCCTTCAGCTACTCCTACAGATCCAGCTGAGAAAAAGAAGTATGAAACAAATGCAAAAGCAGTCAGTACTCTATTAGGAAGTATATCCCAAACAGAATTCATGAAGGTAATGCACTTCAAATCAGCAAAAGAGATATGGGACAAAATGGTCACGAGCTATGAAGGAGATGAACAGGTAAAACAAGCTAAACTTCAAACTCTCAGGATTCAATATGAGACTCTCAAGATGTATAATGATGAAAGTGTGGCTAATTATTTTCTTCGGGTAGATGAGATTGTTAATTGTATGAAAAATTTGGGTGAAGAAATAAAAGAGGCTATAGTAGTTCAAAAGATTCTAAGATCATTATCCCCCAAGTTTGAATCTAAAGTATCTGCAATAGAAGAAAAGGAAAATCTCCGTGTTCTCACTATGTCTCAGCTACATGGAATTCTAACTGCTTATGAAATGAGAAAGGGAGGTCCATCAGACAGAAGGGAAGCTGCTTTTAAGGCATCAGGCAAAGAAGATTACTATGAAGCAAGCCATGTTCCAGAAGAAGAGGAAGAAGAATCAAATTTTGTCAGAAATCTTCAAAGGGGTTCTGGAAGGTTCAGAGGTAAGCTACCTTTCAAATGCTTTGCTTGTGGAAGAGTAGGTCATTATGCTGCAAAATGTCCTTATAAGGATAAAGGAAAGGAACGTGCTAGATGGAACAAGAAACAAAGTGCAAATAAGAAAAGCTACTACACCCATGAAGATAGTGATGGTTTATCAAACAGTGATGAA
Organism: Pinus tabuliformis; assembly: GCA_031772625.1. Classification (NCBI taxonomy): domain Eukaryota; kingdom Viridiplantae; phylum Streptophyta; class Pinopsida; order Pinales; family Pinaceae; genus Pinus; species Pinus tabuliformis. The sequence goes on from CM062809.1 coordinate 1,011,437,815, forward strand.
GATGAACAAGGTAATAAATATAAGTTGTTAATGGCATTTGAAGATGATGATTATGAGGATGCTGTAGATGTGAATAACCTCTATGATGAAATTACTAGACTCAAGAGATGTATAGAAGAAAAGAATGTGATCATTGATACTCTACAATTTCAAATTGATGAAAAAGAAAAACATCTTGAAAAACTAGAAGGTGAAATTGTTGGTCTCAGAAAAGAAATTGAGAAAACAAAAGCTATTAATCTTAAGTTTGTCAAAGGATCTGAAACTTTGGATGAGATTATCAATGTGCAGCGGTCTCCTCTAAACAAGACAGGTTTGGGTTACAATGGAGAAACCTCTCAAGCATCCACCTCAAAAAGTTATCTTGATGCGGCAAGAAGAAATGAGCAGAAGAACAATGAAGATAATCAGGTAAAGCAGGGACAAAATACAAACAGAAACTATCAGGGGCAATCCATCTTAAGGGTGAACAAAAGCTACAACCAGCCACAGGTAAAATCTTCTCAGTTTGGTTCAAGAATAGATGAAAATAGAAATTACAATCAGTTGGCAGGTAGATTCAATAACCGCAGAAGCTTCTTCAATGGACAATGCTTTTCTTGCCATAATTTTGGTCACAAAGCAGCTCAATGTGTTGCATATAAAACAATCATGACTAGGGAAGCTCAAAAACAAAGAAGTATGACAGGGATGACAAAAAGGACCTATAACAACTTTTCGGTTCTTGAAAATGAAGTCGAATGTTCTATTTGCAATAACTTTGGTCATGAAGAATCTGAATGCAGGAGCAGGTTTCAGCAGAAAAAGGAGCAAGCCTCAAGCACCAAAACATGGAGAATAAAGGAACCTCAAACAGAAAGATGTGGAATAGCATTTTATGCAGAGGGACAGGAAAATCTATGGTACATTGACAGTGGATGTTCGAAGCATATGACAGGTGATAAAGAAAAACTTGAATCTTATTCTGTTCTAGAAAAAGGAAAGAAAGTCTCTTTTGGAAACGATACTCCTGCAACTATAAAAGGAAAAGGCATTGCTCAGTTAAAAGGAAAGGTCAAAGCTGGAAATGTTTTGTATGTTGATGGATTGAAGCATAATCTTCTAAGTGTCAGCCAGATGTGTGATCAAAGAACCGAGGTTATTTTCAGATCGAATGGATGTCTTGTTCGTGATCTTGATACAGGTAAAACAGTACTCAAAGGCAAAAGAACTCCAAATAATCTGTACATATTTGAAGAAGGACAACAACAATGCTATCTAAGCAAGGATGAAGAGCACTGGTTATGGCATCGAAGGTTGGGACATCTAAGCTTCTCACAAATAAGGAAAGCATGCAAATATCAGGCAGTTCGCGATCTTCTAGATATCAAAATTCCTGACAACACCATATGCAGATCATGTCAGTTTGGAAAACAAACCAGGACTAACTTTCCAGAGAAAGAAGGATCAGCTAGCATGCCTGTTGAGCTAGTACATACAGATACATGTGGTCCATTCAGGAAAAGAACACCTAGAGGAGAGGAATACTTGATATTATTTATTGACGATTTCTCCAGGTTTGTCTGGTTAGGACTTATGAAGCACAAAGATGAAGCATTCGAAAAATTCAAATCCTTCAAAACCTTGGTTGAAAATGAATCAGGTCACAAAATTAAGTGCCTCAGATCCGACAGAGGTGGGGAATTTACTTCAAATGAATTTTTCGATTTCTGTGATGAACATGGGATAAGGAGAGAATTCTCTACAGCTAGAACTCCTCAGCAAAATGGAGTTGTTGAAAGAATGAACAGAACAATCCAACAAATGGCTCGTGCTATGCTTGATGAATCAGGAACTCCCGCAACTTTCTGGGGTGAAGCTGCACATGCTGCGGTTGTTATTCTCAACAAAACAAATGTCCGGGTGAACAACACTCAAACTCCTCATGAGCTTTGGAGTGGCAGGACTCCTTCGGTAAAGCACTTCAAAATCTTTGGGAGCAAATGCTATATCAAGAATACTGATGAGCAGCTTGGCAAACTTGAACCTAGAGCAGATGAAGGCATTCTTCTTGGCTATTCTCCACATAGCAAAGCATACAAATGCTACAATAAAAGACTTGGCAGAATTGTTGACAGCATTGATGTAGTGGTTGATGAGAAGGGATATATTCCTAGGCAAGTACATCATGAAGATATAGAAGAAGATGAAGGCTACCCTCAAAGACAGAATAATGAAGAAGAAGAACCCCAAGGAGAACCTCAAGAAGAACCAGAGGAGCAGACAAGAATAGAAGAGAAAACTCCATCCAGATATGTTCAGAAGAATCATCCAGAATCTCAGATTGTGGGGCAGAAAGAAGCAGGTGTACAAACAAGAAGAACAGTTGCAGAAGCCTCAAGCTATTTGGCATTACTCTCCTCTACTGAACCACAAAATGTGAAAGAAGCATGCAAAGATGAATGTTGGGTGAAAGCAATGGATGAAGAACTTGAGCAAATCGAAAAGAACAACACTTGGGAGCTGGTTCCTAGACCAAAGGATAAGAATGTTATCGGAACAAAATGGGTCTTCAAAAATAAATTGAATGAAAATGGAGAAGTAATTAGAAACAAAGCCAGACTTGTTTGTAAAGGGTATGCGCAGCAAGAAGGAATAGACTTTGAAGAAACTTTTGCTCCTGTTGCAAGACTTGAGGCCATCCGAATGTTCCTTGCTCTCTCAAGTTTTCAAAACTTCAAAGTATTTCAAATGGACGTGAAATCAGCCTTTCTGAATGGAGACTTGGAAGAAGAAGTGTACATTGAACAGCCAGATGGGTTCATTCTTGGAAATGATCCAAATCTTGTATGCCGATTGAAAAAGGCTCTCTATGGTCTCAAACAAGCTCCAAGGGCTTGGTACTACCGGTTGGACAAATATCTTCATCAACAAGGTTTCTCAAAAGGTTCAGCAGATAGCAATCTGTATATAAAAGTTGAAAATGACAAATTGCTAATACTTGTTGTGTATGTAGATGACATTATTTTTGGCAGCAATGAAGAAGCTATGAGTCAAAGCTTTGCCTCGGTCATGCAGAAAGAATTTGAAATGTCCTTGCTAGGAGAACTGACATATTTCCTTGGTTTGCAAATCCAACAAAAGGAAGGAGGAATCTTTTTATCTCAAACCAAGTATCTCAAGCAGATTTTGAAGAAATATGGCATGGAAGATGCAAAACCAGTATGTACACCCATGGTCACAGGATGTAGTCTCAGTGCAAATGATGAATCTGCAGCAGTACATCAACCAACCTACAGATCTATGATTGGAAGTTTACTATATTTGACAGGTACCCGACCGGACATCATGCATGCAGTTGGAATAGTTGGAAGATTTCAGGCAAATCCGAAGGAGACTCATCTTCAGGCAGTAAAGAGAATTTTCAAATATCTTCAAGGGACTCAAAATTATGGCTTATGGTATCCTAGAGATACAGATCTTACTCTTCATGCTTATACAGATGCAGATTGGGCCGGAAGCGTGGATGACAGGAAAAGCACAAGTGGTGGTGCGTTCTTTATGGGTTCCAGACTGGTATCTTGGTTCAGCAAGAAACAGAGTTCCATTGCCTTATCTACAGCTGAAGCAGAATATGTTGCTGCTGCATCTTGTTGCACCCAACTCCTTTGGATGATGCAGACTTTGCAGGATTTTCAAATCACTTGTACTCCACCAATCCCCATCTTATGTGATAATACAAGTGCAATCAGCATCTCAAAGAACCCTGTTATGCATTCAAAAACCAAGCACATACCAATCAAGTACCATTTTCTCCGGGAACAAGTGCTTGAACAGAAAGTCAAGTTGGAGTATGTTCCTTCCAAGGAACAAGTTGCTGATATTCTCACCAAACCATTGCCCAGGGACACATTTGAATACCTCAGGCAAAAGCTGGGGGTTGTTGATGCATCATCTTATTGTTGAACATCTTCTTATTGGTGGTACAAGGCTCAGGGGGAGCACATAATGCATTGTTGGCATTATGGAGAAGGAGATCTTGGAAATAGCTGCAATATGTCTCTATCTCTTTCATGGTGGATTTCTGGTTATTTGTTGCAGATCTGGAGGAGCATGAGCTAAGGGGGAGCATACCCTTTGCCCTTGATGTCAAAGGGGGAGAATGAAGCTGAAGCCTGTAAGGTTGAGGTTGCCAGGTTGAGGTTGCCATCAAGTCCAAAGGGGGAGATTGTTGGCATTATGTTATCTGGTATGACTGTATGTTACAGATGTTGTACTTGATGGCAACTCCAGTGGTAAGGCTCTCAGTTTGTTGAAAAATTAAGAAGGACGCAGGCAATCGGTTCAGAAAATGCGCCCGCGCAGGTATACCATGTAGAACCCGCGTCCAGGGACGCCGGCCAGCCGTTCAGGGGGTGCGTCTACCCAGTGCACACATTTCAAGGCAGAGAAAAGCACGTGGGGGTTTCTTGTGTGGTATCTAGCCGACGGTTTTATGTTTCTATGGTGTCGGCTCGTGGTATTGTTCCATGTTTTGGGGAGGAGCTTGCCTATATAAAGCAAAGGAGTTCATTTGGATTGAGCAATTGTCTTGGGTTGAATATCTTATTTGGTGAGATCTAGTCCAGATCTAAGAGGGCGAATCTTCTAATGGACTGTGATCTCTATGGCGCATGATCAGATCTGTAGATCTGACTGTTTGGGTTTGTCCTGAAGCCTTCATATCATTTATATCTAAAGGGTCGCAGGTTCAGTGAAGGGAAAGTGCGCCGGGACGCAGGTACTGTAAAGGGCAAGTGCGCCGAGACGCAGCACAGTAGAGAGAGACCTGCGTGGGGACGCAGGGCGATCAAGGTTCAGGTGCGTCTCTGAAGCAGAAGGACGCGGCGCGATAGTGTTTTCAGGTGCGTCTCTGTAGCGAAGGACACGGCGCGATAGTATCTTTGGGTGCGTCCCTGAAGCAACAGAACGCAGAGCAGTCAAAGGAACAGTGCGTGGGCACGCAGCGGAGCAGAAGGATATCTGCGTGTGGACGCAGAGTAGCAGAAGGTTAACGGCGTCTGGTCACAGGCCACAGAAAGAAACACTGCGTCTCTGTTTTAAGATGTTCTGTTGATTGAATTTCTCTATTGATAAGGTGTTCTGGGTTAGTTCTGTTGTTGCTGATCTGATATCTGTAGTGATCTATATCTGTTATGTACTTGTTGATCATCTGATGCTTTATGAAAAGAAGTAGGGGGTTCTAGCTCCCTTCCAGGAGTAAACTGGAAAACGAGAGAGAGAGAGAGTTGTAGCTCTCTGAAGGTTGCAGCCTGCGTACTGGTAAAGGACTGCACCAGTACAAAATCATTGTAAAAGAAGTTTCTAAATTGAAAGAAGATAGAGACATATTGCAGCAGGTGGTTTTTCACCCACATTGGGTTTCCACCTTACATCTTGTGTTCTTTGGTGTGACTATCTGTTTTTCATGCTCATTATTTTATGGTACTGACATGCTAAAATAATTCAAAGATCAAATAAGGAAGATTTATTAAATTGCTAGATAATACTGATTCACCCCCCCTCTCAGTATTATTTCCAACATACCGGAACGATGGTTTTTATTTTTAGGGTCAATTTTGAACATGTTTTAAAAATGGGAGTGAAAACAAAATTTTCATGCAAAAGACACCTTGAAAACAAAAAAGTGATGATACTGGAACGATGATTTTTTTTAGGGTCAATTTTCAACATTTTTAAAAAATGCTAGTAAAACCAAATTTTTATGATCCAAACAAAGTTGTTTATGAGGAAAAAAACACACTAATGTTTTTGGTAGAATAAAATTTTTCATTCTTAAGTAAAAATTCAACATGTTTGCAACCATAACATGCTAGATACAAAAGAAATTGAAAAATTTTCAACCATAAAACTAAAAAACCATGACATTATGAACAAATTACATGACTAAATGAATTCAAAAGTCATTATTTGTATATTGAATGAAACATACATTATATCTCTAATTTAATGGTCCATTGTAGATATTCTAAACAATAAAAATTATCATAATTAAGACATATAATCCAACAACATAAAAATGACTCATAACTTCTCATTTAACACCATAAGGAAATCAAAAGATTTATTTCAAGATATGATGCAAACATCAGTTATATAATCTATCTTAAACAATTATTCAAAATCACTCATATTTTCTTGCACACCATTAGAACTCACATCTTCAGATGAGTGACTGGATGCTGATGAAGATGTTCCATATTCTTCTCTTTCATCAACTAGTGCCCCATTTGAGTCCACATGCATGCCCACCATTTTAGGTTTCAAAATTCTTCTAGATCTATGACTAGTTTCAGGAGACTCCCATCTCAACAATGTTCTTTTTGGTAACAACCTTTTCAGAATCTCTATCATCTTGAAGCAAAGAATTCCTCTCTTTGTTAAATTGAAGTAAAAAAAAGTATGTCAACATCCTCCATTTTTAATATGTCTGTGCGGCGGCGATTTATATTTGTACCCTTTCTTTTTCTCTTTCCGCCATTTTTTTGTCAACTACCGTCTTTGGCTTATACACACCATTGAATGGGTGTGTATTTGTGGCATACCAATGTACTTCAACACCTGTAACATCCTCATTTTCTGTAGAGACCTTTATAACTTTAGCAACCCATAATGGATAGCCATTGGGATCTCTATCTGCTAGCACTGCGACCATGCAACCCTCCTTAATATCTTGTACTGTACCCCTGTAAAGGTCTTCCATGGCTTCACGTTGTGCACGAGATCTTCTGGAACCAATATACATCTCTCTTTCCTCTACCTGTGAAGAATTAATAATACCTTGAGATTGTTGTTGTTCAACAATGTTTATTTCCTCATGTTCATTTGACACATTTTGTGGCCAAATAAATGGATTTCTCAAAGGTATATTTTCATTTGTTGTTGTTGAAATGATATCACTTTGATTATTGAAAAATGATTTCCACCAAACTGAATCAGCAATGTCAAAGTACTCATATGTATATCTAATACATTTTTTAATTTCTTCTAGGAAATCAGAATAATTTATATCTCTATTTTGTCTGCACGAATTATGAACTTCAGCAACTAATTGTAATAACAATCTTTTTTATGCAAATATTGGATGATCTGGAATGAAATTCAAAAATTCCAAACCTGATGACAGTGCCCATTCTATAGTAGTTGAATACTTCTTACCCCATGTTAGTGTTTTCTTATCAATTTTTTTGATATGAAATTGATGTTGGAAGCTAATGTCTTTAAGTTGTTCAATGCATTTCCCCTCACCATATGATCTGAGAATAAATCTTCGCATGTCAACACTTTCTTCCAACACATCAAAAGTAGGCTCTGGCATGTATGATTTCTTAATACATTAAATTAATGATGGCAAGCTCCCAACTTCCTTCCTCCTCAATGTGACTGAAAAATGACTGAACATTTGATCAATATGCTCATGAGGGTGCCCAACAAGAAGGAAACCAACATTTACCTTTTGAAAAATTCGCAATTCAACAAGCATGTTTAGATATCCAAAAACAACCTGAATTTTGTTTTCACGACAAGTGTTGTCCAATAGTAGATACAAAACTTCAGGAAGATTACCAGACCAATGAGAAAGCACATCATGACTTATGGTTATGGTCAAATTTGCATCATTATGAATATTTGGAGCTGTGAAGTACACCCTTGGCAACATTTTCCCATTGAAGACCATATAACCGACCAAGTGATATTGAATAAAATTTTCCTCCTGTAAATTTTTGGGTGTGCGAATAAAATGTGGTAAAAGTGTTTTCTTCTGGTCCATACCATCAATTATCAAACCCAAATATTTATTCGGATTATCATAACGCTTCTTTCAATGCTTGTACAACTTTTTCCTTTCATTTGTTTTTTGTTCGCGATGCTCCTGAAGTTCTTTAACAATTGAGTCTACACAACATAAAAGAAAGCCATTGAGAAATATGTTTTCATAGTTGAAGACTATACAATTTTAAAAGTTAAAGTTATGAATGCCTACCTCTTTTTGACCCTTCACATTTTTCCCTTTTTTATTTAAAAGAAGCACATGTACTGCAAATCCCTATCCTTGTCTTCTTAGGAACACAGACATTGTTGAATTCTTTCTTCCATACCTTCACAAAATATTGATATGTAATAAACCGACCATGTCCCTCAGCACCTTCTGCATATTCTTTGTATAAGTTGTATATTTCTCGTCTTGAAAATTTATCTGGAATATGTATTGTCTCTCTATTTGGCATACACTTTCCATGCTTTGAAAAGAAATCTTTTATCCATGACATTGCAGTATTTGACAATGGCCCAAACTGTCTTTTATGACACACTTCTGAATAAAATGTGGGATCCTTTTCCAAATTTTCTTGAACTCTCGAGAGACGAAAATTCCCAATTGAAAGAAACATTTTGAAAGCCTTTCTAAAGATAAATATAGTCCTAATATGATAATCATAACCAGATAATGTAGATTGCATGCACCCAACTAAATATGAATTTTGCATGCTTTTATTCATTGACAAATATCTCTTCCTACTCTCTAATGCAAATTTGAAATCCATATGTTTCAAGCAATATTTTTGGCAACATTCAATTGAAATGAGAGCACTGATAAAACTTCTTCTCGTCAGATATTTTTCTCTACCCGCTGTATAACTAGAACATCTTGCATTGATATGAAAAGGTCTGCTCCTACTCCTCGATACAATATTTCTTGGCAACATCTCCATCATTGGATCAGCATTTGTATAAGGATTTTCATCATCATTAAGAGGAATGTTATCCACACTATGAACAGTTGTGCTTTTCAAATACTGACTTGGAGGATATTCTTCATCTTCCCTTCTTTAGTGCTACTGTCATAGTCCTTAGAATTCAGACTGAATGGAAAATTTGACTCGATGTTTATTGGATATTCTTCCTCATGTGCATTGTCAGTGCTGCTCTCATAGTCCATAGAATTAGGACTACGTCGAAAATGTCACTGTTTACTTACTGAAAATGCTACATCCTGTCCCTTGTCACTCCTACCTTTATACTCATTAGAATTAAGACTAAGTGCATCATCATGTCCTTCATCATTACTGCTCTCATAGTCCTTAGTATTATGACTAAGAGAACACCATGACACTCCATTCTTTTGAAATTCATCATCATGCTCTTCATCACTTCTGCTCTCATAGTCCTTAGAATTAGGACTAAGAAGAAACTCTGACACTCCATTCTTTTGAAATTCATCATCACGCACTTCATCATTGTTGCTCTCATAGTCCTTAAAATTAGGACAAAGTGGACACCGTGACACTCCATTCTTTTGAAATTCATCATCACGCTCTTCATCATTGCTGCTCTCATAGTCCTTAGAATTAGGACTAAGTGGACACCATGACACTCCATTATTTTGAGATTCGTCATCACGCTCTTTAGCACTGCTGTTCTCATAGCCCTTAGAATTAGGACTAAGTGGACACCGTGACACTCCATTCTTTTGAAATTCGACATCATGCTCTTTAGCAATGCTGCTCACATAGTCCTTATAATTAGGACTAAGTGGACACCATGACACTCCATTCTTTTGAACTTCATCATCATGCTCTTCATCACTGTTTCTCTCATAGTCCTTAGAATTAGGATTAAGTGGACACTGTGACACTCCATTTTTTTGAAATTCATCATCATGATCTTCATCATTGCTGCTCTCATAGTCCATAAGATTAGGACTAAGTGGACAGCGTGACACTCCATTCTTTTGAAATTTTTCATCATGCTCTTTGTCACTGCTACTCTCATAGTCCTTAGAATTAGGACTAAGTGGAATCTGTGATTCTTTATTTATTTGAAATTCTCCATCCCCTCTTTCATCAGTGTTGCTGTCATAGTCCATAGGATCAAGACTAAGTGGAAGAATTGACTTTCTATTCATAGTGGAAGAATACCCACTATATTCATCAATATGAATAGAGTTGTTACGCGATGAAGATTTTGATGCTGTACAAATTGAAACTTCACTATCAGGACAATCCATCACTTTCAAATAGAAGATGTTGAATGATACAAATGAGAGTCTCCTAAAGATATTATATAGCTTAGAGAATGAAAATTTCCCTTCAAAAATTTCCCTCCAAAAAGTTTCGCCAAAATATTTCCCTCCAAAAAGTTTGTTAGATTTATTTCCCTTCATTATTTTATTCTACAATTTATTGAAAAATTTAAACTAAATTTTTTTATGAAATAAATCTTTAAAGTTAAAATTGTGAACTACAACTTTTATCTAAATTATTTTAATAGTTAAAGTATATAATATTGACTAAACAATTGAATTTATTTTTAATTTTTAATTTTTATAATACATTCTAAAACAAATTAATATCACATTCACCCTGTTGTAAAACAATTCCATAATATTCGCTTTATCATAGTTTCCTTTGTTGCTATAAAAAAGTTAACATGTTAATTTGTTTTAAAACAAATTAATCCAACATTAACCGTACGGTAAAACATCTCCGTAATTTCACCTATATAATAAATTCCATTATCACCATTACTCACATCACATCAAGGTTTTTTGAGGTTCGTTGAAAGATTTGGAGCGAATTTGTGGAGCAGTTACATTGTTATCAACAACATATTCAACAGAGAATTCTCACAATTGAAAGGTTAGTTAAATTTTTTTCCTTGCAAATTTTAATATTAAATAAGTTTAATGAAGTAGATTTTTTCTATTTTTATTTTTTAATTAAAACTTTTTGCGAGCCAAATTCACCCACTAAGTCCGCTGTGAGCATGGTGGGCCCGCTAAAGCTCACGATAGCCAAACAGACCCAGTAATTTTCACGACGGCCAAACAGGTCTGTAGGTTAGGGGTGATGAGCATGGCTGGCTCACCCACCTGCAAGGTGGTAGGGCGATTTTGAGAATTGCCCCACCACCCTGTGGGAGGGCAGGATGGCGTGAGAGAGGCTGTGGCAGCCCCCCCTGCGCCACCCCAACGACCCGCCCGCCTGTGGGGTGGCAGGGTGATTCTCGAAATCGCCCTGCCACCCACTGGGCAAGCGGGCCGCCGGGGTGGCACGGGAGGCTGCAACAGCCGCCCCCCCGCGCCCCCTTGGCAGCCCGCCCGCTCGTGGGGTGGCAGGGGATTCTCGGAATCACACGCCACCCTGCGGGTGGGCGGGCCACCGGGGTGGGCGGGGGGCGTTGCTGCAACCTCCCCCATGGCGGCCCGCCTGCCTGCAGGGTGGTGGGTGATTCCATTGGGGTGGTACGGGGGTGGGGGGGAGGCTATTGAGGTGGCAAGGGGGGGCTGTTGTAGCCCCACCTCGCGCCACTCCGGCGGCCTGCCCGCCCGCACGGTGTTGGGGAAATTCTTGGAATTTCCCCGCCACCTCGTGGGCGGGCAGGCCACCAGGGTGGCACGGGGGGGCTGCGGAAACCTCCCCCGCACCACCCTGGTGGCCTACCCACCCACGGGTGGCAGGGCGACACAACTGTTGTCCGGTTACCTCCCAGGTAGATGGGTTGCCAGGGTCATGCGGTGGGGTGCTGTGGCAGGGCGATATATTAATACTAAGAAAATTTTAATTTTCTTAGTATTAATATTTTTTAATTTCAATTATCTAATCTAATAGTACAGATTATGCAAATTAAAAATTTATGATATATTTTCGTTGTTAATTTAATTTAATATGTTTTCATTATTTACTGATTTATGTGTTTCTTTTTTAGGAAAATGGCGTCAAAGAAGATTTTTGTGAATCTTTCTGAACCAAAGACTCTTAAAGGTGGATCTTCAAAAAACATTAGTGAACGAACTCCACCTGAGCTCATGGCTACAAATCTTTCAAGTGCCTCAAATGATAAGAAGATGATTTCATACTGGAAGAATTCAAAAGAAGTGAAACTTCCATCAAAAATCTGGTATGTGAAAGAAAGAGAAAGCTAAAATGCGAATATATATCTATATATTGATATACCGAATTATAATGGAATTTATGACGTGATGGGAAGAGTCATCGACATGTGTTCAGTACTGGACAGTGAGGTTGTTTACATACTTACAAAACCGCCCAAGTCACATGAAAGGATTAAATACCAGTTATCATATTCATTGTATGACACGAGAGATGTATCTACAAAGTTGTGTAAACAAATCATAAATGAGATTAAACAAAATATCGTAAGTATTGTTATTTATATTTGTATTTTGCGTTCTTGTAACTCTCTCACTATATTTTTTTAACTTTGTTCTTATTGACATATGATATTTTGTTTGGAAGAATTTTGTTGAAAGTTTTTCAATTAGGTTGTGAGGCATTCATTTCATAGAGCATGATATTATGAAAGTTGTCAACAGTTTCTACTCAGTGTTAGAAGAAGATATGCAAAACAAGCAAAATGTAGTACTAATTGATGATGCTACAAAACTACATCCAAGGGATAAGAAAAAAATGCCTCTAGTGGATAAATTTAGCAAGGGTAGACAAGTTACTTTTGAAGACAATGAAGTTGAAACTAACAGTGAAGAATATGTTTCCATTACTGAAGATGACATTGGAACTAAGAAGAGCCATAAAATACCAAAAGTAACAATGCCTAAGAATAAATCTGTTAAAGTTAATGATGAGAATTTTATTTAGAAGAAAAGTAAAGTTGAAGATTTTGAAGTAATCATTACCAACAGTCAAGAACTTAGTGAAACTTCAAAAGAAAGTAGAGAAATCATCATACCAGGAGCTAATTTAGAGGACGGTATTATCAAAACAAAACAAACTGTCATTCGACAGAATTTGACAAAGAGAAACTTAATTGAGGGTGGTCGTACATTTCATCTTAATATTAGACAAATCTATAAAGCAAGTGAAGGACAATGTCAATATCAAGTTAGAAAGCCACATCATCTGCATATTCACAACTTGAAGACATTGATGAGGTACAATCCGTATTCTCATGTGGTTAGTTATGTGCTTCTTATTGATCTAGTTCAAGTTCCCAACAAAGAAGCATTTGATAAGTCAAAATGTTTTGAATACAATTATTATGTGCTTGGAGGGAACCATTCTGTAGAATCTTAAAGACAATTGATGGAGGAATATCCTGATAACCCACGTTTTGAAACAATGAAATGTATCATTTATGTTGGTTTATCAGATACAGAAGCAAAGTTAGTGGCATGTGATCATAATTCAGATAATGAATATAGGATGCCTATGAATTTCATCCAAAGGGTTAGATTTATTCATAGTGAATTTGTAGAAAAATTTGGTGGGGATAGGATAATGTTATTGTAGATTTCCAAAAAGAATGTTGTATGGAAATAGGCTATCTAATTGAAGAGAAAATCAATTAAAAAGGTGGAAAAGGCGGAAAATTGGTGATTTATTCAAAGGTGTTGATAACATTTTCCAGTTGGCATTTAGAACTGGAGATATATGGGAGTTGATTAATGAGATTTTTAGCATGTGGGAAAACAATGGCATTAAAAATCAGAAAGTCAAAAAGTCTAATCCATTGATATGTAGCAACGGTAAATCAAGTCCTGAAATGAAGCAGTTTCCAGAACATATGACTATCACACCTTAGAGAGCATTGCAAGGAGTGAAAGATGAAAAAATTGTCAAAACAATATTATCTCGTGTGAGGTCAGGGGAATTATCATTGGAGGAAATGTCTGAGGAATTTCAAAAGTAAGTTTGTTGAATTATTTTTATTTATTTCTAGATTATAATTTTCTTTTAAATATAACATATTGTTCTTGGTAGTATTTGTTATACATATCATTATATTAACTTTTTGTTACTTTATCTATGCAGTCACAAAGTTTACATGAAAATTAAAGAACAAATGGTTAAATTGTTGAATGAATATATTTGGGATGATGTTGTATGCAACTATCTAGATTCAAGTTCTACATCAACATTAAAAGTTTTTTATCTTGCATTTAAAAAGGTATATTAATTTATACATTCATTTTTATTCATCTATGTACTATTTTTAATTTATAACTTACACATATATTTGTTTATTTTATAAAAGATGAAGAAGGATGATAATGGAGCACCAGATAGCTTTAGAACCTTCACTGAAAAAATAAAGATTGAAAGACTGAAGAAGCAACGTATTAAGAATGTTGAACTTGATCCAACTCTTACTCATTTCATTTGGAATGAGCTAGACACTATTCAATATCAAGTAATACAAGGCAAATGTGAAGACATTGCTAAACTCATACCTAAAAGGGATTATGCCCTAGTTATTGCAGATATTCCCCATGGTTTCAATATTCCAAACATTGACTATTATAGTGACCCTTATACTTATCAAGCTCTTAGTAAAGTGGTTGCGGGATTTCTAGAAGTCACGTCATCATCATTATGGAGATTTGTGACATTTCATTTAGACACACAATTGGCAATGGTATTGTCAAGCTTCAAGGGGAAATCAAACTCAAGGATGCAGCTTACATGGTAAGATGTTTAAAATGTATATTTAATTAATGTTGAAAAATTCATTTATGTACAAGTTAATTGAACTTTTACTATTTCATGTTACAGGAAAAATTTAAATTTTTTTAACCGTGAAGATCAGTTATTTATAAACGATTGTGAGTTCATCCATATTGATAGTTGGGCCAAAGATGATAGCTATATGTCTATGATTTCTAATCGGGTAGATGGAAAGAGTCAGCCAAATACTGACTTATGACGCTGTTGTGAGAAAACTAACATATGAAGACAAAGAAGCAAGATGAGAGATAGTTAACATTTATCAAAAACCACAGTTATTGATTAACTATCTTATAGACATATGTTCAAATGAAGGATATTGGGTTCTCGATTTATTTTCTGGTTCATGTAAGTTTTATTATATGGAATTGAATTTCAATATGTTATTTTTAATTAATATGTCATTGTACTAATTTACTTCATTATTTCTTTTGTTCTTGATAATAAGGTACAACACTAGCATGTTTCCTTCAAAAACGAAGAAATTGCATTGCAATTGAAAAAGATCCAATACAGTGCAATTTCATTAAGCAAAGAGTTAATGCTTTCAATTTATTCTAGATGCAATGCAAGAAATTGGGTTGAAGAAAGGGGACTTTAGTGAATCACGTGTGGCAAAAAATGCAAAGGAACCCAACCACCATTACACGGAATGATTGGAAAGACATACATTGGGAGATTCATAGACATCAAAGATCCATTAGAAGAGGAAAATGAGAAAAATGAAGCAGAAAATATTGTAACTATTAATTAGTTATACTTGTAATATTTTGACTTTGACATTTTATGAGAAGAATATACACTCAATTAAGGTTGTTATGCGTTCAATATTTATATTATGTGATTTTCGCATTAATTTTTAAGTTAATCATTATTTTTTGAAAAAAAAGTGATTATTATTATTTTTTTGACATGAAATTCATAAAAAAAAGCTATTATTTAACCATTTTTAGTTAAAATTTTCCTATAAAAATTGTGATTTTGACATGTCATTTCTAGCAAAAAATTATGAAAACCTATAGTTTTTTAGTTATATTTATGTTAAAAATGGTTATTTTTATGTCAATTGTTAAAAAATATTGTTTTTTAGAAACAATTATTTCATGTGGATTGAAAAATTAATTAACGATGTATAAATATGTAGAATATCGAAAATTCAAAATATCAACCTTCTTCTTTAAATATGAAAACAATAAGAAGAAGACCACTTCAAAAATTATTAAATTTACAAAATAATTATTTACATTTCATACATTAGAAAATTAAAAATAAAAATAAAAAAGCCTTTTAAAAAAAGGGCCCGGTGTAAAATTACCACTTTTTAAAATTAGCTTCAAAATCACTACCATTCTAAAATGCAATGTACATAAAAAAATTTATAGTGCCAAAAACTATGCTCTAAAAAGAACATGTGTGTTCTGCATCACCCCTTTTCAAAATCGGGTCACTTTTTTGTTATCTCTACAAAACAGGTAACAGTGTGAGTTCCCGTTTCAAAGTTTACATTGTTTTGTAAGCAATAATGATAGTCAAGCTCTGTAATTATTTCAAGAGCCCGAAGGACACCTAAAACAAAGTCTTGGTTGAAGAAGCTAGATCCAAATGACTAGTGACAGGAGGGGATGTATCGAGAAGATTTCAAGTCACCTTGAAAGAAGGAAGAAAGGAACTCTTTGCTTTATAAATATTGTATCCCTGACCTTATCCAAGAATGGGAGAGAGACCTATTTTATAAATATTGTATCTCTGACCTTATCCGAGAATGGGAGAGAGACCCTATACATATCAACCGTGGATTCACAGTTGGGATCCTCCAGGCCAATGCATGGGTTCTGAGAACCATTCAAACCCTAAGGTGTAACATAGGTTGAATCTCATTCCGTGTGTCGATAGAAAGAGGCATGGTAGTAAGCCACAATGTACGGACTCATTTAGGTCAGAAATCATGGGTTGGGCCACTGGGAAGGAGGTACACCCTATGCTAAAAAAATGGGCTAACCCTGACTTAGTCAGAGGTCAGTGGGTCAGGACATCAGTAGTGTTGGTGAGTGAAGAAGCGTACGCTCCCCGACTCTTCCCCGACTCTTTCGCTTAATCGATTATTGTCAGGCCTATGGAAGACTTCCGCGCAACAACGAGAAACAAGAGGCCACTGATTCAACGAGAGGAGGAAATTATGTTATAAAAAATTAAAACAAAAAAGGACAAGAAGGGAAGGAGAGAGGGCAAGTGGAAAAACAAAAAGGATAAGTTCAACCAAGCAGCAAGGGTTCAAACTTTGCAATCATGTTTCCATGACTGAAGGAACAATGGGGGTTGGATCCGCTGGTGACAAACAACCTTACTCCAAGAAGGTAGATGGGTATGTTACACTTTGTGGAGGCTACTAAGGAGAACATTGATTTCTTGATGCGAGAAAATGAACAATTAGCAAAGGAATTGGCTACTGTAATACGAAATTTTCTTCCACAAATACTAGCAAAAAGGAATTCAAAGTAGCTATACTTGAAGAAATCAATCCATTGGAAGACACCATGAAGCAGTTATATGATGAGATGGCCACTCTACATGAGCTGGTCATGGTCTTACATGAATTTCAAAAAGGGTCACAAAAGATGACGAAGGTCCTTACAATAACTTACTCAACCATAGATGTGATCCAATACTGGGCCACCGAATATATGAATACACCTACGGTGTTTGTCACAAAAAGCAGATAGGATGTTGAAATGGATAAGGAAGAAATCATGATGTTTATATAGATCTATGAGTAGCTCCACACTTTTTCCACTAGCAACATAACATCATATTCACGAATGTATAATGGATTGGAAGCCTCGATAAGGAGGCACAAGATACCTTTTGTGGGAAAATTTACAAAAGTAAAGAATAAGAGAATTATTAAACAAGAGATAGAAGATTTCTTAAGAAACATCAAACAGACGACCACTCAGGATGAGCTTGAGGTGACCAAAGAATCATGATTCTACAGTATGTGGTTGAGCTAGCTAAAATACACATGAAGTTGATCGTGTTGTTGAGCAACCTTCAGACAGATTCTAAGACCATATATCCAAATGCACTAGAGGGTAAAATCAGATACAATCTAGATGTACCATTGTAAGTCTATCACATAGAAACAAAGTACAAATCTTGGCACCAATATCTTACTACATAGTTACATGTTATCGTTGATGAGTTACAATCTCCATAAGTTTAGTATAACGTATCTTATGGCTATAGCCACATTTTTGTCTTATTATTATTTTGTATTTTGAAAATAATGAGAAAATGTAAAACATGTAAGTGGTAGTCCAAGAGTCACACAAGGATATGAAGAGTCATTAGTAACTTCAAAACTTAAAGACAAACTCAAAAGGAAAATAAAAGCATAAGAGTCATAAGGGGAGGTGAAAGGTCACCTCACTTCTTATAAATAAACCCTCATTAGTGAAGCAAAGGGCTTCGACATTTAGAGAGGTAGCCTTGGCTTCTCTAGTTTAGCATAGAGAAGATCATTCTTTGGAGAAGCAAGTGGTAGCTTCATGTTCCACTATTGGGGCTAGTGTTTCATCATTATACATATGTACTTGGAACCTTCACTTAATAACCAAAAGCTCTCAGATCCAACACACTTTCATGCATGTATCATGGAGGTTGTAATATTATTCTTTTATTGTTTGCAGTATATGTTATGTTCATAAATGCTAAAGAAAATGAAATATTTCATTGGCTTTGGTATTTATCTTGTTAAATGTGTATTGTTATTTTCTTTCATGATCGTTATTATCTCTAGAACTATTTTGCGGGTTAATTAATGAGTCTTTCCTTTCTCTTGTGTGTCTTTTCTAGGATAGAACTATTACTTTTCTAGTAGAGGCTCTCTCTCTCTCTCTCTCTCCTTTCCATAGAAGTCCCTTTTATACATTTAAAATGGTGTCTCACAAAGCTTACTCGGTAATCTCGAAGTTATGTGTATGATCTCTTGTGTTTTTTGTTCCAGTGGAGGCATATCCTTAAGATCTCTGTAATGGTGGTCAACCCCATATTTCAGGTGGGGCTCCTATCCCAAATGGTGTGAGGTATAATTGGGACTTCATTATGAGGAGACCCCCTTATTTTTGGTAGCTTTAGCACTGTCAACAGATGGGTTTGCCGATAAAATGAATGGACATGTTTTTTTAGAGAGATTCAAAACCTATTAAAGTTGAATATTATGACCCATAATTAAAAAATTTGTTTTTTCTTCTGCAGGATGGTCCTATATTTATGTTTTCCTGAAGCATTAGGACATGATAAATTCAATGATGATACACAGGGGTTGGCATTCTCAGAGGGGTGTAGGAGATCATATTGAGAAGATCTTGATGGAGGAGCTGGGAGAGTAGAGTAGAAATACTAGGATGGTGAAAGATAATTGGTAGATTGAAGCAAGGAGGAAGGTGATGTACAAGGGAGAACAATAGGTATAGGAGGGGAAGGTGGGGAAACATTGGTGACAAGGAAAAAGGAGGAGCGTCAAGCTAGACACGTGTTGATCTCATGCTGGCTGATGAAAGTTGGCTAAGTGGAAAGGGTGGATGAGTATTCCTCCTTGTTAGCCCCCCAGTAAGCCATGTCGAGAGCGGAGGAAGGGTGTCATGGAGATACATTGACACCTATTTATAAGTCAACGAACTACAGGTCCACAAAGCTCATTTCCTTCGCAAAACTATTTTTATGATTATATAAAATCAACAAAGTGGTTCACCCAATTAATGAATATCTTTGAATCCTCCCTTACTTGGAGACTCGAAGTACCTCTTGTTTGGCCCACTTTCATTATAACCCATAAGGCTACAAACTTGGCTTCATTATTAGACCCCCTACAAGGGGCATATCATACATATAAGGAATAACAGTGACTTAAGTACAAGACTACCCCAACACGAAACCATGGAGAATGACCTTGGTTGGCACCATCGAAGAATCCCCAGGGAGAAACAAAATTAATTTCATACATACATGGGATCCTCTACTTAGGGAGTGGAGGATTTGCCTTAAATTCCTAAACCAGGGAAGTAATCTCTACAGCATACAGAAGGGGGGAATGAACTTGTCCTGAAAAACGACATGATTTCGTGATCGCCAAACAAAAGCAATAAGCAGATAACATAGACTTTTGAAGGAAGAAAATTATTTATTGGGCCAACACATTCTAAAAGCACCAACCAGATTTGAGCCCATCCACCTTGACTTAGGATTAAAATGTCTCCAAAAAAACTCACAAACCTAAGATTGATAACCACATCACACAAAGAGGTGGGAATGGGACTCTTCTAAAGCTTTGTATAGGGGAGGCTAATTGCGACCAAACAAACTGTTCCTTTTTAGCTTCTGTCGGGTGAGTAATCAGTCACTAAGAGCTAGACACGTAGAGTTTGGCTTCAAAGGGACATTGGCTCCCCATATATACCTACACCACCAACTTCTTTCCTCAATGAACTATTCTTCGAACCATGCCTTATAACCCATTGTGGCAATGAAATCTACTGAGTGGGGAGTTTTTGACCAAACATGCATGTTTAGAACACTATCGTTGTTATACGCATGATTCTCCACTAGAAAGTCAATGTACTAATCCCAGTTTTCCACTATTTCTGCTACTAGACCTAGTCCCATAGTCGACTTCCATCCAATTTGACCTCTACTACTAGGGGGATGGGCATTGACATATGCTAGGCTATAATATTCAAACTATGAAGAGAGGATAATATATGAGCTATAATCATTACATATACCATCCCAAGGGTTGCATCCTATTCTTATTTGATGGTCATCCTCTACAGGCCATGCAACCCACTTTCAAATCAAGAGGAAGGCTCTTACCATTGGTTTCCATATTATTGAGCCTTTGGAAGACTTATTTGAGATTCTGAACAAATCCACAACATATTAGATTACATTACTTTGTACCATAACAAATATTATTCAATATATATATATGTGTATCCGAAATATATGTAATGTTCAATAGAAAAATATATGTAGGATTGTTTAGGCAACCAGGCTTAAAAAAATACTTATTATGAATTTATCATATCACATAGAAATTGAATTTTTATGGAAAGAATAACAACATTTCTACTAATCATCTAAATTATATCCAATAAACAATATAAAAACTATCTAAACTAAATCCAATTAATATGAAAAAAAAAAAAAAATTATATAAAAATATAAAATTCCTTCATTATTCATATATAAATTTTAATTTCAAATGCACACTAATAAAAAGAAATCAAACCATTTTTATAATTTAAAAAAATCAATTTCAAAAATATAATTTTTTTACCGGTAATAAATTTATATAAATATAATTGATATTAAAATAACTAATAATCTCAAATCATAGATAACTCCAAAACAATGAAAGAAAAATAATATTAAATACAATAATTAAAAAAATTATATATATCTAAGATGGATAAGGCTGAACCATTTGCTCCTTTTCTCGCTAAGTAATCTTTACTAAAATATATTATAGTGGACGAGGGCATTTTCATTATAATCATCACACCTTTTGTAGTTGTATTTTATCAATATTGAAGTGTATAAGTTTATTCCACAATTTATAAACTTTAAGTGCATAATTTATTTCAATAAAATGTTATAAATTTAAAAATCTGGTTGTACAATCCCAATTTTCATGTAACAAATATAATTAAAAAAAACCCAATAATCAATGCTTTTTCTTATAATTTGGTGATATAAACTTAGATGTGCTTTTTATTTTATTTTGTTATTTAAAATGTTTTTCTAAATATTTAGTTGTTTTTGAAATAATAAGAAAAAAAATTAACACAAACTTTATCAAACAAATATCATATTGTGGTATAGTTTTATTAAAAGTTTTTTAATATTTTTATTATATAAATATCATATTGTGGTGTAGTTTTATTAAATGTATATTGTGGTATAGTTTTATTAAATGTTTTTTAATATTTTTATTATAATTTGATGATATAATTTTAAATGTGGAAATATTTTTTTATTATTTAAAATTTATTGCTAAAATCGTAAATAAAATTAATAGTTTAAAAATAAAAATATAATTAAAAAATACCTAAATTATTAATGAAATTTGATAAAATTTAATGAATTCCAAAAATATACATCCATCCATAACTAAACCAAAGTAGCCATAAATACAAAAACCAAGCTACTGTAATGACTATATACTTCATCAAAATATAACTTGAATTGTATATAACAACTGAAGTGAAATTATGCACAATCAATAATCTTTAAAATCAATAATCTCGAATATAATTGCATATGTTCCACTTGAAAATATATACACATTACTAATAGATTAGCAGCATGGGCGATACATATAATGATATCCATACTAATTCTAATGATGTATACATTGGCTCAATTCCATACATCTCATAGAGAAACATAATGGTCATATAACGCCTTAATGGAGTAATTATTCACGTAATGATCAATCTTCATCGCCAACACTGATCAGTGTCCTAGCTTCGTCCTCACCATTGTTGACCTCCATAAATACCACCATTATGAACTTTCATGGATGTGATGAGTTGGTGCTCATAATCAGCTCTAGAGCGACAATTACATAGAGTTGTATATGCACTCTGTATATCCATTAAATTGTGGGAAGACTTATCCTTCCCATTAAAGGCTGTAAAGTCTAGGTGATGGAGTCTGGCCAATTTTCTATATGATGCTTTTATTTATTCCTCACTTGCCCCAACCAGTAATCCCAGAACATGGTACAAATCAATATTGTAATAGTTGGTACTCTTCTTCTTGAACTTATCGCATCCCTGAGAGTTTTGAACCTCGCATATACAAACGGTATTCCTCTCTTATTTCCATATTGAAATTTTATTTTTTGGTAAATCTTTAGAGGCAATACCATTTTCATCCCAATCTCTCTTCCAAATCACAAAGGAAATGACTCCTGAAGATCTGAAGAAGATAAAAATGAATTTACTGTTTCTAGAGAGATTGATCATGTTGGGCTGCTACAAATTTGCAACACCAGATGAGTTCTAGAAAATCCCATAATTCTCTATATATTACGGAGACTAAATGGAAAGACGAGTTAAAAAAATGAATTGAATGGCAATTGAGATAAATAAGTGGAGGTCTTAGATTATATTACAGTTGATGATGCTCAACAACGTAGGCAAGCAGGAAACCATATCGACACTCACGAGTCATCAGCCTGGGCGGGAAAATCCAAAATTTGAAAAGAATGTGGGAAAATTCAAATGCAAACCTACGTGGATTTAGGAGTAGTCTATATTGCGACTTTTTGGAAAATATGGTGCCACAAAAGCACTTTTTTCTGGCATCCCTCTGGCTGACGTGACGTCGCTAGAACCTCCTGTCACCTCTCTTCTGCCGATGCCCATCTCCATAACCTCCTGTCCCCATCCCTGTCACCTCCTCTCCCGCTACATTAACTCCACTCCACCATCCTGTGCCTTTTCCCATAGATTGGATCTCAACAGATTTGGGGAACCAAATACATTTCTGATCAACATACCCCCCTTGGTCCCATGGACCTAGTATCATAGCTAGAAATTAATGTTTCTAATAGTAACTAGACATTATTAATCAGACTGTAAGATCTAAACTTTACTTTTTACTTGGAATCTAATCTACAAATTTGCTTATTAATGACATTTGCAAATGAAAAGTCATTGCAGATTGAGTTTTCAAGTTTCTAATGTAATTATAAAACAATTAAAAGCATCCATTCTATGTATTCTCAACAATATTCCTGGGATAGAATTTTGCGTTGAACGTTGAAGATGTTAGATATAAATGTGAATATATATTGAAATTGCGTGGATCAATAAATTGTATATCGATGTTCACCCTAACATGACCTAGTTAATAGATCATTTGCAAGTTCACAGCTCACAGTTCACAGACCTTGACATGACCCAGTTCACAAATCATATGCCAGTTATTTAAAGAATGTGTTGAGCCTAGAAAGGCCTAAGCTTACTAAGGCCGAACGTGCAGATATAAATCAATACCACACTCTGCAGGAGCTCCACTAGGCCAGGTATTCATGTCTCTGCATTGACTCAGTCGACATAGTGTCAGTTTTCTCCTCTGCTCGTTGCAAAAGGGGAGATTTGTTGGAAAATTTTGCAAAATGGCATGAGAGGGATTTGGACAGGCAGAGGTTGGAAGAGTGGATTTAATGCAACCGGGAGAGGAGATGATGGATATGGGGGGAGGAGGTGACGAGGTAGAGGGGTGATGGGCGACAGGAGGTTTCGGTGACATCACATCAGCCAGAGGGATGCCCGAGAAAAACACTTTTCAAGGTACCATATTTTCCAAAGAGTCACAATATAGACTACTCCTTTGTGAATTAACATTGAAGGCATTATTGCACGAACTCTAAAATAATGTTTAAGGCAAAAAGCCACGCAAAGTTATAATTATATATAAAGTTCTCTTCCTCATTTCATGGGCATATAATTATGTGTTTGACAATGGAGAAGTTGGGCCTCGGGATACAATAGTCGAGCATTCAATACACTTTTTAAATTTTCTAACTTGTCAAAGGTGTACTATTATTTCAATGAAAAAATTGAAAGTCATACTTGAACTTATGTCGTTTTTAGTGAAGGATTGCTCGCACCACCTACACCAACCACTGACATTGGAATAAAGTTATTCTATAGGAAGTAAGTCATAGACATTTTGTGCGTATACCTATTACATATTCCTCTCCTCTGAAGGGAGAATGCAATTAGCATTGATGACTTCAACCAGATGAATTCCACTCACAATGGATCATGGATATTATTTGTAGAATTGAGGGAAGATTGACATAAATATTAGGGATTAGTAGAATGCTTGGACTACAAATTATGTGCATCTGATAGAACTAGTGAAGTAAACTGATTGGGTCTAGAAAAATTTGTTGAATAGCGAAAGTGATCACCTATAAAGCATATGTTTTTAAATGCAAACATAAAATCCTAAAGTCAAGGTCTTGAAAATAATAATAGATTATGAGTGCGGGCATTTCTCAAAACCACCAAGTCCAAGTGATCTTCATAATAATAGTCACTAGAGGAAAACTTTGGATTATGGGCACTAAGGGAGAGCACTTTCCCAAAACTCCCTTCAAATTAAATTTATAAACATGCGCCCTGCGACCATTTCACGTTAACACCAATGTAAAGAAGCGGGCCTCATGTAACCTAACCCTTCTGACCACCATATTAAATCTTGACTCTCACCGATTTGAACTCTAATTGTGAAAGGCTTCCTTACCAATCTTCTGAGGTAGAAATATCTAAGATGGATATTCTTCTCTCGTCAACTTATGTGTAGGGATTCCTATCAGCTCACATTCTCTAATCTTAGATCTCGTAGCTTTCCCTGGTCTAAATCATTTTAAATTCCTGAGAGATAGAACTTGAGACAAAAAAAATTCTCGACATTTCCGCTCCATCAATTGCTACAATATCGATCTCAACAATTTATAATGGTCCCTCTAAAGCTTGTTAATGTTATTTTATCCCACCAGCCTTCATCGTCCATCCAAAACCTATTAGGAAACAACATGTGTTTGAAATTTATTTTAACGAAAACATCTTCAGCATGTCTATCCTGCACAATGTTTTCCAATCAATGTCCTCCCATCCAATGAACGTGTGCTACTTAAGGTTCTAGAAACACTTGCACCTACAATAATAGGGAACACCACGCCCTATCAAAACAACACTTTAGTTATCCATAATAGAACGGGTACACAACCTAGTGGACCTGCATAAGAGGACAATGGGTAATCAGAATTGAATAGATAATAGGAAGACCCACACTCAAACTAGACCAATTCACATAAACTAAGCACATGTGCAGGTGGACCTCAATTTTGTGACCCCCATTTAAAAAACAAATGCAAACATCCTCAATTTTATAGTATCAAAAGTATTCAAGCCTGTATTCCAAACTACTTCCACTTAAAATCGTCACAGATTAAAGCATATTTAGAAACTCAGTTGATCCCTATGGAGGACAACTTTAATTCATTATTTAATGACATGAATTGCAGCACTAATAGAAAATAAAATATTTTTTAAGCACTTACCCTGCAACTGCATAGCTGGTTGGAGAAATCAAACAAAGAAATCACATTCCCTCTGCCTGATGATGATGTGGAAAAGACGACATCTAAAATCCCAATTAAAAATACAAATGGCCATGATTTCCATCCCAATATATTCCAATTTTTGTTCTTCTCCAAATCCAAGTTTCTCATCTATTCAATAAGAACTAGATGCCCCATTACTCTGGTTTTGTTAAAAATACCTAATCACACATGCCCTCAAGTGTATTATTTTGAGTTCAATCCTTATATTTAAGAAAGTTAATTCTAGTGTGTGTTTACATGTTGAGGTTAGTTTTAGTGAAAATTAGTTGAGTCGCTAGTTAAAAAACCAAAAACTATCAAGATTTGTGAATTGTTTCGAAAAGTAGAATCGTTGCAGGATTAAGGTTTATAGGTGCGAAATTTTGGTGAATGCTCAAGCATGACCATCAGAGGTTTGAAGCGTAAAAGCGTTACATTTTTCTCAAACTTACGATTCAATGAATTTTGGGAAAACATTGTCGATATTGCATTGAACCTGCTAGACTTGAAAGAGTTAAATGTGTTCATTCCATGTTATATTAAAATGTCATTTGGATTGTTTTTATTGAGTTCATATTATTAATATGAGTGAGCAATTTTTCAAAGGATTTGGCTTTTTACTATGAGTTATTAAAACGAGGTTATAAAGGATTTTGAAGAAAAAGTTTTTGTTGAACCTTGTTAAGGTTCATACATGGAATGGTTTTTACTATTATTTGAAGATACGATTTTAAATATGGTTTTGTAGAGTTTCCACTCACAACTCTAGTGTTAATAGGGAAGAACTATGATATGTGGTGCATTAAGATGGAGATGATGCTAAAAGCTCGCAATGTTTGGGAGTACATTAGGATTGGATTTTTGGAACCCAAGGATGATGAAGAAGAATGAGTCCTCACTAATTCATATAGGGAGTGATTGAGAATACACAAAAAGAAGAATGCAAATGAATTACAACTTATCTAACAAGTAGTGGACGAAGTAGTATTCTAGAAAATTAGGACCACGTCTTCGGCAAAGATAATGTGAGAGATTTTGGCAACAAGCTATCAAGGTATGACCAAAGTGAATATTGTTATGTTGCATAATACTATAATAGAATTTGAATGCCCCTAATATAAGGAAACAAAGAATATCGATTCATTCATGAATTACATTTTGATCATTGTAAACCAGTTAAAGATTTATGGTGATAACATTAAATATCAAAAAATGCTTGAAAATTCCTTAGAGCTTTTTCTACTAGATTTGATGTGATATAGAAACTATTGAAAAAGATAAGGATGTGTTGATGCTGACAATTTATGAATTGATGGGATCACTTCTATCCCATCAGTTGAGGATAGACAAAACTAAGGGTTCCTCCTTCGAACTTCTTTTGAAAGTCAAGTTTCTATCTCAAGAGACAAAGGTTGAGGTAAAGGTAGATTGAAACATAAAGGATGAAGCAGAAGAATAAGTGTTTAGAAAGATGGCAGAGAAGAGTAAGAAAAAGAAAAGAATCAACAACAAAAGCTTCAATAACAATCAAAGAGTCTATAAATCAAAGTGAGATCTTATTATTGTAATAATTCTGATGTGGTAGTAGCAGATGTTGAAAAGGTGAAATATTTGGTGACTATGATAGTTGATGAATTCACGGGATCACTTCTATCCCATGAGTCTAGGATAGAAAAAAATAAGGGTTCCTCACAAAATAGTTGTAAAAGCTAGATTTCTATCTCAAGTGATAGAGTTCTAGGCAAAGGTACATCTAAAGGAAGAGGACAAGGTAGAAGAACAGGTGGTGCGAAAGATGGCAAAGAAGTGTAGGAACAAGAAAGTGGAAGCAACAACAAAAGCTTCAACAATAATCAAAGAGTTGATAAATCAAAGGTGAGACCTTGGTATTGTAAGAAAAAAATGTGGAGGAGAATAATAAAATCCATCTACGAGTATAAGAGACACTATAGAAGTCATAGGAAAAATAAAAGGTTAGGCATGATCTACACATAATAGAGATGTCATTCAAGGTGGGAGAGATATTATTGTTACATTTGAACAAGGAGATGCTACAGGGTCATGGTAAGAAAATGAAGGATCTACAATATGGTCCCTTTGAGATACAACAGAAGGTGGGAGATAACACCTATATACTAATTCTACGACCATATGTGTGCATTTACTCAATGGTGAATGTAGAAAATTTTCAACTCTATGAGCCTCCCATGTTGGATGAGGAAGGAGAACATTTCCTCCCTTCTATAGAGAACTTATCACCAAACTCTCAGAGAAAGTTAACAGAGGATATAATTTTGTAGAAGAGGTCCAAAAGTATAAGAAAGGTGTACCTTGAACTTTGGTAGATTGGGTGAAAAGATAGTTTCCAAGGAAGGCTAAATGGTACACTAATGAGAAGGTGGAGGAAATTCTCCTCATCTCATTTAAAAAAATATTTTTGGGAGCAAAAGCCTCCCAAAATGTTGAGGTATGATTTATATTGGATCATTATACTATTTGCAATCCATCTTGACGCTTCGTGAGTGCAAAAGTGGAGGAATCAACTTATAAGAACATTTTCATCGTTGGGTCCCACTTCCAAAAATTGAGGTCTAAAACCTTTTGGAAGAAGTTTGAGGCATTAAATGTTTTTTTTTGGGGGGTAAAAATTTGTTTCTTAAAATTTTGCACCGCCAATGCTAGATAGCTTTCCAATGGTGCTATCACCTCATTTAGAGTTTTTATGCAAAATTTATGCCACCTAGAAGTTGACCTTGTTTTGACCTCCATGATTCAAGAGGATGAAACATCAGTTGATGGCCGCTAAGTCACTCTGACGCTAAGATCCCAATCTACTCGGCACACATGCTTTGTATTTACATCTAATTCAATAATATTTCATGAAACCTTTAACATATGCATTCAATATATGAACATGAATTTATTATGAAAATTTCCATGAGGGATTTTGCTCTCACCCTCCCTTAAGAATTTCACCTCATTTCATAAATCCAACTACATATTCTTCAACTTAACAAATTGTGCAATAAGCAAGCCAAACAAGCATTTAAAAATTGAACATGCAACCCTCAAAATTTTATGTGCAGTTGATACAAAATGATTTCGTAGCGCCTATTTCCAAATGAACTATTTTGTTGCTACAAAATGATGTCATAGCACCCGTTAAACTTTTGTATTACAGTTTTGGGAAGATGAATCGACTCACTCTTCCAAATCATCTTTTGATATCCCTAGCCCGCTCCTTGGCACAATGAACTATCTCATGTGGATTTCTTCACCGGGATTTGCAACTCCATAACAAATTTTCCAATCGAATATAAGTCAAAGAGGCATTTTGACTATATTCCAAAATAGAGTGTTATGTTTCACTATAATAGCATTCAAACCCTGGTAGGTCACACACATTCACTATTCTAGAACATACTGACACATTCCTCCGTGGATTTTTAATCCAATAGAACAAGAATCAAAATGCAAATTGGAAAAAAAACAGTGACCGAAGCCACCAGGGTTTGAATTTTTTATATAAATCGATTCAACAAGCTACATATTTTCAAAGTGACCAGTATTCAAATGTAAAAATGCATAGGAATACAAACCATGAGTTCACAAGCAGAAATCGAATTGGTTAGTCACATTAATTTGATTCAGTCTCAAACATTCAGCAAGCACACAACTTATATTCCAAAATTTATGTTCTTTGATGCCACTCACATAGAGAAATAACTTCTAGTTCACACAGATTGCAAAGTACATGTGGGTATATAAACTAAGGATTGTAGTTACATAGAGAAACAAAGAGTTCCTCTCTTCGCTCCCTCTCTCTTCTCCTCACTCGGAAGCTTCTCCTTTTCCTCTTATTTTCTTCTCCAAACACTCTTTTCTTATTCTTTCCCAAAAGAAATTGATCATCACAGCCAAGAGTCGCAAGGGGTGAATCGTTTCCCCTTCTCCAAAAAATAAGGGAAACTGAAAACTATTTTTTTTTCCTTTCACAATAGAAAATAACTCCTCTAACTAATTCTAAAAAAAAAACTCACTCCCTAATGTAAATATTTACGATGTCTGAAAATACTTAAAATTTCCTCCCAACATTATGATGTGGCCATCCCATCACATTGGTAGACTCTTGTCCAGACTTCATTAATTTTTTTCTTGACCTATGCACGTACATCATCAACCCCGATCATTCATAGAAAATGGGTTATCCATGCGATAATAATGAAGAATACTTTATAAGAGTTCATATTTTAACTCTTGTTAAGAGTTTAAGGACTCAAACTTAATCACTACTAGGCTATCAAGTTGTGTTTTAACCATGCCACTAGGAGGAAAATGGGTTCCATTCTATTCAAGTGAGTTTTGTCCCATATATGAAAAGAGTGTCTTAGAGTGCAGAGAGAGAGAGAGAGAGAGAGAGAGAGAGAGTTTGTGTATTGTAGAAACGCATGAGCCAAAGGTCTCACTTCATTGTACTTGCATCCATTTCCATTTTAAAGAAAGAATCTAGAGCATAGTAGGCTTAACTTCCTCTTGTGTTTTCTCTTGTAAGGGTTTCCCATGTCATATCTTGTGTTATTATGGTTTTGAGTGATTGTATTTTTGTTTTTTCTCTATTTTCACAATTTATATATTGCATGCATAAGTGTAATAGAGTAACTAACCAATCAATAAATATAAGGAAAAATTAACCTTATTCGTGCAGATTTTGGATTTCCATTAAATCTTGAGTAGATATGTTATCACAAACTATCTAGTGGAATATCCACGATAGTTTATAGATTAGAGGCACAAGAAGAAAAAATATAATGTATAATAGTTTTTAATAAATTATAACAACACAATTGATTTTTCCATCATCATCAAAATGAGGTTGGATTTCACAACCAAATGTAGTAGTGGTAAGAATGCGGACCAAAATTCAAATCAGGATCCATCTCTAATGCACTCAACACATAAATATGGAGAAATGACACCTCCCAAATTGTTGCTTTTAAATATAACCAAAGATTCACTTCTCAAAATCATTAAACAAGGCACAATTATGTTGGGTGTTCCTCCAATGTTGCAATTCCATTTCAAAAAAATAATGAGAATAAATTTGTAGGTGTTGTAATCATAAAGTACAAATCATTTGCAAGGTATAATGATTGTGACTCATCACCAAAAAACATTTGACCACCATTGATCCAAAAAACAAGAACAATTCAAAAGGACAATAAGAACTATTTTGTACAAGTTGTCACAATGTGTATTATTCTAATAATTGAACTTAAATAAACCTGCTAACACTTACTTGAGCAATTTTCATGACAAGATGGACACGGAAAAGGCTTCTATAATAGGATTGGGTAAGAATGTAAGGCTATTAATAGTTCCATGAATCCCTCAACTTCTTTGATTCACATGCTTACACATGGACATAGGACTAGAGGATTTGAACAATTTAGCCTTTCCTTTTTAGAGGTGTGTTGAAAATTCACTATGCCTTAATTAGATAAATGCATCAAGGATCTTGAAGAATTAATCTTGGATTAATATGGGGATTCTTTTAATATAATATGGGAACACTGAAACAACCATCATATAATACACTATTACAAACCAAATCTTATGAAAAAAGGTCAATTCTACAAATAAGATGATATGCAAACACTTATGGTAAGTGCTAATAGTATAAATGGTTATTGGGAAAATAAAATATTGACACTGACATTATTGTTCCAAATGGATAGTTGTGTGGTTGATAAGAGAAATTATTATGTGTTTATATTTGCATCCTTTCTAATGTCAAGGAGAGCGTGTGACATTGTCAAAGTTGGCTTCCTCCTAATGGGACACATACATGAAGATATAAATGGAAGATATAAATGGAACTTATGAAAGGTTATTGGCTCAAATAAAGTAGACATGCATATTTTTTCTATTAGGGATGTTAGACACTTATAAACATGTGAGCATCACAATTCTTTCAATTTATAACTAATTGATGAATTATTTGACTTCTATAGATTTGTGGATCCACACTTGTTGGATAATAAATAAAATATAATATATATAAGAGGGAGTCAATACCTCAAATTCAAAGTCATTAATGACATGCCAACTATGCAATATAAATCCTCAGATCAAGATGAAAAGTGGTCACTTCTTATTGATGTGTGGCATTCATTACCTAATCATTGTACATATTTTCTTAGAGGGTAGCGTCAATCCTCAAATCAATAAGTAAAGATATATCTAATGTAGAAGAAATAAAGAAATAACTAGAAGTATATATTTCATTTTGGAAGAAAGGTATTGATAAGAGATGAGAACAATATTAACATCCCAAGATAACTTATTGGAATAATATTTTAAAATATTTGAACATGTCATTAGTGAACATAAAGTTCTGAACAAATAATTTTCGGCCATCCATAGTGCAAGAAATAAGAAAAAATCTCATTAACATCCCATAAAATAATTCATGGAAGCCTACTTGAGGGAAAATGTGCATACTTTTGAGGGTTGCAACATTGGACCTCTATTTAACAAGCACATAGGTGAATTATGTATGAGAGAAGATGTTATTCAGGGACAAATGTTCATAGTACAATTATCAAATTTTAATTATGCAACATGGATGGGCAGTGAAGAGGGAAATGTGTGTTGATATTTAGATATCATTGTTGAGGCATATAAGATTTCAATTAGTTGGTGGAAGATTATGTGAACATGAAATGAAAAATGGCATTTTATAGAAAATTTGTTTCAAATAAACACAAGAGTGGGTTATTAAATTACAAGCAACAACTTATAGTGATGTCAATAACATCATATCACCATGGTTAAGAAGGGTGGTGTGGAAGGGAGACACAACAAAAATGAAGAGGAAGGAATTTGAAGAAATTGAAACAGAATGCAAACAATAAACACAGTGAGGATGATATCAACGAATACAATTTTATTTGAATAAATATCTTCCATATTTGTGATGTTTTACTCACTTCTATCATGTTGTAACTCATGTATTAGTAATCAATTTTGATTAGTAACCACCACTTCTACTAAAGATGATGAACATTATATACTCTCTTCTCCATAAGTCTAGAAAGTTGGTTTTGTAAATACAATTTTTGCAAGTTAAATATTTTTTGTAAATGTTAAGGAGTTATTTGAATGGATTGACCCAAAGTTCTCATTTTTTTATAAAAAAAAAAAAAAAAAAAAACTTTAATATGTTTCCTTAAATTGCTTAAAAAAATACAACTTTGCAATACAATGATTCTTATCACTTGTTTTAAATTATTTTGTTGCATCTCTTCAATCTTGGCATATTTAGCTATATACATCATATTAATATTATGCACGCATATATAAAAATAAATGTTTACATTAATATTGGATTTAGATATATGTGCAATAAAAACGATTTAATTAAAATCCAATTGCACATTATGAGAATTAGATATTGACAATTTTAGAAATAAAATTCACAATTTTAGAATTGATATTGAGATTTTCATAATGACAAAGTGATACTTTTGAAATTGAAATGCACACTTTTCAACTAGAACTTTAGCTTTAATTTTTCTTAATCTAAAATATTTGAATTTTACAGTTTGTAATCAAAACTTATATTTTTGGAAACATATATTCACTCTTAGAATCCAATTTTACATTATAAAAACATTAATGATGTTACTTTTCAAATCAAAAATTTCTTACTCTAAAATATTATAGATCAAATTTAGTGAAATTGGCATTTTATATTTGAAAATCTTTTATTTGTATCATTTTCATAATATAACTAAATCATTTAAATATTTATAATCTAGTATAATGGGGACACATTTACTTGATACTAATTTAATGCAAAATAATTTTAATTGCATTTAATTAGTATTAATAAAAAAAGATAAAATTAATTTCAATCTCAAATCAATGAATCAACTAAATTATCATTTATTTATTAAATAATATTGCTAATTAGAATCATAGAAATTTTATCACTTAAAAAAAATAATCGATTTATATGACTAATCAACAAATTAATACATATATTATTAACTAATTAAAACATAATTCAACGATAATATTAAAATAACATTTAATTTAAATTATATAAATATTTAATTGCTATATATATATGATTTGAAAATTTAATTAAATGTACTTATAAGAAACTTGCATTTCATTAATTAATCAAATACTAAAATATAAATGTATTATTTTTTAAATCCATTGCTTTATGATCATAACCACTTATTGATAGCAAATCTCATCTCTCATCTTTATTAAGAGATTATTTAGTCAAAAGATTCTAGGTAGAGTGATTTGGTGAACAATTTGTTTTGGTGGCGGCATGGATTCAAATCCTCAAAAAGATGTTGCAATTAACTTGTTTGTCGTATTTATGAAATACTTGTAACTAGTATAATAATAATACATAAACTTTGAAATTACAGATTTTTAAAAAATTAAGATTCTAATTTAATAATAATAATAGAAGAAAAAAATAATTGTTTAAACCACTTTATTTTAACTTAATTTAATTTTAAAATAATTTTAATGTTTTTTCTTTTAATTTATCTTTATTATTAATTAAAAAAACTAGAATCCATGCATTTAAATTAAATTGATGATATATACATTAAAAATGAGTCTTTATTTTCAATTCATTCATATAAATTTAATGAGTCTTTATTTTCAATTCATTCATATAAATTTTTGTTTTAATTTAGAAAAAACAAAAAGGGGAAAGTAATGGTTTAAAATATTTTGTTTTATTTTAATTTTGATTATGAAATTTTTAGAATATTTTTTTATTTATATTTAATATTAATTATTATTAAAAAAAAACATTAATTTATAAATTTAAAATGATTTTTTTTTTGTTATATATATATAAAAGCTTATTAATAATTAAACTCGACTGGAATTGAACTTTGGAGAGAATTGAAGCTGAGGTCCAATATTCTTAGTGCTTGAAGCTGGCCCAACTCGACTGGAATTCAACCATTGAGATAATTGCGGGCGAGGTCATTGGCGACTACCCTTTTGCAGTGTAGGCTGCAGCGAATGCCATGCCACGAACAAATGTTGTGGGCGTTCTCCACCGTCCACTTGGATAGCATGCCACGTGATTCGAATGTAATGGCATTTCTGAAGGACAAGAAAGCATGCAGGTCGCTTTTATCGTATGATGATAATACGAATTCATCTTCCTCCGTGTCAGAATGAGTGTGGAGAGAAGCTAATCGAGTGGGCATCTGGCTATATAAACCATGAGAATGGGAATACAGATGCTCAATGTCATCTGCACGATGGTGGACATGAGAATATGGGTTGTGCTTAATGGGCGTTGGTGCAGGCAGAGGAGGTAGTAGCTGTATCATCATGAGAAGAAGAATATCCATTTCTGCCTTTCTCTGATTACAAAGTGCACGGCAGTAACCAGCCTGCTATAGGGCATTAAATGTCCGGGGAGATGCAGGCTGGATAGCCTGATAACAGGCGAATTCTCATTTCTTATTTACTCCTTTTTTGCATGTTATATCCAGCTTCCATCCACTGAGTCATTTAATACCCTATGACAAACTG
The DNA here is from genome assembly GCA_031772625.1 of Pinus tabuliformis. Taxonomy (NCBI): domain Eukaryota; kingdom Viridiplantae; phylum Streptophyta; class Pinopsida; order Pinales; family Pinaceae; genus Pinus; species Pinus tabuliformis. The sequence goes on from CM062809.1 coordinate 1,011,473,104, forward strand.
GTTAACCACTGCCTTCTGTGAGTTGCTTATGTATGTACAGAGGGCAGGCTCACATATAAAGAAGTGGCGTGTGTAGAATTCAACGAGTGTGTGGGACCCTATAGACGAGACGAACGCGCAAGGAAGTTGTTAGAACAACTTTATTCAAAGTTAATTGTGTGGTATCCATTCATTCGTATAGAGTTAATTCACGCTCACCAGAAAGAAAAAATTGCAACAAGTCTTTATCAGCAAGAAAGAAAGAATTGCAAGAAGTCTTTATCAGGAAGAAAGAAAGAAAAAATTGCAAGAAGTGTTTACCAGCAAGAAAGTAAGACAAAATTGCAAGAAGTGTTTATCAGCGATTCTTCACGCGAAGGAAATTGTCCAATAACTCTGTTCGCACATAGTTTTGTGGTATCCATTCATTCGTACGGAGTTAACCCATAAGGGTTTGAAGGCTAATAAAAAATAAAAATAAAAATTATTAACCAAAAATGATAATAAATAAATTCAATAATTCTTTATTTTCAATTCCTAATTAATATATATAAGGGAAGACTCTTTTAAGTCCTTATCGGAAAATTTGTCCTCATCGATGGTCTTCCCACGGGATGGAAAATTTGAAGAGAGTCGTTATCAGTGGCCGCCTACGGGAAGGAAAATTTTGAAAGCTTTTATGGGTAGTCTTCTTCCGTAAGGGAAGATATTTAAGAGAGTCCCCACGAGTCCTTATCGATGGGCGTCCACGATAAGAGTCTTTATCGGTGAGAGTCTTTAATTTAAGAAAATGAATATGTTATTTTAGAATTGGTAAATTGGTAGTTATTATCATCTTGTTCTTTTTATGATCCTCAATTTATAATTCATTGAAAAATTAATTAGGTTATCGAAACTTTTCATTATTATCATTTTAATCTATAGTAATTGAATAGATCAAGGTAAAATGTTTTTTATTCAAATATTTTTATATTAAAATAAATGTAAGGAAATATATAATTTATATTTAAATATTAAGAAAAATAGTTTATACTTCATTTAAATATTTATATAGAAAAAGCATACTGAGAAAATTTGTTTATATATAGATAGATTTTTATAAGGATTTTTAAAAATTATAATTTTAAAGGTATATTATAATTTTAAAATTTCAATAAATTTTAAAATAGTCTTTAGATTAGTGTAATTAGTTATTAAACTCTATTATAAAGTATTATGTAAACATAAAATTTAAAGTTAAAATTTTATAAATCAACTTTAAAAATAATTTATCTAAATTTTATTAAATTTTTTCTTATGAATTATATTAATTCATTCTAATATTACTAATAATTGTATTAATTTTAAACATTATAATTATATTAATATTATTGTTTTTTTTTTCGAATACATGGCATATTAGTTTTTTTTGGATTTGAATGTTCCATATATTTTTATATATGAATAAATCACTTTTATTTTAAAAATTTTATAACATTTATTTTTAAAATTAGTTAACATTTTTTTTGAAAATATAAATTGAAAATCCAATTATATTTAAAATTTTACTAGCTTAATTTTTCTATGATTTCTTTTTATCGGAAGTAATATATAATATTAAAAAAAAACTCTAAAAATATATATTTCTTTTTATTTTTACTTTTTAACCTAAAATGGTGAAACATATTGTATAATCATGCAATATGTAATATTATATCAATAATATAAGTTAATTCAATAATAATAATAATATTATATCAATAATATAAGTTAATTCAATAATAATAATAATAATATAAATAAAGTGTATGAAATTAATTTTCATCAATTAATATCATAATGATAAATTTATATCTTTTAAATATGGTAACATTTAAATTTAAATTTTATTTGTTTTAATAATTTTAAAATTAACCTGAATTGATTTTTATTTTGTAATTTTAATTGTAAAATTTTAATTTTAATTTTATTTGTTTTAATAATTTTAAAATTAATATGAATTGATTTTTATTTTGTAATTTAAATTGTAAAATTTTAGTTTAAATAGAAAAATACAAGTCAACATTATAAACTAATCAAAGTAAGTTTTCAAACATAAATTGATACTAAATACTTATATTAAATTTTCATAAAATGATTGAATTTTTTTTACTTATTTTCTTAATCTTCATGTCCTAGTCTACTCAATTGGGTTAATATAAGCATTTTCCTTTAGATTTAGTTATTTTGTAACTTTCCATCTCTATAACTATGGTTATAGTTTCTATAAAGTTATGCAAAAACCCACCTATTTGTTGGCTTCTATATTATATTATATTGGGGTTAGTGAGTTGAATACAACCATTTTTTTCTTTTTTCTTTTTTTTTCCAAATTTATTTCCATTCCTAGCTTTGATAAATTTATTGAAAATTTCCTTACATATTTCTTACTTTTTATTCCCTTAGTTAACTCATGTTATTAGGGTGAATACAACAATTTCTCTCTCTAATTGCTTAACAAAATTTTGTAATGTTCCCATTTTTAATCCCTCTCATTAATCTAATTAATTTTCATTCATAGTTGGTTATGTATCAACATAGATATTTTAATTATCATTATTTATTTTATGCCATGAGGAAGACATGCATGGTGATTTAAACAATTGAAATATTGTCATTATAAAAGTTAATAAAATAATAGAGTTGATTCAGGAAGGAGCCCACAAAGGGGGATATGGTATCATAGGAGGGGAAGAAGGTGGCGAGATCTTAAGGAAATTTTACTCTAATGGTACTTAAACTATTGCTCATATTTGCATGTTTTATGGGAGGGGTTACTAATGTTTTAATTCAAATTTCTCAATAATCATCAATTCACTCACTTACTAAAATTACTACAATCTAAAACTTTGTGAAAATAAATATTAATGTTCCATCATATCTAATTTAATGAGAGCTTTCTAGCTTTGTTGACTAGATATTTAGATTAAAAATATCTCTTAAAGAAATCATCTATGTTATTAGCCTTGACCACACTATAGTAGAAAATTACATGGTTCATAAGTGCATTCTCTTATTGAGCCAATTACCTAATGGACCATTGCATTGGTGGAAATGGCCCGAGACTTGTCAAATGCTTATATAGATATATATAACAACCATATATTACAATAATGTACATCAATTATATATATGTAAATGTTTGTGTGTGTGTGTGTCTGTGTATAATGAATAGGTGATTTAACTATTGTGAATTTCAAACTTAATTCAATGGAGTTGTCTTTAACGTGAATTTTTGGAAAATATGGTAGACGAATTTGTAAGGATTTACAGGGTAAGTTCCTTAGATAGAACACCAAAGCACACCACTCACAAATAGATCACAGATCAATACACCAGTATTTTTGATGTGGTTAAAACCCTCAAAGACGGAAATAATCCACGACCTGAGCCAACACGACCACTTTAGGCAATTTATCAATGTAAAAGAAAGAAAAATTACATGAGCTTCTCTCATGAGTGATCAGATTACAAATGACCCTCCATGCTATTTAAATAGAGATCATGGACTGATCGTGTTTTAAGCCACAAATCAAGTGTCAGTAATACCAAGGAGAGAATGAACCATCGGATCACTTCATGTCTAGAACATATCGTGACCGTCGGATTGTAAGTTACAAAAATACATAGTAACGAAACACACTTTATTTAACTCTACACTAGACCAAGTTATACTTAACTATTTCCTATGTGTCAGAATATCCTAACATCCCCCCATAAGAACAACTTGGGATAGGATTGAAGGATGTACAGATATGACACAATAGGAGAAGGAAGGAGGCATTAGAGCCTATCCCCCCTTAGTGAAAACTTCCCGAACTCCAACAATAAATCAAAGTTTAGTAAACTTTGCGTCTGTGGGAGCCTTTGTAAAGATGTTTGCAACTTGATCATCAGTTGAACAATATTGCACTTCAAGAACATGGTCATGAATGAGCTTTCTGATGAAGTGCATGTGTAGTTTAATGTGTTCATTGCACTGATGTTGGACTGGATCTTTGCATAGTTGAATGGCCCTTTAATTATCACGCCAAAGTGTAGTGGGATGTTGTTGATGAAGGCCAAACTCTGACAGGATGTGACGAAGCAACGAAGCCTCCTTACTAGCTTCTACGATGCCATGATACTCTGCTTCTGCTGAAGAAAGAGAAATGGCACTTTGTTTCTTGCAAGCCCATGTAATAGGTCTAGAACCAAGAGTGAGGACATAACCTGTAGTAGAGTTCTGATCATCAGGGTCATCAACCCAATGAGAATCAGTGAAACCAACCAATAGAGGAGATGCTTCTGCACTATAATGAATCACAAACTGAATTGTACCTCGAACATAACGAAGTATCCTTTTAGTTGCTTTCTAATGAATTTCATGTGGGTTTTACATAAACTGAACAATAAGGCCAACAAAAAAGGAAAGGTCAGGATGGGTATGGGTCATATACAATTTTTTTCCTACAAGCTAACGGTATAAGGTAGCATCAACTTCAAGGGAAGTACAAGTGACTGAAAGTTTGGCTCCAGACTGAAAGAGAGAAGGGGTTAGCTTACAGTCTTCCATGTGAAAGTGGTGTAGACGATCACATGCATACTTGGACTGTGTTGACGGTGCTAGACCTACCAACATGTAAGTGGATCTCCCCGGTAAGAAGTCTCAACTAGTTCTCAGACCGTTTGGTGTAGGAGTCCCAACAGTGAGTTGTACAGTATTTCCTTCACCGCGGTTACGTGTAGAGGCAAGGAAGATGTCCCTGTTAGTAGCAAGGGTGTGACATATTTAGCAAGTCAAAGAAGGTGCATGAATGGTTCTAACACATGGGGGTGAAGTGAGTGTGCCCCTTAGAAACCTGTGAAAGCATGGAGTTAAGAAGGGAACACACGAGCAAAGATGCATCACAAAATGGAAGGTAAGTAAGCTAGCAATCCAAAGTGATGGTTAAACCAAAAACACATTTCAATAAGATTCATACATACATATATAGGATGATTCTATACACACATGCGTAAGAAAACATATACATATATCATATAGAGTAAGCAAGATAGCTGAAATACAATACAACATATCCATGAAATGTGTTGGCTCTGTTATATTAAGAAGTGAAAGTTCTAGTTATACAATACAACCATGACCAACTACTAGTTTCGACAACGGAATGTTAGGGGCACTGTCGCCTGCTCCTCCAAAGAGATATACTAGCTCTGCACTATGGAGAAGCCAAGGCTCTTTACAATATTTTCCAAACCTTCTCTAAGATGCTCCTATCGGAAGCTTGGTTGACCAAAAAGCCTCTACAATGAGTTATGAGGTATTATATATAGTAAAGGGTGGGGTGACCCTTCACATTTCCCTTTGTGACTATTCGCCTATCCTCAGGACTCTTCAACTACTCTATGATTGTTACATTCAGCTATCGACACTTGAACTTCCACTTGAAAAGATGTTACATACATTTATAAGTAGGACTTCGGCGTAAATCACATAAAGAGAGACATTTGTTGACGCATTTCGAACCAACCAGTGTGGCTCATCGTCAGGAGAAGTTGAAGAAACAGATCCAGCCTTTGCATGCTAAATAGTTTGAGCAGAGCCTCAACAGCTATCTTGATCAACGGCTAATTTTGACTTAGGGATAGTAGTTAAAATGTCAAAATGATAATTTAAAGGGAGTTAGTTAGATTATAGATGTTGATTACGTTAATAGTTTAATAAAATCGCGACCTGTATGGGAATTAGTTAGATTAAAGACCTGACTTATATATATATATATATATATATATATATATATATATATATATATATATATATATATATATATATATATATATATATATATATATATATATATATAAATAAAAGTTAGTTAAATAAAGGACCTGACTTATATATATATATATATATTAAAGGTAGTTGAAGGTTTGATTTAAAAATAAAGTAAGGGGAATTAGTTATGATAAAGACGAATATAAAGTTAATATTAAATATATAAATAAAAGATAGTTGAAAGGTATAAATCAAAAATAAATTAAGGGGAATTAGTTATAATAAAGACCAATATATAGATATATATAAAAATATATAAGAGGTAGGTTAGTTAGTTATAATTACTAGAGAAGAAGAAATAATATTATTTTATATGGTGATTACTTATTGGTTGGTTAAATTTTTTTATTTCTATTTTATTTTTTATTATTATTTGTTTATTTATTTATTTTATTTCATTTCATTTTTTATTTTTATTTTTATTTTTATTTTTATTTTTCAACGGAAATTAATTAGATAAAGGAACTTATTTTAATAAATATATTAGTAAGATAATTTAAGGTGATAGTTATAGTAATTATAAATTGCTAATCTGCTAAAATGAGAAGGAAAATTAACTAAAAATAAAACTGAATAAAACTAATTAAGAGGGAAAATAAATAAATAAATAAATAAATAATAATAATAATTACGATCATATTTATATAATAGTTACGATTATAATCATAAAAAACTATCAGGAAGAAGTAAAAAGAAATAGCGTCAGAAAAGAAGGAGAAGAGCCTGAAAAAGCCTGAAAACAAGAAGGATAAGCACTAACGACAGCAAAGAAGAATAAAAAAGAGGGGGGGGAGGGAGGAAGAGAAAGACTAGGATGAAAGGGCGGGGATCCAACATCTACTGATCTTCCAGCCGTCATCCCTATTGAGATTGTTTGGCCTTATTTCAATCTCAATAGCATCCCTAAATTTACGATGATGGAAATGAGCAACTTTGGCGACAACCTTGGCCTCCTCTATACACACCTGATGCTTGGTCTTTTCTACATGCTCTGCCAAAGTTGAAGACTTGAATCTCCCATGTCTTAGGTCGGCTACATGTTCGCTGATCCTCTGATGGATGGAGCGCCCCGTTTCCCCAATATAGGGGGTCCCACAAGAACAAGGGATCAAGTAGACGCCCTTCAGGTCCTTGGGGTTAATGGGATCTTTCACCGATAGGAGGGAATTACGAATGGTGTTGAGGGGCCTAAAGGTTGAGGGAATCTCATACCTCTTAAGGATCCGAGCAATCTTGTCCGTGGTTCCTTGGACATAGGGAAGATGGACACCTAGACGACGCTCTTTAGGCTCTTTCTTAATTAACATATTTTTAGAGGCTTTATGAAAAGCCTTCTGACCTAGGCGCCCAATATATCCATTCTCCACAAAGGCACATGTACCCATGTGAGACAAAATAGGCTTGAGTGAGCCATGCAATACATCACTAACAGTCGAACAGTTGTGAGAAGACCAACTCTTTGACACCCTTGTGATGATCAACAGTGGCAAACTCATGCCAATCTTGGTTGTCCATGATGGTGTCTATGCGCTCAATGGTGACATCCTGATGAAAGTGAACTCTTGCCTCTATCGCATCCGAGTACACTGATATGGCTCCTTTGTCAAACTCGTTTGATAACATACGCATCATCCTCTTGAGTGTAGTTGGGCTAGCAACACACTGATGCATAGTGTCTGTGCTTATCTTCAAGTGTGTGTTGGTGACAATGCACATCAACTTGTCAGACTTGCTTCTTGTATTTTCCTCGGCGAGTGTTCCAAATGCGTGGGATCACATGCATGTGCACAATTACATCCATGCTCCTGAATACCCTTGCATACGATCAACAACACTACTCACCTTGTCTACTCCATGATGGATACTAAATGGATCTATAACTTGTACGGGCACATTTTCATCAGTCTTTGCATGTTGTGCCTCCTGATATACCTCTTCCTGCTGCAAATCCTTCTCTCGTCTATGCAGCTCCTGTTCTTCCTTCGCACAATCCTCTTATCGTGCCATTTCCTTATAGCCTCACTCTCCAAATATGCTTTCATCACAAGTGGATCTGCTTGAACTTGCAACTTTGCTTCGTCTCTCATTGTAAACAACCTTCCTTGCATGTGTCAGATGCAGGTGTGCTACCTTCTGCTGCTACTGATGGTGCTTCTCGTTGTGATGTCATTGCCATTTCATCTTGACATCCTTTTCCATGAACAACTTGATGTCTTCACAGATAGGCAAGTTCATATAAACTTGGTTGACTACATCCCCAATTGTGCTCTGAAAGGTGTCATTGACTCTTCTCTCCTGGAAGCCATTGTACCTTTGCTGTTGAAAGGAAGACGAACACCTGTGATACCTGGATACATAGCAACACTCATGACAAGAAATATGTCAGTCGAAAACCAAAACAAACTAGAGGACTAACATGCAAAATACCCGCGTGACTCTCTGTGAAGATTGCACAATTTTCACCGAGAGGCTGGGAGACTAATTGCCAAAATTGTGCAAGACATAGTCATGACTGTCGGGAGGCTCACTGACTGCTAGAATTGCGTAATGCATAGTCCAGCCTCACCTATTGAGGACTGAAACTACGCAATGTGCAATTTCAGTCAGCAATTACATACAAACCAACAGATTGCATTGCATAGTTTCTGGTGCCAGCAAGGCACTGCCTCACAGAATTGTGAGATGCCAGCTTGGATGTCAGTGTCGAGATAGATTTGCACAATTTAGGGAAGGAAGGCAGAGCCTTCACTCCCATAAATTCACAATGCTAGCCGGACAAGGCAAGGTTCGGGCTAAGGCAGCCCAAACCCATCAACGGGCAATAGAAGACATGAGAAGTCTGAATGCATGGTGATGCTAAGTGTAAACAAGAGTGAATGATCATGCATGAAAATAGAAAGTACAGGATTGTTAGGCCCCTATACTACTAGTGTAACTCCTTATTGTTATTACTACAGCCCCCTTATTATATTGTTGTACCCATGTAGTCCCCATATTGTTATTATTTTTCCCCATAGAAGCTCACTATTGTTATTATTGTGCTCTTACATTATTATTGTTATGTCGGCTCTGATTATATTATGACCCCTTTAGACTCCTATATATAGAAAGGAGGTCTTGTCATTTGTATCATCCAAGAATTGTTCATTTGTGTAATGTAAAGGAGGTTGCCCCCTCGAAGAGGATTATTTCTAAGGTGTTGATCTATATTTTCCATCTTTTTGTGAGATGGTTTCATAACATTTGGTATCAGAACTTTGAACTCTAGGGTTTCGCTGCTCCAAACAGGTCATCGTGGAATTTTCGCTATAATGTTTTTTCTGCGGTGTTTCAGAAGCTACAAAAAAAACTCATTTGAGCCAAAATCGTTCTGAACTTCGGCTTTGAATTTCAAAGCTTGTCTCGCTACATTTGTGGATATATGATCTGAGGAAGTTAGGGTTTTTGTAGACTCCCAAATTACATTCCAAAATGGTGACTTGGGGAAAAACATCATAATTATCTCTCTAAGCATTAGATTGAAATTTTGTCAAAAGTTATAGAAAGAGGACGGAATGTAGTTTCCTGTGTACATTTTTCAGATCCGAAGGTCAAAAAAGTGACACGTGGCACTTAACACAAGTTTGCTCTTCTAAAACGGTATATAATCATGTCATCTTGGGAGATTGTTCATAACTCTTTCTTGGAGAATCCAATTTCGATAAGAATGGTGGCACTAGAAAGAGGATGCAGAGGGCTACTACAGGTCGTGATTTTAGAACTGGAAGATCTAAAATTACAGAGTTACAATCGTTTCAAGATCAAGCTCCTAAAATCAAGAAAAGGCAATATGAGGAAGTTTGATGGCAAAGATCCGGTAAATTGGATACTACAGATGGAGCAATATTTTGATCTACATGAGGTGCAACTGTTACAAAAGGTATGTATTGCATCTTCACGTACCTTTGTTCTCGTAAACCACTTGTTACATGGTCAATTTTCATGGAGGAAATGATAGCACATTATGAGGAAACAAAGAGAAACACCTTCTTTAGCCAATTGATAAATCTCAAACAAAAGTGTTCAATGGAAGAACACATTAAGGACTTTCAAAAATTGAATATAAGAGTAAATGATATTCCATAGAAACAAAGGATTGATGTCTTCATAGGTACTTTAAAGGATAACATTCAACATGAGGTTCGTCTTTGGGAACCTGATTCATTGGAGAAGGCATTCAGGTGGGCAAGAAAAAATGAAAGCGAAATTATGGAAACAAGGAATCCCACCCCTCATGACTATAACTATGGAAGTGTTTCTTCTCCTAGTCTTCCACAACCTACAAGGTTTACACCACAACAATTGGAAGAAAAAAGAGAAAAAGGGCTTTGTTACAATTGTGATAGCAAATGCACTAAAGGTCATAAGCGTGCTTAGAAGAAATTATTTTACATAGAGTATGAAGAGGAGGAAGAAAAGGATCAAGAAACATCAAAAGAAGAGGATATACACCAGGACCCAACCCTAGAGAAAGAAGAAATGAATCCGACCATATCTTATAAAGAATTGGCAAGAATTACCACTCCTAAAACTCTCAAGATAGAAGGACATATTAAGAAGAAAAAGGTTCAAGAAGTGAAAGATCGCATCGAGAAAGAAGAAATGAATCCAACCATATCTTGTAATGCATTGGCAGGAATTACCACTCCTCAAACTATCAAGATAGAAGGACATATCAAGAAGAAAAAAGTTCAAGAAGTGAAAAATCACATCGAGCATCAAGAAATGAATCTGACCATATCTCGTAAAGCATTGGAAGAAATTACTACTCTTCAAACTCTCAAGATAGAAGGACATGTCAAGAAGAAAAAGGTTCAAGTAGTGAAAGATCACATCGAGCATCAACAACAAGTTCTCCAACTTCTAAAGGATAACGCCACTTTGGTGCAGAATCGAATGAAACAACAGGTAGATCAACATTGCAGTGAAATTTTTTTTGATGTAGGTGATTGGGTATTTTTACGGCTACATCTCAAGAAAGTTATTTATGAGAAGGAAATGTTGGCAATACAACATGCACTCAAGAAATGCAAACCTTATCCAATGGGAAGACACTTCAAGGTAAAAATGGATCATGATAGTCTTAAATACTTTTTAGAGCAACTATTATCTTTAGAAGAACTGGAAAAATGGGTCACAAATATGTTGGGTTATGAAATTTACATCATGTACAGAAAAGGGAAGAAAATTTTTGTTATAGATGCATTCTCAAGAAAGGATGAGGATGTGGAAGCATTGTTTTGTGCTATTTCTATCATCCAACCAAATTGGATAAATGAAGCAAGGGATGAATGGAAGAAGGAAAAAGAAGTGTGGCCACTCATTCAAAAGTTTTAGAATATCCTAATTCAAACAATATTTCCAGAACTTGAAGAGGAAGGAAAAATCATATTGGAACTTGGAGCAGTTACAAAAACAAGAACCTGACAGCTATGAAATCGATCAATTTAGAGTATCTCATCAAGTGGAAGAACTTACCAGCTGAAGATTCCACATGGGAGGATAAGAATTTTATACAGAAGCATCAAGAACTACTCAAGCATTGAGGACAACACTTTTTGAAGGAGAGGGGCATGTTAGGCCCTAATACTACTAGTGTAATCCCTTATTGTTATTAGTACAACCCCCTTATTATATTGTTGTACCCATGTAGTCCCCATATTGTTATTATTGTGCCCCATAGAAGCCTGCTATTGTTGTTATTGTGCCCTTACATTATTATTGTTATGTCGGCTCTAATTATATTATGACCCCTTAGACTCTTATTTATAGAAAGAAGGTCTCGTCATTTGTATCATCCAAGAATTGTTCATTTGTGTAATGTAAAGGAGGTTTCCCCCTCGAAGAGGCTTATTTCTAAGGCACTGATCTATATTTTCTATTTTTTTGTGAGCTAGTTTCATAACAGGGATTCAGAAAATGGGAAAACATGCATGTGTGTGAAGTGAGTCATCGGAATGACGACCGTCAGTGCAAAAACAGTGTCATGCATGCGACAATAGTGAGATGCGAACGAAAACTGAAACAATGCTTCTACAAGCTAGCATACATCAAAACAACAACAAGCACTCGTTGAAATCAAGCAGACAACACTCACACAAGCTGAAACATAAAAAGTGACAGAAACGTAGCGCAAGACATGCAAAGTGGTCTTACCCTGAAATAGTTGAGTTGAATGTGTCGACGACTCCTAGGTGGGATGTGGGATGTCAGAGTTGCAAGATCGATGTGAGGGATGAGCTCGATAGTGTCAGATTCATAACTTTTGATAGAATCAAGGTTATGACAGGCATGCCACAAATCTAGGAGACACGACACTTGGTGGGAGGTTACTAAAATGAGCATTTCATGTAACCTCCAACTACTAACCATAGATCCCTAAATCAAGGGATGCCTTTGCATGTTGCCTTCAGGAAGCAGTCCATGCATACAAATCAGGATAACTCAGTACTGCAGGGGACCGGTTGACCTGAAGGCATATGCATTAGTTTGCAAGCCTGGGAGAGGGATTTGTATAATTTCTGGGTTGAGATGGGCTAGCTGTCCCAAAGGGATTGCACAATTTCTGAGAGAAATAAGTGACTGTCTCCTGGGATTGCGTAATTCTTGGGTTGAGCAACTGTCATGGGATGAATTGCACAAATTTTCAGAAGAAGCCTACTTGACTCCTTTGTGCAATTCTGGAGCTCAGCAGGCTGCCAGGCTGATTTGTGTAATTTCTGAAGGGAAGGCTAGTTCCCCTCCAAAGTTGCACAATTTTCTGAGGGAATCCTGACAGACTGATTTGCGTGCTTCTTGAGCTTAGCAGGTTGGCCAACTAATTTGCGCAATTTCTAGAGGGAAGGTTGGTTTCCCTCCAGAATTGTGCAATAATTTGGGGGAGCTGCTTGGCCAACACATGGTCTAAGTCCGAAAATACAGCCTATGAGGGGAGTGAAGAAAACTAACATGCACAAGCTAACAAAGCACTGAGAAATAGTTGAATCCTATATTCTTGATGGTGCAAGACATGTTGTTGAGGAGGGTTGGTAGGGAGGCTCCAAAACAAAGCTAAGGCAAAATTTTGGATGGCGTTTGTAGCCATTACAACACTTGGCGAAACACTAGTAGAACTCCAGCTATTTGGATAGACCTTGTTCATGAAAAGCAAGTCTAACACCTTCGGAAGTATTGTTTAGTTCTTTGTTTGTCTTGGTTTCCACACTTGCTTGATTGTAAGGTGTAGCATCTGCTGCTCAGGGGATGTTCTCTTCGCTATGGTGCAGGCAACAAATATGATGAATTCTTTGGCACTGGACCATTGATAATAACCAAATTGGCTTAAATCTGAGGTGTTGGTCAGCATGAGGGCTTCAAATCCGGAAGTAGGATTAGGGTTATATAGAGTTGTGATATTCATGGCCTTTGATCTGGGTTCACACCTCTTCTATTAATTCCTGGTGGATCTCTAAGGAACTATCCAATCCAGCACTTGAAGAACTATGAATATAACTAAGTATACACATTTTCATTTTCTAGAAATTCATCTAGGCATTACACATTTTCATTTTCTGGAAATTCATCTAGGCAGCACCTGTCACACCCTTACACTGGCGGTAATCTTCCAACCGCACTATAGCGAGGTGCGACACTACCAACCCTTTTCTTTTCACCAATACTTATGATTGTAGACTACGCCTAACATTCCATACTTAGTTTATTTTTCATTACCAAGTATTATCTTTGTCCTTTATACAGTGAAAGCCCATAACATTCACATAAACAACATTATACAATAGAAATGCACAACAGTATAAAGGGAGGGGAAACTCCCTGCAATATGAGTCTGCCTGAATCAATATATATAATCTTCTTTTATAAGTACAAGTTAAATCTTGGGAAACCCCAAATTTACACTTAGCCAATTTTCCAACTTTCGGCAAACTCAGTTGCCCAGCTTATCGACGCCTCTGCATGGTCGCCGCACGACTCACCAATCCTTCGTTCACCTTGTTGCACAATTGTGTTTTTTGCCCAACTTGGGCGCACCTCGTCGTAACAAAGTTGCCACACACGGGCGCCTCCGCACGAGTCACGCCTCCGTTCACAACTCCAACACTTCACCGTTTCCACCGTTTCGTCGTGCACAGCACGCCCTCACCCGGCTGCCCGTCTACACGTTCACCCATTCACCCAAACTCGTTCACCCAAGCAACTTCACCCAGGTCGCCACACGACTTCACCTAGGTCGCTCGACGAGCTCACCCGATTCGCTCGAACGACTTCACCCGGGTCGCCCAACGACCTCACCCGGCTCGCCCAAACGACTTCACCCGGGTCGCCCGACGACCTCGCCCGGTTCGCCCGAAGGACTTCACTAGGGTCGCCCAACGACCTCACCTGGCTCGCCCAAACGACTTCACCCGGGTCGCCCGATGACCTCGCCCGGTTCGCCCGAACGACCTCACCCGAGTTTTCTTCCCAACGACCTCACCCGAGTTTTCTGCCCGAAAACCTCGCCCCACTTTCCTGCATGAGTTTTCTCGCCCGAGTTTCTCACCTGAGTTTTCCACCCAACTTTCCAACATGAGTTTTTCACCCGAGTTTCTCACCCATCATGCGGGCTCATCCACAGCCGCATAACTCCTTGATCGAACTCGTGTTGATCGAATGTTGCCTTTGCCTCCACAAACGCACACCAATATATACGGGTGGGTGGCAGGTTCTGTCACCCGGCTGACCCACGCCCAACGCCCAAGCCAACTCGTTCACAATGTGTTGTCTTACCCAAGAGGAGGGTCGGCTCGCCCAACTCGTGGGACCTCCCCCTCAACTTTCCCAACACCTTATAAACTCGTTTCTTGGCTCATTCACTTCGTATTTTTCTCATGCTCCTCACATGCACTTCGCATGGTGAAGGTGACCTGGACAATAGGTCCTTACATCCTTCCCCACCTGAAGTCATTGTCGTCCTCGACAATATCTCAACCCAGCAACCATCCATCACCAAGATGACCATACCAAGGCATACACCCCATCGGTATGTCATATATCAGAAATCATCTCAATCCATGATCATCAACCACCCGGTCACAATATCCACATGCTGCTCCCCATCGTGGAAGGTTGGCCCCTCCATATCAAGCTACATCTCCACTGCAACATATCGTGTTGACCTCATCATGTATCATCCTCGTGTGAGCTGCTGCCATGATACTCCAACATAATGCTAACACATCTCTGCACACTACGCATCCCCATGTTTGAACTAGTCAGGTGATCAGTCCAACTGTCACGCTCAAACCATGAGAATGTACATCCTCATGCCACCATCAATCGTTTCTCAGAACATCCTGTCACATCCTCAACTCGATCAAGAATCCATCTCCGTATAAATGTAAGCCATGCTGAGGTCCATGAAGTAGTCTCCATCCCATCTGCAACATGATGTCCATGATGTTTTCTATCCAACATCATCATCCATCTGCAAAAAATCCATCTCCTCAAAGTGAAGAGATCATCTCATCAAACTTTGACTCTCGATGTGCCACATCCAGGTTCATGAAGCAACCTCCATCACATCTGTAATGTACCATCCCTCAAGTCTGCCATGGAAACAGTATACACCTGTCTCACCTATCCATGTGCTGCTTGTGATCATAGATCAATCAACTCCCATGTGTCAAAAGTGGTTAAGTCTCAACTCAACCCATGCCCAAGTGTTGCCACCAAGGCATCATCATCGTCGTAACTCCATCACTCCAAAGTGTCTCATATCGATCCTCCACATCAAGTCACTCTTTCAAGTCACACCCATACATGTACTCGAAAGTATGCATCCCATTCTGCATCAAAGTCTCTGACCTCAGCTCCTCAATGCATCAGATCCTCCAAGTCCACTATATATGAAGTCCTAAAAGTCACAACCTCATGTCATCATGAGCTCGATGAGTCATCTCCAACCAACATCCAACAAGCATACGAGTCTCAGCCCAAAGGTCTCTGCAAGATGCCTCAACTCTCCATGTAGTAGGAATGCTCCATAGTCTGCTCACAACTCCATCCAAGTCCATGGCCTTGTTGTACATAGGTGCACAACCTCTTCATCGGCTCATAAATAAAACATCTCCATGTCACACCAGTAAATCCACCTGCACAACATCCCTGCCTTGGGACTCCTCATTGGATGCCGATAAATGACACCTCTACAAGTGCTCCTGCATAATGTCCCTGCATAAGACTGCCATACTCCATGTCTCCAACCTGATGTCCATGACTAAGTTGCCCATGTAGTCCAACTAAGTAGACCCATCACAACAATCGGTCATCCTCATCCAAGTCTGCAATCTTCAGTCTCGTGAACTCAGTCACCCAACCATATCATCATCATCACGAGTCCCTTCCATCATAGCTCCCCCACTGAAGGTTCCACCAAGACTTCCTCTTTATCTCAGCCATGCGAATTCCACCCAAGTATCATCATACCTCAAGTGTGTGCCCTCCTCAAATCTGTCCATGAGTCATGTCAGGCACTTAGCCAATTCTCCATATGGCTAAAGCATGACCCATTCCTCCACAAATATCATCATGTTCCTTCCTTGTCACGGGCCTTTGTACCTTCTACCATAAGGTCACAAACAACCCCAACAAATCCTGCAACAATCAATAATCCTTGCTTCTCCATACAAGGTCTCATCGTAGACATCCATGGTAAGATCCTCCCTTGCATCAGCAAACTGATTCTGCTCTTCCCTGCATACGGTTGATCTACCAAATGCTCGAGTGAAACACAAGTATCAACAGTACTTACATCATCATCATGAGGCTCTTCCATGTGAGTATCCTCATCCATCCATGTCTGCAAACTGCACGATCCTAGTCCAACTTGATCAATCTCAAGTTCATCCTCCATCATTGTCACATCTGCAACATCTTCAATCATCACAGCTTCCTTTTCCTTGTTAGCACAATCTGCAACTTCATCCTGCTCCATTGTCCAACCAAGTTGAAGAAGTTCATCTTCAACATTCTTTTCCAAGATTTCAAGTTCCTTTCGAATCCAAGGGTTCTCTTCTTTCAACCGATTCAACCTGTATAAGGTAAGGAAGAGCTTCCCGTCACATTCTTCCAAACCTACCATGCCTTGTCGTTCAGCTTGGCCCAAGAACTAAGCTTCACCTCTGCTAAGCCTCTTTCACCATTCACCTGAATCACCCTGATATTCCACCTGTCACCTGCCAAACTTGAACTCCCTGCCAAGTTTTCGGTCTTCGTAGAATCAGCTCCTTGATTCAGTTCACCAAGTTTTCTGCAAAACTTGGACCAGCTCTGATACCACCTATCATGCCCCTACACTAGCGATAATCTTCCAACCGCACTATAGCGAGGTGCAGCACTAACAACCATTTTCTTTTCACCAATACTTACAATTGTAGACTATACCTAACATTCCATACTTAGTTTATTTTTCATTACCAAGTATTATCTTTGTCCTTTATATAGTGAAAGCCCATAACATTCACATAAACATCATTATACAATAGAAATGCACAACAGTATAAAGGGAGGGGCAACTCCCTGCAATATGAGTCTACCCGAATCAATATATATAATCTTCTTTTATAAGTACAAGTTAAATCTTGGGAAACCCCAAATTTACACTTAGAAAATTTTCCAACTTTCGGCAAACTCGGTTGCCTAGCTTGTGGGTGCCTCTACACGATCGCCACATGACTCACCAATCCTTCGTTCACCTCATCGCACGATTGTGTTACTTGCCCAACTTGGGCGCGCCTCGTCGTAACCAAGTCGCCACACATGGGTGCCTCCGCATGAGTCACACCTCCGTTCACAACTCCAACACTTCACCGTTTCCACCGTTTCATCATGCACGGCGCGCCCTCACCCGACCGCCCGTCCTCATGTTCACTTGTTCACCCAAACAACTTCACCCGAGTCGCCACACGACTTCACCTGGGTCGCCCGACGACCTCACCCGGTTCGCCCGAACGACTTCACCCGGGTCGCCCAACGACCTCACCCAGCTCCCCCGAACGACTTCACCCAGGTCGCCCGTCGACCTCGCCCGGTTCGACTGAACGACTTCACCCGGGTCACTCGACAACCTTACCCGGCTCACCGAAACGACTTCACCCGGGTCGCCCGACGACCTCGCCCAGTTCCCCCGAACAACCTCACCCGAGTTTTCTTCTCAACGAACTCGCCCCAGTTTTCTGCCTGATGACCTCGCCCGAGTTTCCTGCATGACTTTTCTCACCCAAGTTTCTCACCTAAGTTTTCCACTCGACTTTCCTGCACGAATTTTTCACCCGAGTTTCTCACCTATCGTGCTAGCTCATTCACAACCGCAAAACTCCTTGATCGAACTCGTGTTGATTGAATGTTGTCTTTGCCTCCACAAACGCATGCTAATATATATGGGTGGGTGGCAGGTTGTGTCACCCGACCGACCCACACCCAACGCCCAAGCCGACTCGTTCACAATGTGTTGTCTCGTTTAGGAGGAGGGCCGGCCTGCCCAACTCGTGGGACCACCCCCTCAACTTGCCCAACACCTTATAAACCCGTTTCTTGGCTTGTTCACTTCGTATTTTTCTCATGCTCCTCGCACGCACTTCGCACGGTGAAGGTTACCCAGACCACAGGTCCTTACAGCACCGATGACATGGAGGGAAGTATGCATGAAACAACCCCCTACTTTGGATTAACAACGACTATATCTGACGAAGGTTCCACAAATGTACGACAAAGGTTCCGCAATTGCAATAGGCAATGGCTCCATAATTGCCTTACTCGTATCGAGATCTGCATATTTATATAGTTGAGAGACACTCATCTGCTCTTCCTGAGGAGTAGGGGGCATGGCACCACAGAGGGGTGCATATATAATAATGTCAGAAGCCAGACAACGAGCACCATGTACCTGATAATTTCCCATGCTTGACATGCACGGTAGAAGAACTCTATATACTCCACAACTGCACGGACTGAGGTTATCATGTTTTACTTCTGAACGACTTGCAGCAAGAATATGATCGACTTACAGGGGACTTTTTGGCAGATGATAGCGTGCATCTGAAGCATTTTCAAAATTCTTGAGAGGATACGAAAACCTCTGAAGAGTAATCTAGCATAATTCGGCATTTTCAAAATTCTTGACATTTTCAGAATTATTGAGAGTATGAAAACCTTTGAAGATTGAGTCACTAGAAGCTTTTGAGTTCCACCGATGCAAGGGTTTTGATGAATTCCTGGTTAGGAAAAGAGGGTATGCAATGCGAGTTATGTTTAAGAAATAGAAAAACAACACAATCACTACCGCATCGTCTGGACACGTGAAACGCATGCACTCCTACTGACACGTGAAATGCATGCAAACTCCTACTAACAAGTGTTTTGCTTCCTTCGTTTCGTATAATAATATGTATTATTCATTACTTCCAAGGTGCCACGTCATATGAAACCCTTAAAATTGCTGAGACAGGAAGAAATTTCATCACCCTATGATTCATGGGGCTATGACTGGGACCTAGTTTCATGTCAGAGTTACTACACTAAATTTTGTGAAAAGGACCCAAATCCAGGTCGATTTACACTAGGCTTTCCACATAGCCCATGGTTTACTAAGTCACTATAGTAAAAGTACACTAAATATTTACTTTTCACTGAGAGATATTCCAAACAACTAGATATTGAAAATTTTAAAATTTAAATTCACAATTTTGAAATTTAGACTAAAGCTTTTTTAATTACAAATTATTAGTTTTAAAATTGAAGTACACACTTTTTAAATCTAATTCTACTTTTTTGAATCTAAAATATTTGAATTTCACATTTACTTTTTTGAATTTAAAATATTTTAATTTCCCATTTTCATAATTAGAACGTATAATTTTGGAAACAAATATTCACATTTTTATAATCCAATTTTACACTAATCATATTACCTTTTAAAATAAAAATAAAAAACAAAATTTCTTACTCTAAAATCTTACTTATTAAACCAAATTTAATGATACAAATAAATCATTTATATACTTCATAATCTTCTATAATGGAAACACACTTAGTTTACAATAGCTCAATGCAAAAAAAATTAATTACATTTTTATGTAAACTTTAAAAGCATAAAAGAATTAATATATAAATGATAAAACTTAATCTCAATCTCGAATCAATGAATCAAATAAACATCATTTATATTAAATCAAGATTAGTTTTAAATTATATAAATATTTAATTAAAATTAATATAGTTTTATATTTAATTATATAATTAATAATATTAATATTTATCTTTTATCTAATTTTTTAATTTTAATTAAATATAAATATAAAATATTTATATTTTATTAAACAATTAAATATTAAAAAAATCATAAATGTATTCTCTTTGAAATCATTGGAAAACATAGTTATAAGTGATATATTTATTAGTAGCGATAAGTGATATATTTATTAGTGATTATTTAGTCAAAAGATTATTGTTTTAATATGGTTTCTAAATAATGTTTTTTCCTAATGGGTGGGTTCAAGTTTTTGGAGACACCTAGTAAGTGAAGTTACTATTTTTCCATAAATTTTGGTTATTCTTTCTAAAATATATATATGAATATTTTATTTTCATTTAATTAAGTTAACATTTTTTTGGTTACTCTTTTTATAAAATAAATAAATGGTTTAAACATTTTATTTTCATTTAATTTAATTTTGTAGTTTTATTTTGAAATATTTTTAGAATATTTTTATTTATATTTAATATTAATTATTAATTTTACACAAAATTTACATATGGCTTGAGCATATGGCTTGAAAGTGAAGGTAATTGGGCTAAAGGCCAAGTGGGTTTTAGAAGGAACCACTCAATAATGGACCACATCATTACGCTTAGGATCATTGTCGAGGAATGTCGTAACGATAAATCCAATCTCTTTTGTTGCTTTGTGGACTTTAGAAAGGCTTTTGATATGGTTCCTAGAAACAACCTATGGAATAGATTAGAAGAGCTAAAGGTTCCTTTCGAGTTGAGAGCTGCCACTATAAGGTTATACGAGAATGTAATTACCAAGTTAAAGAGAAATGAGGGGTGGTCGAAAGATATTAAGTGTAATATCGGAGTTAAACAAGGTTGCCCCCTCTCCCCTACCCTATTTGGCATTTACATCAACAAGCTAGAAGGTTGTTTAGAGGAAGCAGATTGTGCTGGCACGATCTTAGCTGGGATAGTCATCTTCCTTCTTCTCTATGCTGACGATATTGTTCTTCTCGCAAGGTGCTCATCTGATCTTGATAAGCAACTTAGACTTCTTAAGGATTTTTTAGAATCTGAACTCGGATGATCCACAGTTTTCATTTTTCTTTGTCGACGTTTCGAGTCTAGACCAAGACTCATCATCAGGACTTGATTTACAAAGGATTTCTGCTCTACCATGGGTATGAATGTTAACACTGACAAAACAAAAGTTATGATTATCAAATCCAGGAAGGACACTTACGCTAATTTTATGTATGACAATAGTAACTTGGAGTAAGTGTTTTCTTACAAGTACCTAGGAATTGATATTCATCACAAGCTCAACTGGAACTATAGCACTGAGAAAAGGATTAATGGGGGGTGGAAAGCTTATTTTGGTCTTGAAAATATTTGTAACGACAAACCTCGTAATGTGGGATAGAAAGAAGTTCTTCTTTGAAACTTTAGTCACTCCTGTTATCTTATATGGATGTGAGGTTTGGGGTTGCAACATCTCTAGAGAATACTGGAGAAATATTGAGAAAATCCAGAAGCATTTTATAATGTATAATCTCAAAATTAAAAGCAGTACACCTTATCCTATTCTCCTTATAGAAGTGGGTCTTTCCCTTATCGACAGCCTAACTATGACTAGGCTTTTGTTGTACAAGCACAAGCTCAATAACAGAGGAGACAATAGACTTCCTGAGCTGGCTTTAAATTCCAGCCAAAACCACCTAAGGCTCAAACGAGGTTGGTGTAAAGATGCGAGGGCCTGGTTAAACCATTGGGAGATCGACAAGAATGTTTCATTGCAAAACATTAATAACATTAAAAATATTGTCACCTCTAAGTTCAAAGAAAAAATGTGGTCTGAGAAAGATTTAGAAGCTAAAAGAAAATTAAGATATTATAAGGAGGTCATCAACCCCACCCTAGAAGATCAAAAGTATCTCTCTGTTTTAACTATCTCAAAGAAGAAAATTAATATAGCCAATATTTGAACGAACTCTCATGAGCTCCATAGTGAAATGGGTCGTTGGGCAGTTCCTTAAACACCATGGATGGAAAGGATCTGCTATCCCTGTGAGAATATGAACATCGAGGATGAAAATCACTTCCTCTTAGAATGTCTCGTGTACAACCACATTAGGTCTCAGTTTCATAATCTTTGTTGCAATACTGACCTTCCTAGCCTTTTACGATGTCAAAATTATAGTGAGCTTGGGAGGCTTCTCTCCAAGCTTTTTGAGCATAGGAATAAAATCTTAAATCAAACTAAATAATTCGTTTCTTTAGGTCCGATAGACCAAAGTTTGGTCTTAGTAGACGTTCACCACCACCACCACCTTTTAAATAAAACCATTTCTTATATATTCTTGTTATTTTTTTTATGAAAATAATAATAATAATAATGTTTTAAACATTTTATTTTCATTTTGCACTTTTATTTTGAAATATTTTTATTTACCAATAATATTTATTATTAGTTTTACATAAAACATTCTAGGAAAACCTTTAAATAAAAATGATAACAAATTATTTTAAATAATTCTTTATTTTCCATTTTTTTATTTCAATTCATACTTTTTCATTTTGAAATATGAGTAGAATATCTATATCTATATTTATATTTATTATTAATTTTACATAAAATTTATGCTCTAAACTTTTAAATAAAAATAATAATAAATTAATTTAAATAATTATTCATTTTCCATTTTTTTTTAAATTACATATATTCATTTCATATTTATAAGTTAAAAGTATATACATATTGCTAGCGTACATGTATAAAACTTTGTATTCCAAAACTGTTATATATATATATATATATATAATAATAAGAAAATGTGAATTTTATTTGATACTTTTATATATAATTTACATAAAAAAAATAGAAATAGAAATACTATTAATGTTATATACACTAATAGAAAAAGTTAATAGATAAATGACAATTTAATTTGTATACATTAACATATTGAAGCATATGGATAAGTGCTATGGATTTATGTAGGAAATTTCTAGAGACAATGGAAAGGATTTTGTGTATTGTTGTATGGGGCCAAGATAGTAGTCAATGTCTTGCTTTGTCCCAAACAATGAACATAACAAAAACTCCCCTAATTCTAATCCCCATTCTCAACCTCAATGCTATCAAGGACACATTTTTTTGTCTATATCAGTCAACCATCCTCTTGCAATATTACTCATACTAGTCTTGCTTTGAAGTCGTTGCTTTATTTGGTTTATCCATGTGAATACATGGTACTAGAGGAAACCCACATAGCACTTATTCCTCTAAAACTAATATGCATTGAAGGTATCAAATTGCGCTACATGAGTGATTTTCCTATAAAAATTGTTAGATGAAACATTTAAAGAAGCCAACATTGATGATTTAGAGAGATCCAATTTATTTTTGGCAAATTCCAACTCCTCCAAAGAAAATGTCTCACTAAGAGATTCAAATATTTTTCACTTTTCGCTCGTTTCTAGATAAATCAAGTAACGATAAGCTACTCTTGTTGTTTAGGCTTACAAAAATTTCTCCCATAAGATTATTCTCCTAGATAAACCGAATAACCTTAAGCTGCTCTTGTTGTTTAGGCTTACATGAATTTCTCCCATAAAATTATTCATTCAAAATCAAATATAATGTTTGTATTCAATACATAAGGCACAATATACTCAAATCGTTTTGTGTCAATTCTCATTCTAACTTGATAAAATTGTCCAATTGTGGGTGAAGAACCATTTATTCTATATCATTGAAGTCATTTATTCTAATATATTGAAGTCCCTCGAGAAGAGATTGTATTCTCCTGCTGAATTTATTGTTGGATAAAACAAAGAGAAACCATGAATTGAGATTTGTAATTCATTGAAAAATTGTACTATAGAGATTATTATAACCAACACTTAAAATATTCAAATTATTAAGTTTGACAATGTATAAAGGAAGCTAGCGAGTACTAATCTTTACATCTAGTATTTCAATATTGGTAAAATTGGCCAACCATGATGGAAGAGTTCTAGAAAATTTATTAGAATTTGCAGAAAAAGCCTTTAAAAGACTATCATTGTATTTTTTTTCAGAAGAAAAATCACAATGTATTTATATCAAGGAAATATAAAAAGCAGAATTACATGAAGGGACCTGTGGGAACATAACAGAACAACCCGGAAACTGTTCCCAGTAGTCCAGTGCAGAGCCTATGAGCCTGATAATAAAATAAAAGAAGAAGAAACAGATAGCCTGGAGCGAAACAGAGGTCTTAGCAGAAAAAACAGAATATCCTTCCGGAATTTGTACCAAAAAAAGAGATCCTCATAGCAGAGAGTGAAGTCCATAAATGAAGAGAAAAACGTATCAGCCCAGAGCCATCAGAGAAGTTATGGAGTTCATCACCGAATCTATAGGAACGTTTGAATCCTGGAAAATACGAGCGTTCCTCCACTTCCAGAGAAGCCAGCAAGTAAGGATAAAAATTGATCGCCAAGATGGTTTCTGTTCACTCCACCACCTGAATGCATCCTGTACAGAGGAGAAAGATTGGTAAGGAAAACCGTGAGTTAATGAAAGATCATACCATATTTTGGCCGATGCCGAGCATTGAAAAAACATGTGGGTGTTTGTTTCCAGTGCTTGACCACACATAACGCATCTGCCAGGACCCCTCCAGCCTTTTTTTTGCAAAACTTCCCATGTAAGATTCCTGTTGGCAAAAACCAGCCAGGAAAATAATGTTGCTTTGAGCGGGCATGCTGTTTTCCAGAACTTCATGGGGAACAAGGGCAGCTGGAGCGGCTGAAGAGGCAATGCAGCGGCATATAGGTCTTGGACAGAGACAGGCAAAGTGGATTTAGACTTCGACCAAACCAGTATATCATTTGTTCCTGCCTGTTTAATTCCTTTGCCTTCGAGACACTTGACCGCCGATGCCCAAAGTTGACAGAGAGAAGGAGGCATATGAAGATCATCAGCGGACATCCAAGTGGGAGTCGATGAGGACCAATGGAGAATGAGCTTGTTCCATGTGAATAGCCCCTGTGAGTGCAGGAAAGAAATGAGAAGACGGGGAAGGGATTCTTCCAGTCCAAGAACAGTCGGTTCCAGGCCAATCAGAATATTAGAGCCAGAGTTAAAGCGCCATCGAAGGAAATAAAAAAAAGCAACTGTATCTTTCTGAATCCACGCCAAATAGTTGAACCCCCTGCAGATCCGAGAGACTTTCTCAGTAAGAATAAGTCCCGCCAAGTCATTTTTAGATTGTTCTAAAATATCAAATGAAATCAAATCATTAATATTATCTCGTGTAAAAGCTATTATTATATAAACTCATATATATGAGAGCCTTTAGCCGACCAATGCTATGTAGATGAAATCAAATCATTAATATTATCTCCTGTAAAAGCTATTATTATATAAACTCATATATATGAGAGCTTTTAGCCGACCAATGCTATGTAGAATTTGTCTAGTAAATTTGTTTGAATCTAAATGTAAGTCTTCCCACAAGTAATTTTTTCTTATGATTTTTAGAATTATCCTTATTAAATTATTGTTAGTGATCAAAAATGAATTTAAACTTCTTTAAATTGATAATGGCTTTATGTATCCTATTAGTATAATAATTATCAACGAGATCTAACTAAACCAATTAAATCAAATTAGTGATTGTTATAGGAAAACTACCATTAAATTGATTTCGTTAAAGATCTATTATGGGAGACATATAGTTAGTTCAATTGAGTCAAATTGGCAATGTCTTTCGTTATGGTAGTGAGTTCATACGAGGAAGAGATGAATAAGTTAACCTAGTTAAATTAGTAATAAGTTCCATATGAGGAAGAGATAAAATAAGTTAACCTAGTCAAATTAGTAATGACTAGATATGCTTTCTGTGTGGTAAAAAGTAAGAGAGATGTACGAGAGGGTTAGCCGAAGAATTTTATCAGGAATAGAACCAAAATGTTAAGGCTTGAAATTGATAGCTGTGAAAGGTGTGTCAAATTACCTAACTTTCACCGTCCAGAGAGATAGTTTCCATCAAGAAGTTGGTGCTCCAATTTCTACATCAAGTCCAATTTGATTGGAATAGAACTGCAAAGATTATTCCATGCAAGATCCAGTGTTCTCATAGCTTTAAGCTGACCCAACTCGACTGGAATTGAAACGCTAAGAAGAAGAGGCTCAGAGTTCTTAGCACTTTAAATTGACCTAAACTCCATCGGAATAGAACCGTTCATAGAATTCTCTGAAAGGTCAATTATTTGCAATGCTTTAATTTGGCCAAACTGGGGTGGAATTCTTCCACTGAAAGAATTACCTTCTAACCATGGTGAACCAAAAGGGTCAACAACGAGGTCAATGGAAACTACCCTTTTGGTTTGTAGTCTGCAGCGAATACTATACCATGACTGACTGTTATATAGCATAGAGAATCTAACAGCCTCATAACTCCCTCACATCAAATATAGGAGGCATTAACTCCCTCCCAACAACCTCGAGCTAATCTAAGAACTGAATCCCTATTGTTGTCATCCTTCAGAGATTTTTTCTTATTTAACTAAAACAGAAAATCTCAACATTTAAGTCCTTATTAGTGATCCTCGACCAAAACAATATGTTGAATGCAATCTTCATTAGTGGTCTTCCATGACCACTAATGAAGTGCATGTCAAACTCTCTTTATTTATTCATAGAAAAAGTTAGTATTTACCTATGTTGAACGGGACCCATCCTCCTTAAGAAAATCTGCGTATACTCCATCCCCTCATCCCTGTGTTTGAGAGACTTGTGGATAATTAGAAATATTCTTAAATTGTTGGGGATTTTATTGGCGAAATATTCTTAAATGGTTGGGGATTTTATTGGCAACTCAGAGGTTTGTTTTTCATTTCCTTATCATTTTGCACAGAATTTAGGGTTGTTTTGGATAGATTTCACGGACATATTGGAAAGATTTTCAGAGATTTTTTGGGTAGATTTTAGTGATAATCTATACATATATTTTCAGTTTTGACAATTATGAACATTGATGATTGGACAATAGGATCACTTTTCCCATCCATTATTTTTGTATTGCACTAAATCTAAATCTGTTGTACAAGTTTCAACTCAAAAAATAAGTTTTGTATGATGATAGGTTTCAATTAGATTCCTAGTAATTTAAATATTGTATTTTCAACAGCAAAATTACTATCAGCAACACTTCTATATGAACAAAACAAAAAATATAACATTTCCAAGGGTTCATCTTTGTGATTATTGCTCTTGCTTTTCCTCATTTTTCAAGTCATCTCAACTTTTACAAAGTGGATTTCCAGGATGCATTAAGTCCAATGCTTGCACCTTCCCAACAGCAAGCATAGTGAAAAACAATCAGATAGTAGTCACTAGGATTGATTATTAAATGTTTAAATAAATTTCTATTTAATCACCTTCTTAATGAATTATAAATCTAATCTGTTTATAGAATCAAAGTATTTTATAATAATTTTTAATACAGCTATAAAATTTACAAAACCTTCCGAGAAAAAAATACCTTTATATTTAACATAATCATCATTAATTAAAAAAGTATGAAGAAAAACTACTATAAAAATAATTACACTTAAATTTTAGAAAACTTAAACGGCATTTCATAAACTTTATAAATAATTACACTTAAATTTTAGAAAACTTAAACTGCATTTCACAAACTTTATTGCAAATTAAAATCAGGTATTGTTAAGTTTTCCAAAGCCAAACGTCAACTAAACTTGACCAGTAATAGCTAGAGATTTTAAACATTTTTCAACATTGACAAGAATAAAAACCATGCATAATACTATATATAATCTAGTTTATTAAGCTTTGAAGCAAATACAACGAGATATATATATATATATATATATATATAAAAGTCTCCAACCGGAAGACACAACCCACATGGCTTCACGTACTCTCGTAGTATTATTTCTGACCAGACTATTAAACCCAGAACTGAAGCAGAACTATGCGTCACCTATATGCAAGATAGATAGAAATAGATTATTTAATTTGAAACTTTATGGCTTGCAGCGACCTTCAGAATCGACTGTGTTGTCACCAAATCTGACTTCCTTTTGCCCCTTGTATTGCTCGCTAGAAGTTTGAGGATAACCAGCAGGGCCGTCCAAGGAGGCACGGCTTCGAGGTCCATAGTAGAACACTCCTGAACAGGACACCACTATCGCTGGCACTCCTCTCTCGTATGCTTTTCTTACGTCATCTGAATCTGGCCTTTCTTGTCCCGGGAATGGGAGAGTGTGGAAGTCTGCCACCAACTTGTAATTCCTGCCCTCTGCAGTCGGCACACCGTCTTTCTCTGGATTATCCAGTTGTATTTCCGTGCCTGCAATTACATCTCATATTATACATCAATTCGCACTGGAAAATCTGGCATTGTGTTTACAGATTCCAGAATGTAAACTGTAATTGATCTCTAAAAGTTGTAGACCGTAATTGATCTCTGAAGAGAGAAGAGTACTCACTCTGAGCTGTGGCGAGACTTGATTTACCCCAAGTTCTTCCGTTTGCCATAAGACTTGATTTCTCCCAAGGTCTTCCGTTTGCCACGAGACTTGCTTTATCCAAAGGTCGCGGGTTTGCCACGTCTGGTATTCCAGTACCTGCAAATGGAATGTAATCACAAATATTTATGAGCAGCATCTTTCATATTACATTATACATTGGACCTTCCTGTAGGTATATATAAACATTACATTATATTGTGCATATATAAACATTATATTATATTGTGTATATACAAACAAAAAGGAAGAATAGTGCTCACTCTGAGTTGCTTGGGCAGAACGTTGTGAGCTTGCGAGTTGAACTACCAGATTTATTTCGGGATTGTTGGAATCAGCGTAAACCCATCCTCCTCTCTCTTGATATAAATTATATCCTCCTCTCCCTAAGAAGCTCTCCTTCCATGCTTTTCCCGCCGCTACTTGGAACTCCTTGCTTGCCAAGATATCTGTGACGCTGTGACGCTTGCACCTGGACCATTATATCCTCCTCTCCCTAACAACCTCTCCTTCCGTGCCGCACTCAGACACATTAATGCAGCCACACACAACAGCGTAAGCAGGAGAGCAGAAGAGGAACAAGCCATGATAGATCGATATACTATGAGCAAATATGAATACGAATGCTGTCATGTGTAAATGAAGGGATCCATCCATGTATTTATAAGTGCGGCTGGATCACTGCAAATGTTATTTTCAAGATTCTGAGGATCCACTTCTTTAATGTTAGATGGTAGTCTTTTTCTTTTAAGATCGGATTGACACTCCTTTGGTTTATCTGATTTTTATATTTTGCTCCATTGATTTTTTTGTTATGTGACATCAAATCAAGTTAAAGTTGTCTGCCACTCATTGACACTCCTTTGTTTTATTGATTTTTTTTGTTATGTGACATCAAATCAAGTTAAAGTTGTCTGCCACTCATTGACACTCCTTTGTTTTATCTAACTTTTACATTGTGTTTCATTGATTTTTTTGTCAATGGTATTATTGGTTTTTACATAGTACTTTATTAATTTTTGTGAAGTGTATTGTGTCAGGGTATTGGTTTTTACATTGTACTTCATTAATTTTTGTTAGGTGTATTGTGTCATGATATTGGTTTTTATATCCTGTTTCATTGATTTTTGTTAGATGTGATATTAAATTAAGTTAAAGTTGTTTGGTATTTACCGGACTGTATTATAGTATTGTAAAGAAATTTATTTTTTAGGAGAGTGTGAGTATAAAAAAAATTGAAAAATAAATAAAAATCTAGTGAAAGGTAATATGTTTTTTATTTTTGTTGTAAAAACAAATTATTAGGGTGAAAAATAAATAAGAAAATAGTGATATGCTAGTGTGCAAATTTCTGTGATTCATAATGATTGTTCAAGATAATTTTTTGGGTAAATCGCATTTCAATTTCTCAAATCTAAGTGTTTCTAATCATCAAGTATGGTATCGGATTGACATTCCTTTGTTTTATCTGATTTTTATAATTTGCTCCATTGATTTTTTTTTGGTTATCTTTGACAACAAATCAAGTTAAAGTTGTTTGCCACTTATTGATACTCCTTTGCTTTGTCTAACTTTTA
The DNA here is from genome assembly GCA_031772625.1 of Pinus tabuliformis. NCBI lineage: Eukaryota > Viridiplantae > Streptophyta > Pinopsida > Pinales > Pinaceae > Pinus > Pinus tabuliformis. The sequence continues at coordinate 1,011,503,329 of CM062809.1, forward strand.
CATTGTGTTTCATTGATTTTTTTTTGTCAATGATTTTTTTTGTTATCTGTGACATCAAATCAAGTTAAAGTTGTCTGCCACTCATTGACACTCCTTTGTTTTATCTAACTTTTACGTTGTGTTTCATTGATTTTTTTGTCAATGATATTCATGGGATTATTGGTTTTTACATTGTACTTCATTAATTTGCGTTAGGTGTATTGGGTCATGATATTGGTTTTTATATCGTGTTTCATTGATTTTTGTTAGATGTGATATCAAATTCAGTTAAAGTTGTTTGGTATTTACAGGATTGTGTCATGGTATTGTAAAGAAATTTACTTTTTTAGGAGAGTGTGAGTATAAAAAAAAAATGAAAAATAAATAAAAATCTAGTGAAATGTAATATGTTTTTCATTTTTGTTGTAAAAACAAATTATTAGGGTGAAAAATAAATAAGAAAATAGTGATATGCCAGTGTGCAAATTTCTGTGATTCATAATGATTGTTCAAGAAATTTCTGTGATTCATAATAATTGTTCAAGATAATTTTTTTGGGTAAATCACATTTCAATTTCTCAAATCTAAGTATTTCTAACCATTAAATATAGTTCATCATCATGACAAATGAATAATATGTCAAATGAATAATCTGATCAAAGCATGTTAATATATATTATAGAGTCATCATCAAGACTTAAATAAATGATCTAATCAAAACATGTTAATATATACTATAAAAATGCAACAAACCTAGAGAAAAAAGAAAATATTTAAATTAGAGAAAAAAGAAAATATTTAAATTAAACATTAAAAAAAATGTTTTATAATATAATAATATATAATATGTTTTTCATTATTGTTATAATAAAAATAGTATATTAAAATATTATGTAATATATTGTTATTGTAATATGTTAAAGAAACTAATAATATGTAATATGTTTTTCATTATTGTTGTAATAAAAAATTATTATTTTTCTACTTAAATTGCCAATTAAATTTTTCAATTTTATTCTGTATAAAAAAATAAATATTTTATTTTTCCATTTATATTTTTTTGTGCAGTTGTTTATAATGCGACTTTTTGGAAGCTTTTTCGGTGGGTTTTTCCGGTCAAAATCCGGCAGCAATTTATTGGAATCGCAAGTTTGATAGCTAGTTTCTGCACAATCAAAGCATCCCAGGGGTTTTTCAGGGTGCTAAATCCAAATATGCAGTTAAAAAACCATTTTAACTGCAACAAATCAAGATTTAACCTCAATTTCTTCCACCGGATTCCGTCACCGGAATCTCCAAAAAGTCGCATTATAGACAACTCCTTTTTTGTTGGGTGACGTGCTACGGTACACCTTCTACGCTGCTTTCTTCCATGGCCATCAGTGCCACATTTACAAATGACCTCCATCTCTCTCAATACTTCAACGAGAACCAAAATAAACAGAATGTTGGGTGTGGAAATCGGGGTAACCCTATGCTCAATCAGCATATAGGGAGAGCCGGACGGATGCCATTTTCAATTTATAAGATAAAGATCAGTATCAATTCACCACATTAAGATTAAAGATCAGTATCAGTCCATCAAATTAGTAGTCATTTTAAGGCTTCTTTTTTCATAATGGCCATATGACACCTCATAACAATAAGAAATTGGACAAAAGTGGGGGCATTTTAATTATATTAAAAACAACATATAGATTAGCTAGACGGCTTAGAATTGACCGGGGGACTTTAGAATTAGTTATTCGACCAGTTGTTTAATGATGGTTTAGAATGCTACTAAAATGTATCTTAAAATATTTATAACTATTTCTTTTTTTTTCCCATATTTTTTTTTATTCAACTTTGAGAGTTCATATAATTGGGCTTGATATAATATAATAGTTCATATAATTGGGCTTGATATATTCCTTAATTGACATTTTTTTCCCTTTTATATTAATTTCACAGTATGCATGTTCGTATTAAATTTCTTAACCATGTTTAAGGTTTTATGTATTTTTTTATAAATACTTCTAGTCTGAGTGGAAGTATATTTCTTAACAATGTCTATGTATTTTTTTATAAATACTTCTAATATATTGGTGGTCTTCCATTTCCAAAAAACTAATACGAGAACTTACCAGACTTGGAAAACAAAGAGAGGTGTAGTTATACTTTTTAGATTTATTATTATTATTATTATTTAATATTTTTTTATTATATATTTTAAATTTTTATGGTTAAATTAAAAATATTAAAAAAATAGTTTATTGAGTTTAAAATAGATATTAATGGAGGTTATTGTTAACTCATTCCGTGATATGAAGGTCACAAACTTCATGGAGAAAAATCCAGACATGTTAAGCGGTGGTGCGTAGACATGTTAAGGGTTGGTGTGGCTTACCCTAGGTGGGATCCTTCAAATATTTATTTCAAATATATAGTATAATTTCATAATTTCAATAATTTTAATATTTCAATCTAAAAATTATATAAATTTTATTTATTTTTTAAAGAAACATATATGAAGGTTTTTTTTTTTTAAATAAAGTTGGGATTTGGCTAGAATCAATCAAGGTTTTCAATATCTCTTGTGGGTTTGAGATTGAGTACCTAGACTCAATCCAAAACCTCAAACAAGAACTCTTCAATACAAAAAAAGTATTCCGTTTCCAACTAAATATTTCCGAAAATACCCCAAAGAAATTACATTTGTTTTCCATTTGTTACTACTTATCAATTTGACTTTGACTAGCTTCTACTTTTCCTTGGCAAGTTGTATTTTTTCCCTTTTTCCCATCTTGGATCCAACCAAGTTGTATTTTTTCTCGTTTTCCCATCATGGATCCAAAACATGTTTTCTAATCGATCCGTGGAGTTTCTCTTTGGAAAGTGGTTTTTGTTACCTTCATCAATTTTTTGGCATGCCTGATCAACCTAAGAAATTGCATTTCCAACCCTTTTTCCTAAGAGTTCAATGTGGGATCCATAATTCACAAGAGATTTCTAGGCTTGGTTCTCCTCTGTTTTTTAATTATGTGGGTCCATTTTGACATACATTTCTTCCTAATTGCCTTTTACTTCCTTTAATGGATCCTCTTTGGAAAGCACTTATTCCCAAATTTATTTTGCTTCCTCCTTGCCCTGGGTCTCTTCTTCCTTGCATACAATATAATGTTCTAACTGAGCACCTTCCCACCATTTGGGCCTCCAGCTATATTTCTGGACTTTATTATTTTGTATTTGCTTGGGGAAATTCTTGATTATTTGCCTTGTTTCATAACACACTTGGCATCAAAATGAAACATTTTCATAGTCAATCTTTTGAAACCATACATACTATGGAGTCGTTAGGTTTATCTCGGTAGGAAAACCCTTATTAAAATCCATCTCCACTCATATTTAAGCATAGGTCTTGACAAAATGAATAGTTTCTTAACTAAGGTGACAAAATTTCCCTATGTATTTCAAATAGAAGTTAATGAATGGAGATTCCAAAGATGCATGGGAAGGTATAGGAGCCTTACCCAAACTGGAGCTTAGGATATTGTCGTCATAACTAGATCAAAATTAGGAAACTAGGGCTGCATGAAGAGACCAACACTTCCTGAAATTCGGGGTCCAGAATCCCAAATAATCTTCTTATCCTTAGGGTTATCAAAAACAACAACAACAAAAACCCCAAACTAGAGGATAAATATTCAGATAATCAGACAATAGAGGTTTCCTCAAATCATAAATCCACTTATAGAGATCAATTAGCCACATCAAAAACCCATTAAATCTACATACCAAACATTGTTTTGCTAAAAAAAAAATCATAGCTAAAGGTTTTATCCCCGAAGGGAACATTAAAGGTAGAAGCCTCTTAAAAAGTTGGAGGAACAGATTCAACTTTCAACATGGCATTGTAAGAAGCCTTGGATTGAGCTTCCTAAGAGGAAGAACTTGCAAAACCAACGACCAATCCTGCAAAATTTATTGTCTTATCCATTGAATCATTGAGATTAGCCATTAAATTATATAAGTTTTATTAGAAAATATAAAAATATTAATAATTTATTACTTTACTAATATTTTAAAATCATATCTTTGCGGCCCCACAACCCTACCGCATAGAAAGTCAAGGAGGAAAATTAGCAAAGAAGTTCGGTCCGAATATAAAGTTGGGAACTTAGATCCTAATCAAGGAGGCACTAAAGGTGCGAGAAATGTAAGGAAGTAAACATGCATGGCTATGCTTCATTGGTAAAACAAAGAAACAACTATTAAGCAATGAAGGTGGTCTTCTAAAATTGTAAAAGATTAAGAAATGACAAGAGAATAACAAAAGTGAAAACCTTATTAAGAGAAGGAAAACCCTCAATCCTCCTGCTCCAGGAGACAAAAATGAGTGAAGGTGGCATTTTCTAGAGGAAAAAGAATATGGAGAAGCAATGAATTCATAACGTTAAGATCACGTGGAGTGTCAACAAGAGTATGTACTTTATGAGATATTACATTCTCTCCAAAAGTTCAAGAATGGAAATATTTGCATTGGATTGTTATTAATGTACGTCATATACCCTCTCAATAGATGTGTACTCTCATAAATGTATCTATATATATATATATATAAATGTCTCTTCTCATAAAAGTTTAACTTGCTCGAATAGCCTCCAAAAAATGGGTGAGTTAACCCAATCCTCAAATTTTATTTTTGGAGGAGATTTTAACACTACTTTAGAATCTTGGCAAAAATGAGGAGGCTCCTTGGTCAAAAATCCATTTATAGAAAATATGGATGATATCATAGCTCAAATGACTTGTTAGACATGAAAGTAACTAAAAACAAATTAACCTAGGGCAACCACAGGGTGGTCCCAAGGAATGTGATGGAATGATTAGACATGTTTTTATAAGTAATGATTTTCTTGACCAACACCTCTATTTCTCCTCCAAATATTTAACATGGGGGAGATTAGATCACAAACCCGTCGTCTTAGAATATCATGACCTCATAGAATATGGACCTATCCCATTAAAGTTCAATTGTTTGTGGATCAATGCAAAAGGACTTTTTCAAAGCATTACTAAATCATGCAACACAAGATAATAGAATACCTTTTCTATGTATGGAAATATAATATTAAAACAACAACAAAAAACTCTAAAAATCCAACAAAAAGATACCTAAAAAGTAAGATAACATCAAATTCTTTCCCTCAAATTAGAGTTATAAATAGTCCACCAACAAATGAAGCATGAACCCTTCTCTGGAGAAATGCTAGATGATGGGAAAAAGGCCTTGAAATCTCTTCACCCAATCTAAAATATGAAGACAAACTTTGGAGCCTTAAATCTAGAAGTCTCTAGCTCAAATTAGGAAAGAACACAAATTTCTTCCACAAGCAAGCAAAAATGAGATTTTGGAAAAACAATGTGAAATAAATTTTAGTGGAAGGGAATGAGATTTATGTGTTTGATAGCATTAAATAGGAATGTCAAGAATACATTTAAAAGCTTTATTTTGACAACAAACCACCTCTTTCCAAGATGGTGATGATCTTCTAAATAGCATTCCTTCTCTAATAACATAGATAGAAAATGATCAACTAAAAAAACCTATATTGGAGAAAGAAATATGGACAAGGAACCTTGCCCTTATGGCTTTCCAAAAAGCTTTTATTAGAATTATTGGCATATTATTCAATTTGACTTATGTAGAACAATTGACTTTGTATTTTTTTACTCCAAGATAGGCCAAGGGACAAACTTCAAATTTTTGGCCTTAGTCCCAAAAGACATAAAACCTTCTTCTTTCTCCAAGTTTAAGCCAATAGTTTTATGCAATATATCCTATAGAGTAATATAAAAAAATATTGCTACTCATTTAAAAGTGTTTTTTCCTAAGATTATCTCAAAAAGGCAAGGGGTTTTTCTAAGAAAGAGTCAGACACTAGATAATATTATGTTGGGATAAGAAGCCATACACTGAGGTAAAAGTAGAAAAGTAAAAGGAATGGTCATCGAGTTGGTCATCGAAATTCCTTCGATCGAGTAAAACATTCCTTTGTCTTCTCATTGCTAAGGAAATTTGGTTTTTCTAATAAATTTATAAGTTAAGTTGTAGCATGCAATGAGGGCCCTTGATCTTTCTGCTAGTCAATAGAAGATCATTGGCCTTTTTAAAGCTTCTCGTGGATTAAGGCAGGAATTCCCCTTGTATCCACTACTTTACATCATTAAGGAAGACTGTTTCAGTAGGAGCTTGGAAAAAGAATTTTAGATTATCTCGGACCTTGTTAGGGATTAGGTATATGAAAGGGATCAAAAGTTTAAACCATTTTCATTTTGTTGATGATGCCCTTCCTCTCGGAGGTGCCTTAGTTCTTATAGCCAGAGGATTTTGGAAGGTCCTAGATAGTTTTTGGCTACTTCAGGGGGCTTGTTAATGAAACCAAACGATGCATTTATACATGGAATGCCAATTAGTAAGTGTAAATATTGATATTTAGGGAACTAGGATTTCTAGTCACTAATTCTTAGTCCTCTTTTGCTTATCTATAGATCCTAACCTTGTTTAATACTTATCTACATCCTTCATGGGATCCTCAGATTGAGAGGTTGAAATCCAACATTTTGCAATAGGGAGCATAATGACTAAATCTAACCGAAAAGGTAGTTCTAACCGAATCAATTCTTTTGGCCTTTCCTCTACGTCAATTATATGCGCTTTTGGCTCCAAAGGGAATAAGAGATTCCCTATTTTTTTAATTAAGGAAATTCCTCCAGAAAAGATTAAAATCAAATTCGAGAAGGTGCCACCCTATTAAATGGTTGTTACTGTTCGTTCCCCAAGAGCTCATGGGCGGCTTAAGAATAAAATATATCTCTCATGAATATAACAATATGAGGAAAATTGGTATGGAGATTAGTAATTAGAGAATATAATTGGTGTAAACATGTTATTGTAGGGGAATTTTATAACCCAGAAAGAACTTGTTTAGAGTCAATAAGTCACATCTCATGAGGAATCTAACATATAAATACTAATCATGGTGGCCACACCCCTCATTAAATCCAAGCTGTGCTAGAATCCTCGAAATGATAAAGATATCAACATATGGATAAGGTGTGACCCACGGCTCCCCTCCTTCCCCTCCAATGGAGCAATCACTTTACTCTTCAAAGCAAAGAAAATTTACATAATACGACATCACGGTTTGGAAAGAAGGGGTAGAAGGGAGGCGATGGTCATGGAGTGAGGTTCCACCACGTCTGCTACCTCAGCGTGAGGTATCCATTCATTCGTACAGAGTAAACCCACGATGAGGGGTGGTCTGGTTTTCCACGAGAAGGAAAAAATTAACTCTTTGTCGTTGGGTTTGATCCTCGATGAGAAGGAAAATATGGAACTTTTACGCGTAGTCTAACGAGGTGGGAGATTTTGGTTATATTTAGAGAAAATTTGGCAATGATTTTTGTAAATCCAAGTTATAGTTGTTAAACTTCAAAATTTTAGGTGTTCTAAAAGTTTTTGATGGTGCTGAATCCATTTCCATCATCAAAAACACAATTCAAACACTGTCTCTACAAGATTTTTGAATTATTTTTACCCAAATTCCGACCACTTTTAACCGAGCAATTCCTCGCCTAGTTAAACGACTCCGAAATTTTATTTGTGTCCTCCACTATGGTAAAATTTGGAAGGCTTTGTCGGTGGTCTTCCACGTGGGTATTGGTCGTCTTCTGGAAGGGAAGATTTAAGAGAGTCCTTATTGGTGGTACGTCACGAGTAGAAATTTTTTTTATTTTTATCGATGGTCTTCCAAGATAACGAAAATTATAAGAAAGTCTTTGTCAGTGGTCCCCCACGAGAAGGAAAGATTTGGAAGCTTTATCGATGGTCGGCCACGAGAAGAAAAATTTTGAAGTTTTTATCGACAGCCGCCTTCTTCTGGAAGGGTTGAAAAAATTAAAAGTCGTTAATGGTGTTCTTCAAAATTAAAAGTCGTTAATGGTGTTCTTCAATTTAAGAAAATGAATTATTTTATTAATATGTTATTTTAGAATTGGTAGTTATAATTTTACTATGCTTTTCATAATCCTCCATCTAATATGGTTGTTTCCAAATTATATCAAAAAATATATATAGGTTTTACACATGGTAGATAGCATTAACATTGTTAATTTCGTTTATTTAGTTCGCTTGAATTTTTTAATTACTATGAATTGTTTAAAATTTTATTATTAGAAAAATAATAATATTCAACTTTTTATTATAATAATAAAATAGATAAAAATAATATGATTTTTAGTTAAATATTTTATATAAAGATAAAGTTAAGAGAATTTATATTCTAATCAATGAAAAAAGTAGTGAATATTTCATTTAAATATTTATATAAAATAATATAATGAGTAAATTTATTTATATTTTTTATAAATAATAAAAAATTAAAATTTTAAAAGGTGAAATACAAAAATATTTTTTTTTAAATAATAATTTCAAATATAAAATATAATTTAAATTTTTTAGTAAATTTAACAATAAATTTAAATTTTTTTTTAGGATAGTTTAATTGACTATCACTATGTTATCAAGTAATATGTAAATCATGAAATTAAAAGCCCAAATCTTATTATATAACTTTTTATTAAAAAAAATACAATTTATTAATTATATTAATTATTTTTAATAAACTAATAATTAAATCAATTTTCTTAAGATTAACATTATAATTATAATTATGTTAATATTTTTAACTTCATTAATATTATTGAATTAATTTAATATTTTATTATTGAATTAATTAATATAATATATATGAATTAATATATATTTTTTCCCTCTTCTTGGAATTTCATGTTTTCATATATTTTCATATGAATACAAAATCATTTAAAAGAAAGAGTTATAACATATGTTTTTGAAATAGATAACATTCCTTAGTGGGGATGATGGACTTAGGAACCTTGGAATTAGTGAGGGGTCGCCACCTTACCACATACCTAAAAATTTATAAAGGTGGCGGGTTACCCTTCATGCATGCATACTAGTGCCACAATTAAGTTTGTTCATGTTAAGTCAATGTAGTTGGTGGGAGGTAAAATGATATGGTTCTTGGTTTGGATTGCTACTATGTTCAGTGAGTTTCTAGGTGGTATGGGTGTGGATCTTGTAAGGGGAATGTCAACAACTCCTACGCAGGGAGTTACACCTGTCGTGGAGCTGGAATGCATGTTGCACGGGGCATAGTCATGTCCTAGTGATACATTGTTGGGTGTTGTGTGTGAAAGCAAGCACCTCGTTTGGGACCCTGGTATTTTAGACACCCACTCAACTTCATTGCATGGATTTTGGGAGGTGGTTCATGTGAGGTTAGGTGCATGTATCGTAGCCTTTTAGGCTTGGTTCCAACTTTTTTTAGTAAGAAACTTCACTTTCTTTGTTGGGTTACTGTTTTTATGTCCTCTTAGTACTGGTAGTTCCCTCTCTTAGCAAGGGTTCAAAATTTCCTGTGTTAAGTCTGGGTTATTCTTGTATTTCTGGTGGGGGTTTGCCAAGGGTGATTTGTATGAAGCTCATCCCCTAATTCAACTACCTCAGGGTTGGGTATTTCTAAAGGGGTCTTATTGTGATTTTATGGGGGAGTGGTTCATTTCAAGTTTGGAATTTTTTTACACCTGCTTTAGTTGGATGGTGGTCTAGGAAGTCTAGACTCATCCTAAGAAATGTGAATTATGTGATTTGGCCTCAATTTGGGGATATTATAAGCTATCGTTGGCGGTTGGTGGGTGATATTTAGAGCTCTAAGCAGAGGTTCTTCATCTTAGTTTTCTAGACACGCCTTTGTGTCCTCGTCCATAACTCCCACTTTGAATTGTTCTATGATATTCTGGAAAGAGGCATGTGTGGTTCTGTAGTTAGTGGGAAAGGAGTGAGTCATGGCCATCAACATAAAGGTTGTATTCTAGGTTTGTAGGGTTCTTGGGGAATTATCCATGCCTCGTCACCATGGTTTGGCTAGGAGCGATATGGGGGATGCTAGCCATATCAGCAATGATGTGTTGGGTGGTCGTGACCATGGTGAGGCAGTCGACCCCCATCCCCTAAACCATTAGGCAATGTTGTTCATCCCCCTTCCTTTTAATCTTTGTAGAATCAATGCAATCAAGTTACCTGTCTCTTGGAACAAATTGGTGAGGATTGGCATGAGGATCACAATGCTATTATTAGTTTTATGAATGAAGAACAACATAACCAATGGCACATGCAAGAATTCTTCACCAGTATTTAGGGAGGACAAGGGAGATTGCAAGAAAAGTTGGAACTTCTTGAAGGAAGGCTCTCCCACATGGAAAACTATGTTTGTTGTGATTTCAAACCCCATCCATGTCTAGGATCTAGCCCTAATCACCTAGGTTCTGTTATTTCCTCATATGCATCATTTTTGTTGGATGTATCTTAATTTTGAATAACTTCTGGTATGTCCTCTGTTAAGTTTTCGCTACTTGGAATATTAATCTATTTAGCTATTAGTTTGGGGTCTATTTGTCTACCAATACATCTTGCAAAAGTGAGACTAGCAGATCATTGAGAAAATGTAAGCTTTGTAGAAATATTTTTTATTTGTAGAATGACTCTAATATTTTTTTTGTTAAGCTTGGCAAGACCTCCTTTTTCTATTTATAAAAAGAAAGTTTACACCACATATATGAGATAGGTGGCCTCAACTTGCCCAGTGGGAAACCAAGTCTGTTGGCCACCTATCCTCGTTATTATCCATCCAAAATCAATATAGTAATAGTTGTTCTAACCAAGCTATATACGTATCAGTATCATGATAAGTGTCTATATGTCTATCTACCATAAGCATGCATCTTTAAAAGTAAATGCTACCCGCAAGAAACAAAAAAACGCTCAAGAAACTACCTAATCTTACTGTCCTTCTGAGGCAGACTCAACCGGAGCTAGGTCATTGGCTGAGTTGTCAGGCATGTTAGCTAGCTTGATGATGCATGGGATGTGCCTTTGGATTCTGTCTAGGTGGATGTCCTGCCTATGTAGCTGTAATTGGATTGTTTGCAAGTCTTTTTTGTAATTGGGCATGTCCTGAGAGTCATAGCCAGATCCCCACTAAAATTTGCTCCATTGCCTTCCCCATAAGGCTCTTCATGAGCCAGTATAGATAGAGGGTTTGTTTAAATTGGGTGAGTCTGCCTCTGGTATTCCCGAGATCTAGAATTAATACCCGCAAATTCTCCATATCCTCTTCAAATTCATACTCCTATTTTATTTTCCCCTCCCATTCTTCCAGTAGCTTACAGATCCCCGCATCTGTTACTTCCCTGTAGGATGTCATCGCTTCACTAATGAGGCATTCTATAAGTTTCCACCCATGTCTTGGTTCTGAAGTGTTCGGGTCTGTTGCTCAAGTTGACTCCCCCCCCCTTCCGCCGCGTCCTCTTCCACGTGCAGGTCGGGCCATCTCTCCTTTATTCCCAGCCTTTTCACAAGCGAATTGAATTAGCTCTTAGTACGTTGTCTCATGTCTCTCTGGCTTGATACGAGTGACCCAGCCCTCATGTAGCCAAGCACAATTGCCTCTGCCCAGGTATGCCTTCCTTTCCTGAGTTTTCTCATGAGGTTGAGTCTTCCCATACCCCTCTACCCCGAAATGTTGCGCCACTCCTCTGCCTGGTGTAACTGCGCCACTCCTCTACCACTCACTTTGCTCTCGCTCCTACCTTTTGTTTGCCTCACCCCCCACATGGTAGTAACAATTCTCTCGACTACACACAGGAGTGGTTTCACGATGCCATACCCAGTTAACGCTCACAACTCTCACAGCCAGCCCATCGAGTCGGGTCACCATCACTCATGGGTCGCGGTGCCTTCCCCTACCCCTCTGCCCAGTGCTGCTGCATCACTCCTCTGCCCAGAAGAGCTGCCTCACTCCTCTGCCCCTCCCTTGGTCGTCGCTCATGCTTAGCCTCTATTAGGTCCCTATACTACTAGTGTGACCCCTTATTGTTATTAGTACAACTCCCTTATTATATTTTTGTGCCCATGTAATCCCCATATTGTTATTATTGTGCCCCATAGAAGCCCACTATTGTTATTATTGTGCCCTTACATTATTATTGTTATGTCGACTATGATTATATTATGACCCCTTAGACTCCTATATATAGAAGGGAGGTCTTGTCATTTGAATCATCCAAGAATTGTTCATTTGTGTAATGTAAAGGAGTTGCCCCCTTGAAGAGGCTTATTTCTAAGGCGTTTATCTATCTTTTCTATCTTTTTGTGTGCTGGTTTCATAACATTTGGTATTAGAGCTTAGGATTCTAGAGTTTCGCTACTCCAAACAGGCCATCGTGGAATTTTCACTATAGCTTTTTTTCTGCAACGTTTCAAAAGCGAAAAAAAAACCCATTTGGGACGAAATCTCACTGAACATCGGGTCCAAATTTCATATCTTGTCTCACTATATTTTTGGAGATATGATTTGAGGAAGTTAGGGTTTTTCATGCTCTAGAATTTCATCTAAAACAGGTCATTGTGGCATTTTCACTATAACTATTTTGCTACGAAGTTTCAGACGCTAAAAAAAAAACCCATTTGGAAAGAATCGGTTTGAAGCTTGGGCTCGAATTTTAGATCTTGTTTCGCTATATTTTCGGAGATACTGTCCAAGTCATTTAAGGTTTTTGCAGGCTCCGGAATTACATCCCAAACAGGTGACCTGAGGAAAATCGTCATAATTGTCTCTCTGAGCATCAAATTAAAATTTCGTAAGAAGTTACAGAAAGAGGACGGACTTTGGTTTTCTATGTATATTTTTCAGATCTGAAGGTCAAAACGGTGACACGTGGCACTTCATACAAGTTCGATCTTCTAAAAAGGTATATAATTAGGTCATCTTGGGAGATTGTGCATAACTCTTTCTTGGAGAATCCAATTTTGATCAGACTTGTGGCATTGGAAAGAGGACGTAGAGGGATACTGCAGATCGCGATTTCAGGACTAGAAGATAAGAAATTATAGAGTTATAGTCGTATCAATATCGATCTCCTAAAATCAAGAAAAGGCGATAAGAGGAAGTTTGATGGCAAGGATCTGGTAAATTGGATACTATAGATGGAGCAATATTTTGATCTACATGAGGTGTAACTGTTAGAAAAGGTACGTATTGCATCTTCATATTTAGAACCAGATCAATTTTTATGGTATCAGAGCATATGGATATCGACTTTCTCGCCCGCTCACAAGAGGGGCCTCTCGTTCCCAAACCTGATTATCTCTCATGGCTCTCACCTCCTACCCAAGCCAGATCACCATCACCCCCATCTTTCGCTAGTCTCCTCGGAAATCCCCCCAATTTCCCTCCCCTGTAATCTCCCGAACCCCCCAACCATAAATCAACAAAGTTGCCATAGTAAGGGGCTCAAAAGACCAAGATACATACCTGAGAATGCTTTTCTAAAACCGTCGCTGACAACTCCACTAGCTTTCTCCTGTGCTCCTCCGTCCACCTGCAATCGCAACAATTCTATTCTCCTTGTCCTAAATTCCTTCAAATTCCCACTCTACCTTGCTCTGTCATGTCACCCGTCCTGCCTTGGCCACTTCACATCCTCCTTCGTCCTGGCCATACCTGCCACTTCTCCCATCTCCTCTGCTAGATTGCATGTAGGAGGCCATTGCACCCATCACCATGAGTGTCTGGGGGGCGGTGGGTGGTACCTTGCCATTAAACTTCATAACTACCATATTTGTCTGATGTCCCCTCTTGCCTCGAGCACGAACCCTGATCAGGGGTAGAATGACTCTAATATTAAGAAAAAAAGATTAATATTTTTTTTTTCTGGAAAGTGTAAATTCAAATTCAAATATTAATTTAAAACTTTGTTTGTGTTTTTATTTATTATGTATTTAAAAAATATATGATTTCTCTTTTTATTGGAAAAAATATAGTATTTAATTATTTTTTAAACATTTTTTTATATAAAAAAAGATATATTATTTCTTTTATTTTTATTTTTTAACATAAAAATGGTGAAACGTGATGTTATGTAATATTTTATTTCTAGCATAAACTAACTCAATAATAATAATAATAAACTAACTCAATAATAATAATAATATAAATAAAGTGTGTGACATTTATTTTCATAAATTAATATCATAATAATAAATTTTTATCTTTTAAGCATGGCAATATTTAAATTTAAATTTAGTTTAATCTAATAATTTTGAAATTAACATGAATTTATCTTTATTTCATAATGGAAATTGTAAAATTTTAGTATATATTTTTGTTTTTTTTGTTTTTTTTTTTGGGTATGTAGCTCAAGATAAATAATAATCAAATTAAGATTTCAAACATAAATTGTTACCAAATAAATAATTATGTCAAGTTTCCATAAAATAATTGATTTTTTTTTTCACTTATGTCTTAATCAATTGGGTTAATACACCATTTTCCTTTCCATGTAGTTATATTGTAACTTTCAAACTCTATAACCATAATCAAGATTCCATAAAATTATTGAAGTTAACTACTTATTTGTTGGGCTCTTAATGTATTGGGGTCACTTGCATGAATACAACCATTTCTTTTTTTCTATAATGCCCCACAACTTTACAACTCTAGTGCCATCCCAGGTTTCCATAAAATTACTGAAAAATTCTTTACATATTCATTAGCCTTCATGCCTCAAGTTGACTCATATTAGTAGGGTGAATCTCTCTCTCTCTCTCTCTCTCTCTCTCTCTCTCTTTATATATATATATATATATATATATATAATTTCCTCATAACATTTTGTAATGTTTCCATTTTTAATCCATGTGATTAATTTTAATTAATTACCATTCAATGTTGGTTATGTCTTATCATGAATATTTTATTTACCATTCTTTATTTTATGCCATGAGGAAGACATCCCATAGTGATTTGAAAAACCATAAATACTATTATTATAAAATTAAGAAAATAATTAATTGAGGAAGGAGCACAAAAAGAGAGATATGATACCACATGAGAGAAAGAAGGTGAGGTGATCTTAGGGGAATTCTACATTCCTAATAATCTTATATTTTCCCATGTGTTTACCTTTATTTTGTTTCCTTCAGCATCGTGTTCCTTATTACAAATCTAGAAGCCTCATCTAGTGAACATTAAATGCATGTGGTGGTTGGTGGGGAAGTACACCTTCCACAATTATGGAGCACAGGGTCTAAAAACTTTCATGATAAAAAATAAGAGAGGATTCGTTCAAATCAACCGAATATAGGTTTAATTTTCTTGGAAATCATGTACCTATAACAAGACGGGGGAAAGGTCTATTAAGTGAAAATTTGGATTAGAATTTTCCATTCCATTCAATGAGGGGAGAACCTATGCATGTAGTTGAGGGCAATGACCATGCTAGGAAGCAATTTCTTGAACAAGTGTAATTGGTTGGAAGGAGAAGGGGGGAATTATATTGGTCATTCATGCATTATTATATTGATGTATATGAATAAGAAGTTGTAATGATTCACATAGTATATGAAGCATCATTACGTGGTTGTAAGGAGGCATCTAATGGAAATGAAGAAATACTATTGTTGGACATTATGAGATGCATGTAAATGGATAGAGGAGAGATGGATTCATACTAGGTTGTTCTTTCATGGAGGTATTGGTTAGAAAGATACACAAAGGGGTGCATGGATTACTACAAGGAAAGAGGTGAATGGCTATTTTCCATTCCTCGCCCCTAGAAGTGAGGTAGATATATGCTTAGAGTATGTGATAAGTAGAGGAGAACATTCAAATGAAAGGAGAATTAAATCTTGAATATGGAAACGAAAGGAGGATATATCTTTGGAATGGAAGCTTTTCCATGTTGTGTAATGAGATATTCATGAGAGGAAACCATTAAAATCTTGACAAGATTCAATACCTCAGAGTGTCGAGTGAGAATCTAATGAATGCAATCCTAGACCTCTCTTGTCCACATTAAATAACATTGGAGGGAGGATACTTTTGAGGCATTGCTAGGAAATTCTTATGAAAAAGAATTAGATTCTTAAGGAAAAACCTAGAAAAAAATTTCATTTTCACAAAAAAGAAAAAGAAATCATGTGATACAATTGTTATTGCATGAAAATAGTTTAATGTGTTATGGTGTGCATGCCAAGAAAATGATATTTATATGATACGAAATTTATTGCTCGGAAAGTGAGTCTATGGGACATAGATCCTTTTTCAAAACGACTTAGAAACTTTTGATGGTGCAATGTATCACACCAACATAAATTTGGTGTAATAAATTTCAAAGGAAAAAATAATTCCACTTGTTGGAAACACTTATTACAAGCTAGTTTATGTTCATGTGAAACATGTTTGGGACATTTTGCACTAGAAGTAGTTTTAGTTGCAACATATCACATCTCACAAAATATATCACTAATGTGAGATAACATAGGTTAAAAAATTTAGTCAAATTCAATGAAGGAATGAAAAGTTCATTGCAAGAAAATAAGTTTTGTGTGATGCATTGCATTGCACCAAGTAAAAGATTGGTGCAATACACCACATGCTTAAAACATTCCCTTGTTATGAAATAAGAAAGTTAGAATTGTGTGGCATCTCATATCAAAAGAGAATTTTAGTGTGATACAAAACAAGGGGAGAAAATTTATGATGATGTAACCATATGACCATACCAACGATGACATGGATAGGTTCCTTGATGACAAGCTGGTGTATAGATGCTGACATGGGTTGTATAGATTATGATGAGGATGGGGTCCAAGGTGGATGTTTTGGGTACAGATATTCATGCCATATCAACTAACATATATTGTACCACATCAACCAAGAGTGCCATGTAGGCATGCTGATAGTGAAAAGAGAAACTACTTAATAACCTCAACAGGCTATATCATCCTTTTTTTTTCTAAATTGATACACTAAAATTGATTATAATGGAAATTAATCATCACACCCTTAACTAAATATTACAAACAATATAAAATATATTATAATACCTTTAATTTTTTTTCTATATTTTAATTATAAAATTTAATAATTTAATAATAAATATTTTAAACAACATTTAATTAAAATGTTATAGTATAATTAAATTAAAATATCTTACATAATTTAATTTTAACTATTATGTCATAATAAGAATAAAAGATTATTTTTTTTCCACTATTTTAATTTGTTAATAATATAATAATTAGTTGGATGAGGCTTGAGTGGTTGGGAGAAATGATGTTATCCTCCCCACCCAAGTTCAATTCTTGCATGTGACATGTTGGGATCATAATCGATATATTCTTGTAATGGATTTGAGCCTTATTGTCAAAATATTCCTTGAGGACCCAAACATGTATATATCTCATATAGAATATAAAGATATTTCTTTAAAAGTAAAATTGTTAATAATATAATAATGTTCAACATTTAAAAATAACATCAAATATTTTAATAAAAAATAAAAATAATTATAATAAATGTTCCTACTAACATTATGGAAAGGATATCAACAATTCCCATCAACCACTAAAGATAAACCCAATTGACATGTATGTATGTATATATATATGGTGAAAATGGTCAATTAGGTTTAGTTTGGGTGGTCAAAGAAATGTCGTTATTGCCCACTTGGAATTTATTCTTGCATTTAACCTGTTGAGCTTATAATGGGTATTTATTGTAATGGATTATAGCCTTGTGCTTTGAGTCTTAATAAAATCATCAACATAAATTATTAATTTGTGCCATTTTCAAAGGAATTTGAACTTAGCACTTGACATTTAACTATCCAAATTCCCAACAATAGTAATAAAAATTTGTCAAGTAATCCTCTTAAGCTACCTTATATTTTATATTTTTAAAAATGAATAATTTGAAATAAAATTCAAAACACGTTCCGCTCATAAAAATTGAATAAAACCACACATTATATTTAATAATTAAAGTTACTTCATAAAATACTATACTCGTAGTGAATACATTTATTTTACAATATACAATTTTATAATTTTATGCAAAAGAAACCTTATAGGAAAAATATGAGTCATGGTTGGTGGTCATAGATAAAAAATATATTATTGATAGTCTTTATCATTTGTGATCTTCCAAAAAAAATAAATTTGAATGTCTTTGTTTGTGGTCCTCCACTACAAAGAAATATTTGGCTGGTATTTATCGTTGGTGGTCCTCTATTAAGATGTGGAAGAGAAAGCATTATTACACAAAAACCAAATGTTCTAAGTGCTCTCTTATCAAATGTAATTGTACATATATTAATACACAAATATTGTTTCAAGATAGACAAACTATCTCAGATACATAATTACTTGTTTGGGGGCGTTTCTCAATTGCACGTCAATATAGGAAGCTAGCTAGTTGGACATAATATCTCATCCAACTAGGTCTCAAAAACAAACTAAAAAGTAGGAACATACTCCTCCTCATAGAGACCAGAACTTTGTAACCAATAATTACCAATAAACCGAGCAACAAATATGATCGCACACATATAATATAATTAGGAGGTACATACTCCAACACTCCCCCTTAGTGACTACTTGTCTTAAAGAACCTCTTGATAAAAAAAGGGTACCTTTTGTCCCCCCTAGTAATTTCACTTTCTACCTCAATCATACAAATATCATCAAAATATTTGCATCCACATAAAGGAACAACCATCCACTGGAATGCAGGGTACCTAACTGTTGCAACTTCGCTCCCTAGGATGTCCTTCATGTACGTGGTTCATTCAATCCTTGATTAAATCCCCATGAAAATAAAACTTGACCTCCCAAAGTCTACAACCAACAATATGGTTCACTCATAGACCATCCAACTAGCACATGGTACACTCTACCATGTGTTAAAGAAATCCCTAAAAATTGATACTAAACTAAACTATACAAGTTCATTATCAAAGACACAAGATAAATGGGTATGCATGCCTCTCTAGGTCTTAGAACGATATGCCCTTATCATGTTACATAGATATGGGCACATGATCCAACTCATGGAGATACTAGGTACAAACTTAATAACTTTCAAGGACCACTACATCAAGTCAAAAATCATGATATATATTATTTCTTAGACTACTAAGTGTGTCTCACATTACAATATGGTCACGAGTTTGTTATTATTCACACAAATTTACCATTTTCTATCATCATTTGGCTTCCACTATTACTGCTCCCACTAATATCCTTTACATTCATAGTGCTTCCACAAGCACTATCACCATCTTTCCTTGGACTATATTCTAGAGATCTTGTTCGAGCCCCAGAGTCACACTGTGTTGTGTCAATGGTGCAAAGCCTTAGAACATCTAAGATTTTCACAATTAGGATTTTCTCAGTTTTTTTCAATTATTTCATCTGTTTCTTTAGGAATTATGTTGGAAATGCTTAAAATATTTGAAAGAGACTACTAGGTTTAATTCTTTCACCTACTTTAAGTTTGACGCATTCATACATTTAGGGTTTGATCTACATGTTATGGGTATGGTGGAAATTTGAGAAAATGAATGACGTGACAAGAATAATAACTAGGCACTTAAGAATCCATTTAACATAAACATAAAGTGAATTTTCATTTATCATTTGAACCCATGTGATATTTCATTAAGATAGCATAATAATTCATAAAATATTAAATCACATCACAAGCATAATATGAATAATCAAATTGATTCAATTATTCTCATTACAGACAACATATAATTATTTCATTCAAACAATAACAAGATGTACCATCAAGAATTTACATGAACAACTACATTTTTATTAATTTGAAATTGGAAAATTTAGGTTACATCATAATTACATGATCGTAGGAGAAAGAACTAACAACCCATCATGTATTGCATAATCCCAACTCTGACCATAGATCTAGATTACAATCCCAACAAATTTTAAATAAGAAATTGATAGAGTTTCCGAACACAATTTTTTTCCCTCTACTTCTTACATCAAAATAGTGGGCTATTTATAAGACACAACACCGTAGGACCTAAACACTAAACTACTAGCAATAATGAAAAGCCACTAGGATAATTACAATTAATAGTTGGCAATGTGTAATTAATTGTCTTTGTAGATTTCTAGGTTCCAGTATGGGTCTCACTTATCTAGCTCACTCTTCTTGTTGTTCAAATTCTGTAGATGACTAGTGGAGGAATGTGTAGATTGTTAAGTTGTGTGTTGTGTCATCACAGTTGATTCTCATGGTGTCTGCTGGGTGGAGTAGATGTTATTGGCACAACGAGATTCTTCAATTTCTTTTAATACCATTTTTGAGTTGCAATTAGATGTTGTGATATCAGGCTCCAATACTTGGTTAAAGGACACCTATAGTTTGATGGTGATTTACAAATCAATAATTGAATCCTATTCTAGAGGTTGCAAGCTTTCGAATATCTCTTTCAATTTGAACATAATCCAGAAGGATGTCTACAAGTGTTTTATGATGTCTTTAGGCACCACTATATCTCCTTCCTTTTCAAACACTACAAGATCATTCCTAACTACTTCTAAGCCAATTTAATAATCTTGCTTTTGTGAAACAATCCCAATCATGTCCATGAACTTGGGAAAACCTCTCTTGAATAATTGTTCAAAATATCCCATGATCTTCTTCAATGTCAATTTTTGACATTTCTCTCATTTTCTTCTCCATTTCCTTTATGAGCTTTACATTTTTGAAGACCATGCTTCATTTCCAAATGAGGAAATACCTATCATGGATTGATAACTCCGTCCTTGTCATTGTGGGCATAAATTGAGATAATATTCGACACTGTTCTAGCTTTCTCTCCATTATCATTTTTGTGTTTGTTGCTTCCTTCCTTAATTCTAGGACTAATGCCCATTTTTCCTATAACCATGTAATTTGTTCCCAATTCTCATCATTTAGCATATCTTCGATGATCTTATCCTAGATAACGTGATAGGTCATATTAATATTGGCTTGCAAGACATGCTTTTTCCTAATGGTGCCCAACACTCGCTTAAATCACTCATATGATCTCTCTTGATCCTCAACTCTTTTATTGAATTCTTGGATTTCTTTCTACCTTTTAGCCAGTTATTCATATTTTCTAGCTAATAAAGCCCTCAACCTATTAACCTTATCATTCATTGACAAACTTTATACAACTATAGCCAAATTGTCTATTGGGGTCTGTATGACAATAATTTCTCCACTGCCTTTAACTTTCAGATCAACCACTTCTAATTTCAATAACAGGACTTGATCTGATATGGACTTATACAGGAGAGAAACTTAATATAGATATAAACATAAACACATCTAGATGCAATAGGAATAAATATTTATTTCATTAATATCAAATAACTGAAAGATACATACAAAATGGAAATAAACTAGCTCGAGTGATGGTAGCTTATCTTTGAGAAGAGATGTGGTAGCTACATGACTCTGAACTATATTATAATGAGGTTGAAAAGCCTATTTTTTATTTAGAAACAATGGGAAACCCTAAACATCCAAAAACCTAACCCTAGGAGATGAAGTGCCAAAATTGCGGGCCCCATTGGGGCAAATTGGTACATCAACTTCCTGGGGTCATAATTTTGGCATACAATCTCTGTTTGACGTGCACGATCCCTTGTTATAAATATCTATCAGAGGATCACAAATTTTGACTAAAAATGTCTATTTAAGTCTCCATTTTTCATATTTTCCAAATAAAACATCGTTTAGTGCCTCAAAACGGCTTTGGAAGTTGAGGACTCAAAAAACTATCAAAAATAGTAAATTGTGCTACAATTAAGGAAACTGAAAGAAACAATGGGGGGGATCGAAGTGGAATAGGTGGGTGGCCACCAATATCTGCCTGGATTAGCCCTCCCCCCTTATGAAGAAATGGTCCCCATTGCGTTGAGTGCCTTCATGAGATGGGAAAACTTCTGCTAAACTTGGTCCCATGTAGGCCACTCTCTTTAGTGCAAGAGTTGGCCAGCTTTGCCAACCTGATAAAGTTAGATGTTCTGCTGGTGATTGGTTTTGATCTATGTGCCCATGATACGATAAGTTGTGGCTTGTTCCATACATTTTGGGTTTAGCTCTATTGGTGTGAGTTGTTCTGCAATGTCTCTTGTGTCGATGTTGGCTTGATGGGGCCTGACCCAGGTTCAGTGTTATCCGCGCCAACCAACCAAACCCTAAATCTTGGCCCTTTCGGCAACAACCTACATAGCGTAGGCTACAATCTCACCCAAAGCAGTATTGGGGGATGACAGAACTAGGTTTCTACATCTAGAGGTCTATGTGATAGGTTTCTGCAATCCTAAGGCTTAGATATACCTTCGCAAACCCTTAACCCTTCCAAACAAACAATTACTGTAAATTCACTTAAACCACCTCGAGATCTTTGTGAAGGCTCTTAATCATTCATAACATGCATAAATATTACTGATATACTATTTCCGCGCAACAGATAAGTATTAATTCATATAAGTTATATCACAAAGCGAAAATACAAAAACTTGCAGAAGTAAGAAAGAAGACACAGATGCATCAGAATTGGCTCAAAATTGTCTTTATTAAGTATAATCAATTATGTACATACTTCTTTTCCCTGCGCACAGCTGTAGGGGCCCTTACACTCAGCCTACAACTTACCAAGGTCTCCACGCACTCAACTACAGGAGCCTTCCCCTTTGGCCTAAGTATAGGAAACAAACATTTCCTACCTTATCTCACTTGCCCTTACAAAAATTCTTCTTCCTTAGATTGATTTATAGACTCGTTGTGACTCATTTATATATATAGATTTTTTCTTACAATGCCATGGTCTATGGACCATGGGTAGGTCTCAAAACATCCCTATCACTTACCCACCTAAGGGACTAAAGCTTTGTTGACTCATACTAACTTCATGCACTGCTTCCACATTTTGTAGAGACTCTACATGCTTACAAAAAGATATTACAAATTTTACCCAACTTTGACCAAACATTAACCCCAGGGACCCCATCCCAATAGGCCCCCAACACAATTTGGGTGACTCACCCTCGAGTCACTTGACTGGCACTGCAATCTTGTCCTGGAGTTCATGGAACTTGATCTTCAAAACTTGTAAATCTATTATACCCTGCACCACGGTCTAGTGCACTTCTTCGACCAGCTTCTTTGTAGTGGGGCCTTCCACCACGAGGTCCATGGATGTTTGTGTCTGTTGGATGGTCTTCAACTTGTCTTGAACTGGTAGAGTAAGTTGGATTGATTCCTCTATCCATGGTTGTGTTCTAGCCCTCAATATGGCCTCTTTATGACGCAACTCTTCAATCTCTATTTGCAGTTGTTTTCCTTCTTGGAGTCATACGAGGCACTAGACTCACGCCAACGTTTGCATAGTCGACCTAGGTTCGTCAAACTGCTGCTACTTTTCCTTAATATCTGCACCGATCTTCTACAGAGTGGGATCCTCCTACAGAGATGTCCAGAGTTCCATGGCCTGCTCGAATAAATTTGTGCAATCCTTAACTGTTGTGTCCAATGTGGCCATTCCTTCTTTGATTGCTTCTTTGCGCTACTCCCGGACTTCTGTTAGAGTGGTCGGCTTCAATTTCAACTGTAATTCTAAAATCTACAGCTGAAGTTCGAATCGGAATCGATCGATTTTATCCTTTGATTCCCTCACCACTGTATCCAACTTCTGGATTTTCTCTATGGACTCTTTGTATGAGGGAATGTTGAGCTATGGTAGCGTATTACAAGCCTGCGTAATGGTTGCTTCCAAATTCTGGCTGCAAGTGGCCATTTCTTCCCTTTCCTTCAGTGCATGCACCTTTTCTGCGAAGATCTACTAGTTGTTAGTTTTGACTTCGGTGATCACCAACAGCACACGCTACTCCTTGGTGTAGTTCATGGAGGGTCTAGATAGGGAGTGTTGGGAGATTGACACCCAGATCCTTGAGCTGTGACAGTTGGGTGTTCACTTCCTCTCACTGTGCGTGCAAGGATCCTTCTGGATATTGAATGACTCTAGGATCCAAAGTCCGATCTGTATCTAACAAAGTCGAGCTCACTTGCTGTAGGCTCGCCTGAATCCCGCTCTCCTGGCCAATGGTCACTTTTAGCCGTTCCATTTGAATCTATAGGTCATGCAGATCCTTTTGCAAATTAACCAGTGCTTGCTGGTATTGATACTTGAACTGTGTCCATAGTTCGGTTGTGGTGTCATAGACCTTATCTCCAATTTTGTCCAAGTTCCCCTTAGTGAGGACCATTGGATTGACATGCACGTGCCTGTCGAACTTCTGCTTCTTCCTAGGTCCTAAAGTTGTCTCCTTGGGGTGCTTCTATACTCTAAAGGGGATGCCCTACTTTGCACCCCCACCTCCTTCAACATCGAACTACGCGTTGTCCTTGGTATGCTAAGAATCAAACTTCTCAACGTCAATGGTAGTCTCCATAGCCACCCATTCTTTTTAACCAGTTGCCTTAGCAGCACCCGCCTTGGAAGCAACTTCCTTCTTCTGCTGCGCAACTTTCTCTTGAGGATTAGCCTGCTCAACCTCATTCTCCTTTTGCGCTACTATGGTCTGCACGGAGGAACTCTCCCCAGCCTTACTTGTACCCACGCCGAGATCTGTGGGGTGCAGCCACTCACCTGGCCATTTCCCAACAACCTTATGTACATCGGCCTCATTCACCAGGTAGGGTAACTTATACCATGTCTTCTTTGAATCCCTTCGCATGCAGATAAACACATTATGAAAGTCCACCTTGAACTCTGAATAAGCCTCCAATTGTTCATAGAGAGTTGGTGACAGTCTTGGCCTCTGCCTGATCACCGTGCGGAGCTCTATCTCGACCAACACTCAAAACATTTTAGTCTCCACGACTCTTGCAGGGTCCTTTGTCACCCATAGTGAAGTGAACTTCGTGGCTTCTGGTAAATCAAATTCTTGTAGAGGGAATTGACTATCTTTTGGCAGCCTCCACGTGAATACGACAATCAATAGTAACAACCAAGCATAGCAAAATTCCTTGCCCTCATCTTGTGCTTCACGACAGTTTGTGAGAAAATCCTTGTAGAGGTATTGCGCCCATTTGTACTACACACCCTTCGCACATTGGGCATCTAATGAAATTACCAGTGCCAGAACCTCATCCACGTGACACTTTCTCATGTTCTTGCAAGCCCAAATCTGCGCAAAAAAATGCACCGCCTTACTTGTAATAGAGCGGATGGAATATCCACGCGACTTCTTCACCAAGCCGAACTCGCTCTTCATCTGGTTTGTGAGTTTTTTTTCTTTGGTTTTTCCTCCAAATGCCTCTACTGGTTCCACCCCTTGGTAAGGCAACGTCATGATGCAGTGGATCAACATATCAGTGATGGGGATGGGTTCTCCCAACCAAAGACACCCATCATGCACCAGGGTGAGGAGTTGTCGAACACAGACTATGTTGATGATTGTTCTACTCAAATGCGGCACCCGAAAAATGTTCAACAGTCTTGCTTTCTCAACCCCTACGACCCACTTCATCGACTCCACTTGTGTTACTCTAATTTCTTCATAATAAATATTTTTCAAATACTTATTTGGTGCAATCTGTGGGAACTTCTCATGGTCTTCCAAGTCCCAATCCTCCAACTTGAGGGAATGCGCCCTAATAGTGTGCCTTAAAATACCACCTTCTCTGGCAGCAGTGGTGTAGAAACCATAAATTTGGCGATATCTGGGTCTTTTAGCACCTTTGCTTTACCTTTACGTGGTGGGATATACTTCGAGAGCCAATTTATAGTCTCACCTTCCTTGGCATCCAACTCCTTGATGCCTTTGCAAAGCTATTCTTCATGAATATCAAGGGGCTCATGTAGTTGCTGTGACATCCATTTTCCCCTTTTGGTAAATGTCAGTGGGGTTTTTCCATGGTGATTGTCTCACCGGAATGTGTTGTGGTTTCTTTTGTTTCTTCTCAGTGGCAGACAGCTTAGGCCTAGGCGACCTTGGAGCCGTAGGTACACACGGTGTTGTTTCCATTGCCGGTGCGACTTCAAGCGTTGTAGCTTCAGAACTTGCAGTGTCGTTTGCAGGGGGAGTGGTCATCATTCTCTCAAAGATGATTTCTTGGCGCCACTCAGGTAAGTTGGTGAATTTTGGTTGTGCTAAAATGTCTTCCCAAATCTTTGCAGACATATAGCAATCTTTTTGGCAGCAACGATTAAGGAAAACTCATTGAAAGAAAAGTGTTCTAATGCTTGCTAGCCTACCAGATTTATAGGCGAATTCGAATTCAAATCCAACCATTCCTTCCAATTCTCGATCATTAATGCATCTTTGGTAGTAGATTTCTATAGATTTTTTCCATAAATGCGGCCTTGACACTCCTCCTAATAGAAATTTGGCCATCCAATCATCTACAGTGCATCCAATAGCTACTTTTTAACCTAGCTGCACGTCACCATCCTCCATGATGCAACTCCTCCTGGCACCTCTCTTGCTTCCATCATGCGACTCCCTTACTTTGTCTTTCCAGTTCTCGAGCAGTGTAGTTTATAGTCCCGTACTTCCTTGTAGCTGCCTGGAGTACTAAGACTATCCCACCATCATATAGTCATTGCGCAGGGGCAGGATCACCCTTGTACAACTTCAGTCAATGGCCATTAACTTTTCCTGGAAACAACTCTCCGTTCATCTTCGCGCGTTGAACTGCACCACCTTTTGTAATTTCCTTGACTACATAGCGTCCCAGCCAATGCATTTGAAACTTTCCAGGAAATTTCATAAATTTGTTGTCATATAATAAGACAAAATCATTCACCTGAAAGGTATGCTTCTTTATGTGTCGATCGTGCCATGCCTTCTCATGCTCCTTTTGCACCTGTTAGTGAAATACTGCTAAAAACCGATCCTCTTCTAACTTCATCAACTGCACGAGGCACTCCTCCATAATCTCACGATCTACCATATCAGTCAGCACTGCAATCTACAAGCTTTACACAATATACTCCATGGGCATCACAACCTCTATCCTGTAGATCAACCTAAATGAAGTTTTGCCTGTCAACGTATTACATGTTGTCCTATATGCCCATAGGACCGTTGGTATGCATACATCCCAATCATTCCTTTTCCTGTTACAAACCTTCGTTAGTGTGCTCTCCAAGATTTTATTGAATGATTCAACCGTACGGTTAGCTTGAGCATGATAGGGCATACTCTTCTGATGAGAAACCTAGAATTATTCAAGCATCACGACAATTGTTTCATTTAAGAAATGCATACCCCTATCACTCATCAGTATCTTAGGACACCCAAACTGAGGAAAGACAAACTCAAAAAGGAACTTCACATCTGTAGCAGTGCTGCAGTCTTTGATCGACTGTGCTTCTACCCATCTCATCAAATACTCAGTTGCAGTAATAATGTATCACGCACCTGTCTTTTTCCCTGGTGGTTGTATCAGACCTACAAATTCAATCGCCCATTTGTCAAATACCTGCAAGGAAATATCTGGGTTTAAGGGTAGTTTGTCCCTCTGCGATGGCTTCCCCTTCCTCTGACAAACATCACATGCCCTGCAATATGCCTTAAAATCCTTATGCACTGTCGGCCACCATAGTCCTGCACGCAGAATCTTCTGCATGGTTGCTCTACCTGCATAGTGTCCTCCCGCCACTCCTCCATGTGCTTTGGCGAGGATGTTGGATCATTCAAACTCCTTAAAATATCAGCGCAATATTTCATTGGAGCCCATCTTCTACAAGTGTCCAGCGATCACATAAAAATCAATCGCGTAGACCACCAATTCTTTTTATGTTGTGTAGAATATCCCTTTGGGGCTATGCTAGTGGTTAAAAAATAGATTATGTTAGCAAAATAATTGTATGTGACACGTACAACAAAGAGTTGCGCATCCTACAATCCTTCTTCCAAACTAGTGGGCTATTCCCCTGTCTCAATTCGAGATAAGTGATCCAGTCTCACATTCAATCTTCTGGGCTTCACAATCACCTCAAAATCGTGTTCTTGAAAGAGCAATAACCATCGACAGATCTACCCCCCCAACATAGGCCTACTGACCAGGTACTTGAGAGCAGAGTGATCTGTATACCTTTTGAAGTGCGTGCCTAACAGGTAATTTCAAAATTTTTGCAATGTGTATACCATCGTCAACCCTTCTTGCTCTGTTGTCCAATAGTTCTTCTCTACCTTAGACAACTTCCTACTTATGAACACTATAGGGTGATCATATCACCTTCACCTCACTGCGTCAATACCGCACCTAATGCAATACAAGAGGCATCCACATGAACATGAAATTGTTTCTTCCAGTTTGGGAACACCAAAATGGGCACAATCACCATTGTTTCCTTTAAAACATCCAAACTGTGTTGACACTTCTTATCCCATCAGAAAGTCACATCCTTCTTCAGTAATTTCTCCATTGGTGTAGTTATGTGTGCATAAGCTTTGATAAACTTCCTATAGTATCTAGTGTGGCCTAGCATTGCACGTAGTTGCTTTACATTCTTTTAGCCTCTAAATTGACAATAACAACTATCTTCACAGGGTCTACCATTAATCCTTGCTTGCATACCACATGGCCTAGCAATATGCCATAGGGAAAACAAAAGATACATTTTTTCAAGTTCAGGGCAATCTGATATCTATGACAAGTATCCAACATAAGGTGCAGACTTACAACGTGGCACTTTACCAACCCAAACACAGTCCAGTCATTAAAATAAACGTCTAAGAATTTATGTATGAACTCCTTAAAAGATGCAATTATGACCCTTGAGAAGATCGCGGGAGCATTCTTCAGCCCAAATGGCATCACTATGTATTGGAAGCATCCCCACTCTGTCGCGAAGGTGGTCTTATTGCAATCCTTAGGCACGATGTTAATCTGATGGTACCCCGAGAATCCACTAGTGAACAAATAGGCTTCCTGCCCGCCAACGTTCTCTAAGACTTCATTTATAAATGGCGTTGGAAATGGGTCATGAACACACACATCATTGAGCTTTCTTAGATCTACGCATATCCTGATTTCATATTTTTGCTTATTTTCCTGAAAAACCATAGGGCTTACCCAATCAGATTCTTCCATTAGCTAATTGATTCCAGCCTCTATCATTTTGTCCAGTTCTTTGCACACATTCTCCTTATACTTGGTATTTAGACGATAAGTTTTCTGTTTCATGGGCTTCGCATCAGTCTTTAGAGTGATCTTCATTACACCCAGATCCCCTACTATTCCCTTCAGGTCTAAGAACTTGGTAAGAAACAAGTCCTGATATTCGCGCAGTAGTTCTGCTACTTTATCGACTGTATCTTCATCCCAATAATCACCTATATTTGCAAACTTACGTTGTGCATCGGATCCAATGTTCACTTACCTAGTCTTCAAAGCTTCTATTATATCAGGGTTCACTGCTTTGGGGCCTTCAACCTTGCGCTGTCCCTCAGACTCTTGAATGTTGATATTTCTTGGGTCCTCTTCTTCTTCTTCTGTAGTCACATTGTAGCATTCCAGCGCATGGCATAGTTGTGTATTCAAGTTTGGTTGAACCCATTCTACTAGATCCTCAGGCATTCTGAAGATTGCTACCTTAATTTCTTGGAGTGCCTCATCAATACTTGGAAATCCATCCTCAAACCTGAAAGTTAACAAGAATCTTTCCTTCAGGATATCCCACTCGGCCATCCCATGGCGTAGCTCTTTTTCCAAGTGCCAATTCGTTGGAATAGTATCTAGGGTATGACAAAAGATATGTTTCCATTGAGGTTGAGGCTCTTCTCCCCAAGCTTTAGCCCATCGCACCAAGTGCTCACACGGATCATCCTTTCGGGTGTATTTTTCGGTCATACAAGTATTAGCATACCCAAACCTTAGCTTCATCATTAGCATGTATTCCTTCCAGTCAACAACGCTACTGTTATGTGTACCCCACCAACAGGTGGGCATAGCGTGCAACACCAGATCAAGAGCCTGGAACCGATGCTCTTCTGGCACCTCCCTTTCAAACTTATCTAGAAACAAACTAACATCATCTAAGCCATCATAATGAGGAAGATTTCTTACCTTCGTGGATACACACCAAAGTGATTTTGTCATCATATTGCAGTGTAGCATTGAAACTTCGTGCAACCTATTCTTCCAATGCTCAAGTTCTTCATTTGAATCCGAGGTACAAGAGCTATCTCTATCCCACGTAATTCACCCATATGCAGTGGGATTGATCCAATCTTCATTGCGCACAGTGATCTTGTATATTTGATCCAAATCATCTTCCTCTTCATAGTCGCAAACTGGTTCAATGTCGCACGCTCCTTCAGCAGGATCCAGTGGTACAATAACTTGGAGTGCCTTCTTCTCAAATGCCATCCTTTGCTTCTTTAGATTAACTATCGCATCTATGTCAAAGGCCCAGTCGATTCCTAATACCATAGGGTAAGGATTGATGTCATCCACTATTTCAATTACTTCAAAGTCGGCTAGAGCACTTGCTCCTTCAATATCCACCGTTACCCCATACAGGTGCCCCATAGGTCTCCCCATTCTTTCCCATGTCTGCTTTGGCAGTATGTTCGCATCGGATCCCAAATCCAGGATGACTTGATCCATTTTGTACACTCCAATCTGCGCGGTCAGACTCATTCCACACCCTCTCTATTTCCTATGTTTACCTAATTTCCTTACAACGTGTTGTTCAGTATGCATCTTTATTTCCGTGAAGTTTTCAATTAGCTCTTGGAACCCTTCCACCACCCTCCTATCCCATAACAACTTCATACAAATTTTTAGAAAGGTAGCTAATAGAGAGGGATCCATGTCCTGCGCTTCATTGTTTTCAACCAATTTCTCCTAACTTCCTGACGTAGAAGCCTCAATAAAGTTCTTCTTGGCCTCCATAAAAGTTTCCATAGCCCTGCTAAGGTCAAATCCGACCTATTTTTTGGCAGCCTTGCACACCTTGCCTTCGGTTTATGGCTGCTTTCCTTTGTCTTCTCCCATGGTGATACCACTTCGCGTCACGATATTAATGCTATGGTACTCTTTGGGAGGCTCTTCGATCATCATTTTTATATTTTGCGTCAGTTGTTGATTTTTTTCTCTTGCATTTTTGCTATCATCACTGGGAAATCTTCTATCACATGATCAAACTGTCTATAATACTGACAAGATGGATGTGTTGGGTTTTTATAGTCACACACAAAATGACCTGCTTCACCACAATTATAACAAATGATTTATCTGTGACCTCTACCAGCCCCTCCTCCTCTTCCTCTTCCATGACCCTGGAATCCTCTGTGCGCTGCACCTGCGCCCTGATCCTAAGATTGATTTTCTTCTTGCATTTGATACGTAGGGGTTTTCTCCATCATTAATTCATAGCTTCGGTAGTTTCACTCATCATGCCCAGCCTATTTATAGAAGGTACAAAACAACTATTGCAGAGTCTGTACAAATGTTTGCAAGAGGTGACAATGGTCAATCACATGCTTCCCATCTATCTAGCAGATAGAACACCATAAAGGTACTCCCGTGCTTGGTCCCACAATGTTTTCAAGCCTCAAAGGAACATGACCTCCTCTAATTAGGTAATTCTGGTAAACAGGATAGTGATCCTTATCATCTCCCTTGTCTTTACACTTTACGCACCATACTTCTGCATGCACCTCAGGCTGAGCTTCCTTTCCTGTATTCAAGCTCTACAACTCCATGTGCAGGCTTACCAGTTGCGACTGAATCTATTGTACTCCAACATTCGTATCCTATATTGGTGAGGCTTCCAACCTCATCATGATATCCACAGCCTTAGCTTGCCTTCCTATCTTTTGTTTTGAGAATGGTAATCTTATATGGGGAAGGAGAGAAGTGATGTACCATTCCCTATGCTGAGAATCCATGATAGACATATTATCCTACCGGATCAGGCACTTTAGCCTTTGATCGAAGTCCCATGCAAACTTGTTTACCCTATGTTGTATTTCCTAAAACTCTGTTACAGACTGCGCTTGAGACTTAGGCTTTTTAAACTCACTATTCAATGCCTGTTGAGTCTCTTCCATTGTCGTGTCGGGTCTATCCGTACAAAACTTGATATACCAAGCCAATGCCCTGTCCTGTAGCGCTATGAACAACTGCACTTTCTTCATATTATCATCAGTAATCTGCTGTGCCTACCACACAACATCCACGACAAACCAGAACTGTTCGGAGTCCTCACTTCCCACCCCTTTAAAGATCAACATCTTCATCGTGTTCACCATGTTGAACGGTTGATGTGGAGGTGGAGGTGGAGGTGGGGCTGTAGGTGTATATGGAAAGGGTGGAGGTGGTGGTGGATTGGATGGATGGGGTATCCCTGGGATACCCTGGCTTACTATCCGTAGCACGCTTCACAGTGTTCTCAAAATAGTTCCTTCGTCATCGCTATCAGAAGATCCTAACAACGAAATGTATTCGGAGCCTAAATCTTCATTTCTTCTTAAGGGTTTTCCTCTTTGCGTAGTCCCAAACATCAATGTAATGGCATAACCTATTTTTCGCACAATAGCATCTTAATCCAGGTTTTTAGAGATTTTAAGTACTTACCTCTTAGTCCCTTGAAGAACCTGCATTATGCTTCACTATAGCTGATAGTTGTATCGATCGCGAGCTCAGTGATGAATCCTCCTAAGATACAATCAATCCAATTATCAACGACCTCTCGATGTTATTTTCTGAAGCTTCCAAGCACTCTACCAGTTCTAGGGTCCACACAATAGGGTCATCAAGCTTCCACATACCTTGAATATCCACAATCCTAGACAACCACTCATGCAATTCGCAAGGAAAGAAACAGAAGAAGGCTTCAAGGTCATCCGTGTACAGGTATCTATTGAACTAGTATTCCTTGGATAACTGTGGATTTCTATTCTCTTGTGTTGCAAACGCGTACAATTTTCGATCAATCCACTTCTCAATTTCTTTCTTAGTAGGGAACCACTTACTCAACATCACAAATTCCTTAGATAGATCTAGATCATGACAATAGAACTATTTGTTGGCTTGATGGGGCCTGAACTAGGTTCAACGTTATTTGCGCCAACTAACAAAAACCTAATTTTTGGCCCTTTTGGTAACAACCTACATAGCATAGGTTGCAGTCTCACCCGAAGCAGTATTGGGGGATGGCATAACTAGGTCTCTGCTTCCAGAGGTCTGTGTGATAGGTTTCTGTAGTCTTAGGGCTTAGATCTACCTTCGCGAACCCTTAACCCTTCTGAACATACAATTACTGTAAATTCCCTTAAACCACTTCTAGATGTTTGTGAAGGCTCTTAATCATTCATAACATGCATACATATTACTGATCTACTAGTTTCATGCAACAGATAAGCATTAATTCATATAAATTATATTACAGAGCGAAAATACATAAACTTGCAGAAGTAAGGAATAAGACATAGATGCATCAAAATTGGCTCAAAACTGTCTTTATTAAGTATAATCAATTCAGTACAGACTTCTTGTCCCTGCACACTCAGCCTGCCGAATTACCAAGGTCTCTGTACACTCAGTTGCAGGATCCTTCCCCTTTCACCCAAGTACAAAAAATAGACATTTCCTACCTTAGCTCACTTGCCCTTACAAAATTCTTCTTCCTTAGATTTATTTCTTGACTCACTATGACTCATCTATATATAGCATTTTTCTTACAATGCCATGGTTCGTGGACCATGGGCGGGTCTCAAAACATACCTATCACTTACGCACCTAAGGGACTAAAGCCTCTTTGACTCATAGTAAATTTGCGCTCCGCTTCCACATTTCATAGAGACTTTACATGCTTACAAAAAGATATTACAAAATTTACCCAACTTTGACCGAAACTTAACCCCAGGTACCCCATCCCAACTGTTGAGTAATGGTGGAAAGTATGGTTGAAGGTGATCCACATTTAACACTAGGTGTAGGCCAAGGCATAGTGGAACATTGAGCTCAAAAGCATTGTCTCCTATAGCCTTAGTTATGGTGTAAGGCGCATATCAAAGTGGGTGAAGCTTGTGGTGGGCCCTTGCGAGGTACTCCTTCTGCAAATGTAACCAAAATTTTTCGCCCATGTGGAGCTTGTGTGACACCCATTGCTGATCACGACGCTATTTGTATTTAGGATTTTCTCTATCCAATATGTCATGGACATACCGATGAATGTGTTGAATGCACTGAATGAAGTTTTTATCTCTCTCAGTTTTAGATTGTACATGAGCTGAATGTTCCTGAGTAGATGCAAGTGGTATGGCAACATCAATGGGACATAGTGGTTGTGTCTAGTTTATTTGTGGAGAGATTTGTTGTAGTTTTGTTGGACATAGGGAAGGATTTCATCCCATGTGAGTGGATGCTTCGAGTTATACATGCACATGATGTGCACGATCATCCTGTTGATGACCTCTGTTTGGTCATCAATTTGGTGATGGAAGGTCATGGACTAAGTAAGCTTGGTATCCTGAAATGACAAGATGCTTGACCAAAATGTAGTTAGGAACCTATTGTCTTGATATGAGATAATGGATTGTGAGATTTAGAAATGTACCCATACTCGTTCAAAGAAGAGTTTAGTAGTGCCTTCTACTATGATTCTCTTATTTTAGGCCACTAGAATGGTCATCTTAGAGAATTGGTCGATGACCACAAAAACACAATTGTTACCATGCTTGGTATAAGGAAGGCCCGACATGTAATCCACGGAGATGGATTCTCAGAATTGGCTAGGAATAGGAAGAGGAGTATACATGCCTTGCTTCTTGATTGTAGGTTTGGTAATTGCATAGGCAGTGTAGGATCTGATGTACTTCCCAACATCCTGTCGAAGGTTCGACCAATAAAAATACTTCTGCAACACTGCCATTGTCTTTTCTACTCCAAAATTTCCAACGACCTAACTATAGTGCACCTCCTAAATCATCTCAGAATGCTCACTTGAAGGAACACACAGGTGTCCCAGGTGGCATAACAGTGCATCTTAGAGGTGAAATTATGGAACTTTCTTACCTTCCAGGAGCATCTAGTATGTGGTGCCAAATTTTGGCTCAGTCTTGTAAAGATGAGGCCATCCGAAAGTCTCGTGTCCACAAGACTCAAGCATAGTGGTCAGAACCATAACCGATAGTTGATTGAGGTAGTTTGCAACATTATTGGTGCTACTCTTCTTATACTTAATGTTAAAATAGAATTTTTGCATATATGTGGACCATTTCTGATGGCAATCGTTCTGCAACTTTCCTTATGTCTGTATGAACTACAGGGGTCAATGGTATGTGTGAATGACCATTTCCTTCTCTAGAATGTAATGCTTCAATCTTCAATAGGCCTGCACAATGGAATACATCTCTTTGTCATAGGTGGGATACTTTTGGACTATATCTAAAAGTTTCTTATTGTGATATGACACTGGATGCCCTTATTGAGTTACAACTACACCAATAGCATAGTCAGAGGCATCTATTTTAATTTCAAATGTTTGTTGTAGGTATGGTAATGTGAGCATGGGTGTAGAGCCAGGGCGATGCTTCGATTCAGAAAATTAATTCTGTTGGGATTCAGACCAAAATAAATTTCCTTTTCTACACCCTTAATGATTTGACTCAAAGGCCAAGTGATATGAGATAATCCCAGCACGAACAGGGGAGAGAAATTGGCAAGACCTAGAAAGTTGCAAAGCTCTGTTAGAGTGGTTGGGGTTGGCCAATCTCAAATAACTTGTATCTTGGCTAGGTCCACATGAACACCCTGCTCATCAATGATCTAATCTAGATATTGAACTTGGGTCATACCAAAAGTGCATTTCTCCAAATTGGAATATAATTTGTGTTGTCGCCTAGGTTTAGAGGACTTGTTGAATATGGTGTAGGTGCTCTTCCCAACTCTAATAGAAGATCAGGATGTCATCTAGATATACTACCATGAACGAGTTGGCGAAGGGCTGCGAGATGTATTCCATCAGCCAAATGAAGGTTACGGGGGAATTTTTCAACCTAAAAGGCATGACCAACCATTCAAAAAGGCTCTCCTTATACTTGAAGACAATTTTCCACACATCGGAGCATTCGATCAGTAACTGGTGATAACCAGACTTTAATTCAATATTTCTGACATATTTGGCCCCCTCGAGCTAGCCCAAAAGGTCATCAATCGATCAGATTGGATACCTATTCTGGACAAGTGATCTTATTCAGCGTCTGATGGTCGATATAGAGCCTCCAATTTTTGTCATTATTTTATACCAACATAATCAGGCTCCCATAGGATGATGAAATTGGCCTGATGTGCCCTTTTTGTGAGAGCTTATGAATCTTCCCCTTGATTTGATCATTCTACTGAATAGAGCATCGGTAGATTGGTCCATTGGGTAGCAATGTGGCGAGGGTCATATCATTCGAGTGCTTGACTTAATAGTGTAGGGGTTGTTGGGCACCAAATCGGGCTATCTTTCTGTTGCATTTCCATTGCCCTTTTTGACATTTTTGCACTTATTTACCTATGTTTACTATGCTAAATCTGCAAGGTAATTACCCCCTTTTTTGTCTATTGGAATATTTTATTAATGAAGTAAAGTCACAGGGTTTGCCTATTCGCAGCACTAAAACGTATGTTTGACCGCAGCTTCTGGAGAACAGGAACCAATGCTTCAGCATCCCGCAGCAGATCTACAATTCATAGCAACGACCAACCATAAGGAAGCCGCGCAGCTGGAGTCTCAGGTCCCTGAACCATTCTTGGACCTTTCGCTGATCTTGTCTATCTGGTGTTGGTGTCGTTCCAAACTAATGTACATTTCTGGGTATACAGTTACTAGGTTTTGGGGAAATATGTTGCTCTCCCTCGCTGTGTATAAAAGACAGGTTATTCCTGTAAATGGGGGACTCCCCATCAATATTGTAATAGCTCTTTTCAGAGTAATAAAATATCATCTCTTTTGCTTCTCCATTCTTCGCTATGATTAACGCAACCCTGATTAGAGAGTTGGGCCCGCTCTTCTGATCAAGTGCTACGTCTTTCTGTGTGTGTTATTTATTATTTTATGATTGCTGTTACAACTCTTCAATTCCTGTAATTTCTTTTCTTGATTTCTGTATCTAGTTTAGTTTTACAGCAATGTTTTGAATCTTAATCGTGAACCCTTGGTCGGAACAGATTGTACTCTTGCCCCTGCATATACCTTGCGCGTTGCCTTGAAAGGATACACACCCAGATTGATAAATTAATGTAGGAAAAGGGTGAATAGATTGTTCATACCTGGACCCCAACATTTTGGCACCATTGCCGAGGAGGCTAACAAGGTGCGAGACATGATCCAGACCAACCAGAGGGTCAATCTCTCGTCCTAGGGAGAGAACGAGTTTTCTCACTCTGCTTCAGGTCCTGAGTGTAGGTGTTCTTTCTACTTGTTTTTTATTTGCTTTTCTGTTTGATTGGGCCACTCTCTTGTCCTGGGGAGGGAGGAGTCTTTTGACGCCTTGCTCCATGCCCTGAGTTAGATTTATTTCTTTCAAACCCTTGTGTGTTTTAATTTCGGGAAACTCTAGTTTTTACCCTGGGGAGGAAGGAGTCTTTTGACGCCCTGCTTCAGATCTGGAAGTATTAGGTCTTCTTGGAGGTGTGTGTTTGTTCCTGGTTCTTGTCTTGGGGAAGGAGAAGTCCTTTGACGCCATGCTCCGGGCCCTGAACCCTAGATTTCTATTTTTTTAAGCTGTCTCTCTTTTTGTAAGCTCTTTTGTCTTGAGGAAGGAATGGTCCTTTGACACCTTAATTCAAGACTAGAGCATTGTAGGTTAATACCAAGACCTTTTGTCATACCAACATTTGTATGAATAAATAACCAAATAAGAGGGGCAGAGGAAGAGCCCCAAAGAGGGGAGGACTAGACTTGGGAAGAAAGACTTAAATCCAACAAATTATAGCAAAGGTTGAATCAGAAGCATCCTCTCGCGCAACCGTGAGACCAGGTGCACGGAGAGTAAAGTCTGAGGGACAATCAGTAGATCAACCAGTGCTGTCTACAACATTCCGTGGGGATTCGACATAGCAGGTCCCTCAAGCAGTTGAGGAAACATCCAGTAGTATACCTGACCAGGGAAACCTTACGCTGGTAATAGAAGCGGAAGAAGTTGCAAGCAGAACATCGATAGGGTTAGGCCACTCTAGCAAGGGAAAGGAGGTCGTAGCCAAGGGATCAAGTCATCAGGATGTAGGAGAAGGAAATGAAGGGGTACTTGCATCACCAAGGGATCAGGGAAGTGTTGTTAAAGTAACTCGAATCCGAGTGGTAAGGAATCCTCAGCCATCTTCCATAGAGCCTATTGAAATACCTAGCGGTTATTGGAGGATATTTATGGCTCCCACAACCTCCACCATCGAGTTTCTGATCAGGGATCTGGGAGCTGGTGCACCCATAAAGCCTATTCCATTAGCAACCTTACGAAGCTTTCATGGGCTTGTTTTAGAAGACCCCAACACATTTTTATTCGAATTTGACATAGTGTGCCGGGGGTATGACTACATGACGGATGCCTAGAAGTTAAAAATTTTCCCTGCTACATTAAAAGGGACAGCTCTGCGATGGTTCATGGGCCTTGGAGGAAGCTCTATTTCCACATGGGATGATATGCGGATAGCTTTTCTGGAAAAATACCAGGATTACTGCAAATCCCGGAACATCAAGGAGGAACTTTTTAAGTTCACACAAAAAGAAGATGAGAGCTTGGAAGATTGTGTGGAACGATTTAAGTACACATTACAGAGGTCAGGTCACTCCGACCTGGATAAGGAGATTCTAAAAATTATCCTCCTCCGAGCTTTTCATGAGGACTCTTTGGAATTGTTGAACATTGTAGGAAAGGGAGACATCTCTAAGGAAAGCTTCGAAGTTATCTACGAACTATGCATTCAGTGCTCGAGAGGGCTTGCAAGAAATAGACAAGGGATTCGCTCAACAAAGGTGTCTGGTGGGGGTGTTATGAAGGCAGAAATCGGAAACCTGCTAGACAATTTGAGAATGGATATCCTGAGTACTCTGTCGACACAGATGGATACGCTACAAGTAAAACAGAAGCAACTGGAATTGGAAAGGACCATGGTTATATTCTATCCAAAGTGTAGAAAGAAGCATCTAGAGAGGGAATGTCCATTAAACTCCATAGAGGAATGTGTAATATATGAATTAAATCATGCAACAAGCTCATGTCCCTCCTTGCTAGGCCTGAAAGTAGTGTTTCAAGGGACAGGGGAAGACACAGAGCAACTGTACCTCATGGGGTCTAGAAAGCTATGGTAGCCTCAACCACCAATGGGGAATCAAGGTATGTACTCAGATCCATCTCAATATTTCAATAATTTCAATATGAATCCTCAGTCCATGCCTTGTCCTCCCATGTGGTCGCAATACCAATTTCCACCTTGGCAGCAGTGGAACCCTCAAGCCAGTTCGAGCTCCCCATGGGCTCCAACTTGTCGAGGATCCTCTCCTGGACAGTTTCCTCATCTGATGCCACAACAACAACTCCAACTGTCCTCTAATGTGCCTCCTAGTAGTCAACCTGCTCGTCCTCAACTTCCAATCCAACCTAACCCAAATCCTAATAATAAGGGAGTTCATCAAACCAACACTCTTAACCTACCTTCGTATAGCATTTCTACTACAGAGTTGTATGAAATGAATTTGCGATCAGGGCGGACAGTCAATTTTCAACCTCCTCTTGTTATCATTGAACAACTTGATAGTGAAGGCAAGGAATCAGAATTAAATAATAAAGAACCAAAACAAATTGATAGGAACCAGCCACCCCCTGCAAAGCAATATCAATCTGAACCACCTTATCTCGAGAGACTGAGTTTGAGTAAATCAAGCCCTCAAGCTGAATTTGACTTATTAGGGGAATTACAGAACTTATTTGTCAAAATTCCCTTGTTACAAGCTATGAAAGATGTGTCGATATATGTAAAGACTCTTAGGGAATACTGTTCAAAGAAACCTGCAAAGAAATCCAAAGACCCCCTTACTATTCATGTTATGGGAAAATTATCAGATTTTATGATGGGAAAGTCAATGCTTGAAAAGTATGGAGATCCAGGGAACCCAATTCTGACAGTAAAAATTGATGAGGTAGAGATTCTTAATGTGTTGGTAGACCTGGATGCTGCCATTAACGTTATCACCACTGAAACTATGCATACATTAGGTCTTCGTAACTTGAAACATACACCTATAGTGTTGGAACTGGTAGATCGATCTATAGTAAAACCAGTAGGGAAGTTAGAAGATGTAACAATTTTGGTGGATTCATGACACTATCCCATAGATTTACTTGTCTTACATACGCAATCTTTGGTTGGTAGCCATCCTCTGATTTTAGGTAGGCCATGGATGGCTATTGCAGATGCTTACATTAGGTGCCGTTCAAGGCACATGCTTATTTCAAATGGGCACAACACTAAGAACTTAGTGTTATACCCACTTGTAGAACCAAACCCATCTACAAAACTAGCAGGTGGCAACAAAATTTTACCTAGGAAGGAGCATGAAACGGAAAATGAGGAATTAAAACCAGTCCTTACTATTGGGCAAGCCCTCCAGTTAAAAATGGAATTGGAAGATGATGTAATCACCTCTTTTATGGATGATCCCTGCTCCATTCTAGAGCCAAATCAACAGATCCTAGAATCCATCCTAAGCTGTGAAACACAGGAAACTATTGAAACAACAGAAGGATTAGAGGAGCTACCTGTAGATGCACCCCATGGAAGTGTCCCTATGGAATTAGAACCAGGAAAGACTCTGAACATTAATCTAGACCTATCGGAATCCCAAAAGAAGCAACTTGTAGATGTCCTTAGGAAACATAAAGAAGCCTTCACCTGGGATTACTTAGACATGAAGGGGATTCCTGCTAATTTATGTACCCATCATATATATATTAAGGAAGATTGTCGTCCTGTGAGACAACCTCAGAGGAGGATGAACCCCGCATTGAAAAATGTTGTGAAAGAAGAACTTCAGAAACTACTGGACGTAGGTTTTATTTACCCCATTTTAGATAGCCAATGGGTTTCTCGATTAGTAATGGTTCTCAAGAAAAATGGTAAATGGCGGATATGCGTGGATTATAGAGAATTAAATAAGGCAACGCAGAAAGATCATTTTCCTTTACCATTTATTGACCAAGTTCTGGACACATTGGCTAGCAACAGGTTCTTCTCCTTCCTGGAAGGATTTAGTGGGTATAACCAGATCTAGATAGCTCCTGAAGATCAGGACAAAACAACTTTCACATGTCCCTGCAGAACATTTGCATACCAGGTCCTTCCTTTCGGCCTGTGTAATGCACCTGCAACGTTCTAGATGGAAATTTTGGGGATCTTCTCTGATCTGGTGGATGATAGTGTTGAAATTTACATGGATGACTTTACTCCATATGGGGATTCATTTGTAGAAGGGCAAAAAATTTTAGAAGAAGTTCTTGAAAGGTGCATACAGGTGCGTGTCTCCTTAAGTATGGTAAAATGCCATATGATGATGGAGGAAGGAATTGATCTGGGACATTTGCTCTCAACGAAAGGAATCCGAATGGACCCAGCTAAAATAAAGGTAATTCTGCACTTTCCGATACCCAAAACACCCACGCAGGTACACAGCGTTATTGGTTGTGCTGGTTATTACAGGTGTTTTATAGAAAATTTTGCTAAAGTTGCACATCCACTTTTTCAATTGCTGACAAAAGATGCAGATTTTGTGTGGACAGATGATTGCGATGTAGCCCTCACGAAAATCAAGGAATTGGTCTGTAGCGCTCTAATCCTTAGAGGACCAGACCGGGCATTACCTTTCCACATTCACATGAATGCTTCCCAAACAGCGGTTGGTGCAGTATTAGGACAACAAGAGGACAGGGTTCCATATGCAATCTACTATGTTAGTAAGAATTTGGCTCCTACTGAATTAAACTACACAGTGACTGAAAAAAAGTTCCTTGCTGTCATCTACACCATCAACAAATTCCAGCACTACATTATCAGGTATCCTACCTTTGTACATACTGATCATGTAGCTATCAGGTATTTAATGAATAAACCCATTACCCCTGGTCGCAATACAAGATGGCTTTTGCTACTACAGGAATTTGACATTACTATAGTAGATAAACCAGGGAAGGACAATGTGGTTGTAGATTTCCTGTCTAGGATAGAAAATGATGGTAAGAATACACCAATTGAAGATAATTTTCTAGAGGAACATCTTTTTGCAGTTTCTGCTAACACTCCGTGGTATGCAGATATTGCTAATTATCTTGCTACAGGGAAGGTGCCTCGTCATTTGTCATATAAGGAGCAAAGGAAGATTATTCATCATAGTACCCGATATTCATGGATGGCAAGGTATCTCTTTCATACAGGGGTTGACCAACAGATTCGGTGTTGTGTGGCAGAAGATGATATCTATGAGATATTAAAAGTTGCCCATGATGGCGCCTGTGGGGGACATTTTGCAAATAAAAGAACAGGCCATAAAGTGCTGCATATGGGTTACTACTGGCCTTCCATCTTTCATGATGCTAGGGATTATGTCCATAGATGTGATAGCTGTCAATGGATGGGACAACCTGGGAAAGTAGATGAAATGCCTCTACAGCCCCAGGTAGTCCTCGAACCTTTCAAGAAATGGGCCATCGATTTTGTTGGACCTTTAAATCCACCTTCTCATCAGAAAGCTTACGTCTTGGTCTGCACCGATTATGTGACTAAATGGGTAGAAGCTAGAGTGGTTGCAAGAGAAATAGAGCAAGTAGTGGCAAACTTTCTTTTTGAAGAAATCTTTGCTCGATACGATACTCCAAGGGAAATTGTATCATATGGAGAGGCGCAGTTCACATATCACGTGATAGGGAAGCTAATGCAGAAATATGGGGTCAAACATAGAGTGACAACCCCCTATCACCCCCAGGCGAATGTAAAAGTAGAAAGTACAAACAAGATATTGGAAAATATCTTGACAAAAATAGTAGCAAGTCATCACCGGGACTGGGCACAAAAACTTCCAGAAGCTTTATGGGCATATAGAACAACATGGCGGAATACAACCGAGTTTTCTCCATTTGAATTAGTCTATGGGAAATCCCCCTTGTTTCCAGGAGAATTTGAGATCAGTACACTCAGAACAGCTCTAGAAGTAAGCCTAGACTTATCAGAGGCACAAAAACACCGATTGGAACAGCTGAATGAGTTGGACGAGATTAGATTAGTAGCTGTCCAGAAGACTACTATTGTTTAACAGCAGAGAATGAAATGGCATGATAAATTCATCAAGAGTAAGGTGTTTCACGTGGGGGATTGGGCATTACTTTATGACTCCCGATTTAAGGATTTCAAAGGCAAGCTTCGCACTCACTGGATGGGACCATATGAAGTGGATGCAGTATTTGACAATGGAATAGTTAGACTAATTACAATAGATGAGAATCATACCTCATTCCTAGTAAATTGACACGGTCTAAAGCTATACCACCATCCAGCCTCTAGAGATGCCTTTGTCAAACGTCTTTCTGATTCATCTAGTTTAATGGTTGTTGGTATAAACGACACTCTCACTCTACTCTAAAAAAAAAAAAATAATAATAATAATAATAATAATATATATTGTTATTACTTGTTTGTATTTTGCAGCAATAACAAAGGAATATGGCCAGGAGAAATGTGACACTTGGTGCTATTACTCCACTGGTGCTGCTATCAAGCTGTTGCTATTACTCCACCAGTGTTGTTACTCCACTGGGGTTGTTACTCCACTGT
This sequence comes from Pinus tabuliformis, assembly GCA_031772625.1. NCBI lineage: Eukaryota > Viridiplantae > Streptophyta > Pinopsida > Pinales > Pinaceae > Pinus > Pinus tabuliformis. Next base: position 1,011,547,131 of record CM062809.1, read on the forward strand.
TGTTGTTACTCCACTGGTGATGTTACTCCACTGATGCTATTACTTCACGGGTGTTGTTACTCCGTAACTGCTGTTACTCCGCAACTACTGTTACTCCGCCGATGTTGTTACTCCGTCGTCGTTGTTACTCTGTAACTACCGTTACTCCGTCGTTGTTGTTACTCCGCAACTGCCGTTACTCCGCAACTGTCGTTACTCCGCTGGTGCAGTTACTCTGTAACTGTCATTACTTCGTCGTTGATGTTACTCTGCAACTGTCGTTACTCCGCCAGTGCTGTTACTCTGTAACTACCGTTACTCTGCGGTGGTTGTTACTCTGCCATTGTTGTTACTCCGCCATTGCTGTTACTCCCTGCGGCTGTTACTCACTGTTGTTGTTAGTCCGTCAGACATTTTGCTATTACTCCACCACAAGGTAGGTCCCCAGTACGTCTTCGCTGACTTTTACGGATTTAATTAAAATATTCCAAAAAGACATCAATAAGTGCAACGGACAGCCGTAATTAAGTTGGCGGGGAACCATTATATTAAATGACGGCGTACTAGGAAAATGCATTCATGACACATGATTCACACCAAACTAAATCTAATGATTACAGTACTTCGTAATCACGACCTCGACGCATTGGAATGCATATTCGTACGCGAAGAGTCATAACCAGTCACCTCCCCAACACGCTGCATTAAACCACTGAAATATCCAACCATACTGCCATAACCCGCCATCATTCTCTGAGATTTCTCAAACGTACCAGTACTATTTCATCCATTTTTCCCAAAGCGACCATGACGTTATTATAGTTGCCAATGGTTTGGGTCCCTGTCATTTTCCCCTACCAGCTAACTGCATTCGTCATGCTGATCCCGCCTCTACAGTGATGGGTGGACGGTCTGTGTGGCATGAGCCAGAAGATACCATGAGAGTTCGAAATAGTCAGGAGGTATGGTAGGTCTTTGAAAATGTAGGATGGAATGTCTACTTTGACAGGTTGAGGGGGTTGAACGAGGAAATTGTGGTAGAATTTGCACTCAACCTGGGAGAAGAAAGCTCTCAGGTCCGCGGGATAGAAGTCCCTGTTACAGAGGAAGCCATTGCAGAAGTTAGCGGGCTCCCTCAAAATGGACAACGATGGTTTTCAAGAAGGACTTCCCTCCCGGAGTTTCCCGAAGCCTTTTTGCAAGCAGGAGAAAGCATCACGCAGAAGGGTCGAGGATATGACCAGCACTCGCTACCACATCCATGGGGAGGGGTAGCAGAGTTTGTCATAAAATATGTAACTTGTGAGGGGAGATACTCCACTATATTCAAATATCATCTCCAAATATTAGCTCACCTCCGATTCCCCCAAGCAGAGGCCTTTTCACTAAATTTTCCTTATTTCTTACTGAGAAGTCTTCAACTGATGGCACATTCGGCTCAAAGGTCGCAACAGGTGTTGGCGGTCATTATCCACCATGGGTTGATCCAGTTGTTGGTGATGAATGCCATCAGATGAATTTTGATCTCGTGGGAACTGTTTCGGGATTCCACAGAGGAAGAGATAGCAGCCGCTGTGGCTACTAGGGAAGATGAACCAGAAGCCATGGAGGAAGAAAATGTAGGAGAAGATGATTATGTTGACCAGGAGGAGCCGAAGGAGATGGAGATGGAAGCTGAAGATCTTGAAGAAGAGGCTGCTCCTCAAGAGCAAGCTGCAACTGTGGAACCAATGGAAGACGTAGGAGTTGACACAGAAAGACCCACTAGTACCACGGCCGAGGCTGTTCCACAAGAACCAACCTCGACTGTGGAACTAGCAAAGCAATTTGATAGCATGACAACAACAAAGGCAGTACCAAAATAAGCAAGGATAGGAGAATCGATTGATATTTCGACCGAAGGGACCCCACAAGGACTTCCTGCCACCATGGCACCGATGGAGGAAGACAACCCAAACGTAGAAGAGGTTGTGACCACCCCGACCATAGAACCAATGGAAGAGAGGAACTAGGTCAAGAAGGGCTCAGAGTTAGGAAGAGCATGGAACCTGTGGAGGATGCTCTGGGAGAACTAGGGCATGAGGCTGGCGCTGATCCACAAGAACCAGTGTCAACCTCGGGACTGAACACTAAAAATCCCAGCCAGTTTTCCTTTTTCTCCTCCATCCCAAGAGGAGCAAGGGTATCTCATTCCCCTCGGTGCATAGAAGAAGATCTCGCCGTTCCTCTTGCTTTGAATTTATCACAAAGACCACAACTGAGTGGGATAGATGCTACCCAGGTAACAAGCACCTTAGAACCAGAAAGGAGAGAAGAGGCAGAGGTCCTTGAGACAGGGGAACTAGGAGGGGTTCCAACAGACACATTAACAGGAGGGCATCTCGCAAGGGCACCACCGGTCGTGGTGAGCACACAACAAGGGGAAGTAGCCATTGGTGAAGAGGAGGGACCAAGCAAAGCGGTCCCGATGAATGAGCCAGTGGTAAAACCAGGCGAGAAGGCTGTGAAGCAAGAAGTAATTGAAGAAGATCAGACAGTGGAGGAAAACCTGATAGTCGGCATGGCAGAAGCTATCCTAGGGGATTTACCTCCAGCTGCTGAAACTGAGGAAGTTTTGGTTAAGTAGGAATGGGTAGAGCTGTGTGAATAGTGAAGACTCCCTGTCAAGCAAAAATATCAGCTGCAATTTAAAGAAACAATGCGGCTTAAGATGGAGGTCAGGAAACTAAGGAAGTAGGTACACAAATTGCAAAAGCGGATGAAGAAATACAAGCGACAAGCCAAAAAGTCTAAGGCCACAGTAGTAGAAGCGAAAACTCAGGTGGACCAGATAGCCACAACTTCTGCTGCCACTCAAACAGACTCGGTCGAGTGATTGTTTGAAGACCGTGAATATGCCTTAATGGTCGAAGTACAGACTTGGAAATCCACTACAGCTCGGTATCAAAATGAAGTCAGAAGAACTCAGGAACGAGCCTCCACAACCATTTTTGAATATGTGGAGTGCAAGGATGTCATGAAATTGAGGCATGTGAAACAGCAGCTCAAGATGGAGCAACTAGAAAAGCAAGTGGCAGAGCTAAAAACTGATAAGGAGAAGATGTTTAACTTGGCGCAAGAGGTGATGGCATGTCATCCCCCTGCTTCTTGTTATTCTTTATTCTTTCATGAACGTTTTCTTTTGTTCTGCATGGACAGCATAAAAAATGAGATTAGTTATGAAATAGAGGATGGTGTACAATTCCTCCGCATAATGAGGAGCCATGACGTGCCAACTCAGCATTTAATGTGTGAATTTTACATGCACGGGTATCTACTACGCCTGGATAGGGAATTCAACCTGGTCCCATATGTGGGGGAAATTCATTTAAGGGCTCTCACCTCTTACACTTTTAATCAGATTAGCTAGCAGAAGGCTTTTAATACATTTGAATCCAATTAGGTTACAAAGCCATTTATAGTAAGAGGAGAACATGAAAGGTTAGTCACTATGTTCACTAAACACAACACCTTTTTTGGAATTAAGGGAAACAGAGAAAGAATGTTAAGGACACAAAAATGGTGCCTTGATCTTTGTGTCAGGAAATTAGTCACATTTCAAGATGAGGCCCTTGATTGCTATCAGAAAAGGTGGATGATGTCACCTATAGCTGTTAGGAATAGGGAACCTTTTAAGGCACCAAATTTTACACAAGCGCTCCCCAGAGTGTGCAGGTATGTGGCGTGTGTCCAAACATGCAGGGTCCGGTGGATGGGGATCCGGTTTCAGTTCCCCACTATTTGGTTGCCAGTAGAAAATTACACCCCAACATATAATGTTCCGGGAGATTGGTGGAAGGAAGTCCTCCTCTCAGATGGTTTTAAAGTTCCAGGGATAGAGATGGCCAGAGAGTATAATCTCGCTCAGCTCTAGGAGGCCAATAGTCTACAAAACCCAGACCTGCGGAGGCGGCGAACTACATGAGGGCATGCAGAAGGCTAGTTGGGGGGAGATGTTGGGCACCAAATCAGGCTATCTTTTTGTTGCATTTCCATCACCCTTTTTAACCTTTTTGCACTTATTTACCTATGTTTACTATGCTAAATCTGCAAGGTAATTACCCCCTTTTTTGTCTATTGGAATATTTTATTAATGAGGTAAAGTCACGAGGCTTGCCTATTCGCGGCACTAAAACATATGTTTGACCGCAGCTTCTAGAGAATAGGAACCAATGCTTCAGCATCCTGTAGCAGATCTGCAATTCATAGCAATGACCAGCCATAAGGAAGCCGCACAGCTGGAGTCTCAAATCCTTGAACCATTCTTGGACCTTTCGCTGATCTTGTCTATCTGGTGTTGGTGCCGTTCTAGACTAATGTACATTTCTGGGTATACGGTTACCAGGTTTTGGGGAAATATGTTGCTCTCCCTCACTGTGTATAAAAGACAGGTTATTCCTGTAAATGGGGGACTCCCCATCAATATTGTAATACCTCTTTTCATATTAATAAAATATCATCTCTTTTGTTGCTCCATTCTTCGCTGTGATTAACGCAACCCTGATCAGAGAGTTGGGCCCACTCTTCTGATCAGGTGTTGTGTCTTTCTATGTGCGTTATTTATTATTTTATGATTTCTGTTACAGCTTGTTAGTTCCTATAATTGCTTTTCTTGAGTTCTATATCTAGTTTAGTTTTACAGCAATGTTTTGAATCTTAATTGCGAACCCTTGGTAAAAATGGATTGTACTCTTGCCCCTCCATATACCTTGCATGTCGCCTTGAAAGGATACGCACCCGGATTGATAAATTAATGTAGGAAAAGGATGAATAGATTGTTCATACCTGGACCCCAACAAGGGTACCCTTGCGGGTTAGGTGAAATGTCCCTGTACTCCTCCATGACCTTGTCCATCTGTTGTTACCATTTAGAGGAGCCCTGTCTCAAGGTTGTGGATGTGGCCACAATATTCCTCTTGCTCTAAGGGTGAATCATAAAGAAGACAAATTTCCAGGTCTAGGAAATGATATTATTGCATTGTTTAGCATAGATCAAAGAAAAGGCGGTAGGTGACGCTACCTATTGTATCCTATACAATTTATGACCTAGAGTAATAATAACAGAATGAGGTCTAGATTCATATACAATATGATGCTTCCATAGGTATGGTTGACCTAATAAAACATCACAGACTTCCATAGGGGCAACATCACACAATACCTCATTAGCAAAGAGCTTGATGCTATAAGGCAGGAAACATTGTTGGCTGACACAAAGATCTCGCCCTTGGTGGAGCCACCTGATGGTGTATGGTTGTGGGTGTGGCATCGTTGGTAGGTTCAATATATAAACAAACTTGATTGAGATTATGTTCTTCTGGCTCTCGCTATCAATGATGAACTACATCAATGAACCCTTTACCCAAATTTTTGAGTGGAAGAGGCGCTACCCCTCCCATGAATCCTCAGATTTCGCCTTTTGGAGCTTGGTGGTGGCTACCATCCTAGTGGATTTGGAGTCAATGATCTGCTTTCCCTTTTCGGGTTCCATCTCAAAATCAGAGGATGCATCTATCTTTTATCTCAGCCACCAGCGTCTGCTTCACATCACAATTTTTTGTGATGTGAGTGGGAGGGAGTTTTATGGAACTCACACCACTTACCGGTGTATTTCTTTGCCTTCCCATTATCATTGGCTTGCGACTTCAAGGAGTTGTTCTGAGGGAGGGGTGGTCGTGACCTGACTCTACCCTTTTATTTATGACTTGGGGGTGCATTTTCTATGCTTCGGGTTCACAGATCCAAAGTCTCACTTCTTCTGCTTGAATTTCTACTCAATCTTGGCAGCATGTATGTTGTACCAAGTGAGGAGATGTATAGGAACTATCTCTATTCTTTGAAAATTGACTTCCAGCGGTTAAGGTGTTACTGAAGGAACCAAGCTCTGATACCAATTGTTGGAAATACCGAGAGGGGGGCTGAATCAGTATTCCTTAGAAATTAGCACTTTTAAATCTTTTTAGAGCATTAGTTAATCTTCAATTATTATTAATGTTTATGTAGTAAGAATAGTAAATAAAAGAACATAGTAGACACAATAATTTTAGGTGGAAAACCTGCTCTCAGTAAAAAACCATCTAACATTTTTCTAATAAATTCTTTAATCTTCAGTCCCAACTGAAATGAAAGCAACAACTTCCTAGAATTATAGAAAAGCATTCTTCTCCAGCTCCAACTAGAAGGACTCCCCAATGCCCTGGTTTCTTCAGTAATCAACTGAATGGATGCCCCAACACCCTAGCGAGCCACAACTCGCCATAGTACCACGCTACCACCCTGAAGTGTTCACAGGCCTCAACCCGTAGGTGAATTCATACACCTACCTAGCACCTCCCTGCTACCCTATAATGATTGAAATAAGACAAGACTATAGATTCCGAAACCAAGGACAACAATCCACAATACAATAAGATGTACAATGATTTTTGTGTACTTGACCAAATACCCAATCACTCTATGACCTGCAACCCAACCATGACATCATCCCAATAGAGACTCCTATACCTCCCAATAATTCCTTTTCGTCTCTAGGTAGATTGACTCTTTTACAATAATGACTCTTCCAATGATGACACTTTTACAAATGACTCTTTTACAACTTTACAATGATGACTCTTGGCCTTTACACTTCTTCCCAATATACGGATGGCTGTCATGTCTTCAAAGGATGTCCCGATGCAATGCTTCCTTTGATTTGATACTTCTTCTCTTGAATTCTTGCTTGAAGTTGTACTTGAATCTTCTTCCACCTGGATGCAAAATTTGCCCGGCAAAACCAATCCCAAAACAAAACAAAATACCCTTCAACTTACCTCTGTCTGCAAAGCACATGTAAGTGCATAATAATGAATAAATACAAATTAAAATTACAATGTGTACCTGAAGTGTGCTTGTCACTTTTTTTGTTGACTTGCTACAACAATAGAAAAGGACTCCCACTCTTGATATAGGCCTGGACTCTATGCAACACTATATCCAAAATTGACCTAAATATATATACAATAAAAATTGATGACATACCCTAGACTTGTGATGGACCAAGTTCTAAGTACAACAAGAGAGACCATTCTATCAACTATGACAAGACAACTAACATGAACTTACAACATCATATAGATTTAGTAAACTTGGTGTAGCATCAAGAATATGTAGCATAAAATGTGTAGTATCAAGAAGAGGACATCCAAAAAGCTAATTGTGACATGTAGATACATAGAGATATAACCGAGAGACTGTATATACTTACATTGTCTTGCAAAAACATATGCCAGAGATGATACTCAAAATTCAAATGTAAACATTGATCATACATACCTTGCTATAGTAGACTTACCCTTGACTGTTGATGTGTGGTCCTTGAGTGCAGTGATCCTTGAATGCATGATTTTTCTTGCCTTCTAGGAGATCGATATTGAATCTATTGTATCTATGTAATTTTGGATCACTAGGCTCTAAAATGTTGTTTTATGGTATCCCTCAGAGTCCTCTTTCCAACCCCATAGGTCTGATGAAGATTGGATTCTTCAAGAAATAGTTACGCCCAATCTCCCATGATGATCTGATTATAGCCTAGTTCAGTAGAGAAAACTTGTATGAAGTGCCACGTGTCACTGTTACAACCTTAGGCCCTAAAAATTATAACTAACAAACTCCTCTTTCTATTACTATTTATGAAATTTGAATTCAAGGCTTAGAGAGAAAGTTATGATGATTTTCCCAACGTCACCTGTTTGACATGGAATTAAAGAGCCTGTAAAAACCCTATCTTCCTCAGATCATATTCCCATAAATATAGAGAATCAAGATCTTAAATTTGGTCATGCGGCTCATCAAGATTTCAGCTCAATTGGGTTTTAATTTCAGATTCTGAAGCTTCCCAAAAAACGAGTTATAGCGAAAATTCCATGATGGCCTGTTTGAAGCCAAAATATCCCTACTAGCAAAGGATATGAGGGTCATTATTTATATGAATGTCTTTAGTTGAGAGGGTCATCAACAAGTGAATGTTGGAGGTATTTTAAGATATTTTTTTTTATTATTAATTATTGGCTATTCAATGAACAAAACCAATTATGAGTGCCATGCCACAACCCCATAGGGTTTTAGCCCACTAATTGGGGTTACTAACTTCAAACGCAAATAACTCTCAAACCGTGAAGAAATCGGAGGCGTACCATATATCAATGGAAACATCTCGACGAGTAGAATCCATCGAGAATATATTTGATGCAAAATAATATTAGGTGTCAAGTCAAAATTCCCTTTCAAGATTGGGGTAGCCCCAGGTGCTGCTTGGGTTGACATTAATGACAACCACTGATCAACAGTCACATCAGAATTTGGTTGATCATAGTCTCATCTATCCCGTGTGTCAACCCTTCCATGTGGCCCTCCACCTCTATTAGGATCTTAGCTACATTAAGATCCTGTAGTTCATCGCATCCTACTGCAATAACCTGTACTAGTTCTGCTTCCGCTTGTGGCTATTCTCCTACATGACAAAGATATGGAGCACATATTGGTCAAAGAGGCCCAATATCTACATGAACAAATCAATGGTTTAGTCTCAGACCATCTAAAACACAAAAAAAAATTGTACAATTTTTAAAAATTCAAATGGTTAAAATATGTTAGTTGTAACATCCCATTTCTCACCCGTAGGAAGCACAAGCTCCTAGTCATCACGAAAATCCATCCCTTTGTATGTATAATCATTGATCATAATGAACTATCTATGCAGCCATACAAATAAGGTTGGTGAGAAGCTGGTTGCCGGCGTAATTGCATGTTGGGAGATATGATTTATCCACCTCCTCATCTGTGGAACCCTAAGATCAATGGGCTCGAGCATAATCTGTTGAGGCTGTAATAATGGAACCCGTTCTAGAGCAAAAGAGAGGAAGGTAGAACTGTATCCAAAATTTTTCAACTTTCCCTCTCTTGCTTTAGAAAACTATTCTTTCATATTGACCAACACTCTGTCACTCCAGTTGAAGGTTGTTGGCTCCAAACACTCCACACTGTACTGCATGTATGATCTGCTAGCTACATGAAGTGTTGAGATACCTGCCAATCTAGTAATGATAAATAAGATCATTCTTAAGGGGAAATAGGTTACATATTTTATTATAATATTTCGATCTCTAGTTAGCTTGGGTTGAGGTCTAAAGTAAGTAGCGATATAATCTTTCATTGTTTCTCCACCCCTTCCCCCACCTAGGAGAAAGATGGGGGCACCTATCATGAATAAACTTGTCAGAAAATATATGTCCTCTATTGTCATCTCGAGCATATGTTCCCCAAAAATGAATTCATGTGCTTTCACATCCCATGCATGAACAAGATATGCTAGTAATTCCATCTGCTGCCTCATATCAGGAAGCTAGAAGAATTTCAACAATCCATAGTTTTTAGTGCCTAGATGGTACCAAGATCATTAACTAAATTCAAATATTGTTATTCATGTTCCCTTTCTCTCTAGATAAAGGTCATTTTGTGTTAATCAAGACCTAAAACATCAAGAAGAGACTCATTAGGATCCTTTCCATGTAAGGAAAATCAAAAACATTTAAGGGAGACTAGCAAACATATTTTAGATTTGTGCCCAATTCGCCCTTGTGAGGAGAGATAATGCATTGTACCCCTACTATGTGGTCTTTTCTCACTTAGGCACCACACACCTTTCAATCATCTAGGACTACGTTGGTTGTAGGGCGAGCTCTTTAAACCTCAAGTCCCTCAAAAGTGACTAAAACTTGCATGAAAACACAAAATGGGACCATGGATTGAAAGAGAAAGGTCTTAGCTCTTACATGGAAGTGATGGTGCTAGGAACGATCCACTGGATTGAGTGCAATCAACTGCAGAAGATCGAGGGAAAAAACTACGCATAACGCTCACAGTTGAAGGTAAATGTGAAATGGTAATTTAAGATGAATAGTCATTTTGGATATTTATGCTTTTTTCTTCCATTATTTTGTTTATATTTAATTAACCTAGTTACAACCCATTTTTACCATGAAACAAGTATTTGTAATCCTTTTTTTAATGTTTTGATTAGGTCGATAGTTGTTTGTTGGATTTTTTCAAGATTATTTTGACTGAGGAGCACACTTTTATAACCTTTTTAGGATCCATAAACATATGAAAAAGGAACATCCTAGAGTCCTCTTTTAGCTCTTTTCAAACTCCCAAAATATGAAAATATGAGAAATTAGTCAGTTACGACTTCCTCTCATGGAAATGGTCATCCGTGAATGACTTACTTAACGCAGTTGAATCCCAAAATGATATCTAATGAAAATATTGTCGATGACTTTTATTTTCGAACTTGTTAAAGTAAATGAAAAGACGTCGACTCAACATAAGTTTAAACCTTTTCTGAACTGACATAGACTACTTATGAATAAGGAATACCTTAGTCGAACATGGCTAAGGATTTCTCTTGGGTATTATTTTCTGCGTTTTTAGACCAAAGGGCCTTTCTACGAAAATGAACATCTAGAGTTTTCCTTTTCGCCTATTTTTCAAGCTCTCTAAACATGAAAAAGATATCGAGTTATACCTTCGCTAGACTCGTTTTAACATCAAAAAGAGATGGACCTATCATTCATGTCAAGGCCGAACCACACCTTCTCTGGGTTCATTAAATATTCTCATAGGGATTCATCTGAAGGATGAACTTACAGATCAAGTAGATGTTACCCTCCTCAAGCTTGTTAAACAATAAAGAGTTACCAACTAGTATGGTTGGGGAAATTGGGAAAACAGAGTACTCCATTTGTTAATAGCAGCAAGTCTCTCTTTAACACAAAACTCTTCCATCTCATCTCCGTGGATGTTGGGTAGGGAAATATACTTGTCTTTTGGTTTATGATACTTTTTCAATTCCTCCTCTTTTAATTTTGGGTCAATGCTACCAACTCCATTTAGTGCCACCGTTGTGTTCAAGAGAAGTCATTCATTCAATATATGCTACAATACTCTTAAGCTTTCATTCCATGTCTACCTTTCCTGATATAGTTCTGTATCAACATCATTCTGTCTCAAATCATCATACCCATTTCATGACATTGATGGGGGATACATCAAGGCCCTCCTGCAATGGGTCGGTTCCTATCGACATCGAATCATTATCTAGGAAGTTGACTTAGAAAAACCCCTTAGTACATTAGTTCTTGCATACATCAATAACAAGTTTCCTCGCTCTTGAAGACATGTTTACAACATTGGCCTTCGACGAAAATATTATGTGTGGTGTTTGACATCAACTCATTTATTCACACCATACAGATTGTACTAGAGTACCTTAAGATCCATTACCATCATCAGTGGTTTATCTGATGTCTGTTAACAAATTACATCATTGGCCGGTAATCAGATGGTTTCTACCATGTTCGACTCCATCTCATTGATTCACGTGGTTAGACTAGTACATTGGTTGGTCATGTGAATGAGATAGAAGAACCCAGATCTAGTTTCATCCATCTAGGCTGGGATTTTAGGAGTAATACAACATCACAATGTATGATGGATATGATCATATAGGCAGTCATCTAGTCATGGGTCCATCATTAATCACCCGTGGATGTGCCTTTTGATCATTGTACATGTAATGTTAGCTTATGTACTGAATATGGGTATGCCTTCCTCAACGAAGATTTCATGATGTAAATGTATTGTAACAGATGATGATCTCATTGATTGTTCTTGATCCCAAGTTGTCACAAGGTAAATCACTTTAGTCATCACCTATCATTTATGACTTTTTTCCTTAGGGGGAAATCTATTATAGACCATTTTGTCACATCTGGTCAGTAGGCCTTCAACTGGATCAATCAACATCCTTTGACCCCTTTTCATCATCCTTGTAGAAAGACCTAAGCACGACTCTGTCCAGTCAATAATTTTCTTCCTAAAAGAGCCTTATTTCAGTCATTTTAAGTACCATTGCACCTTGGCCCCTTACTAGCAAGCGTTGACTACCAGGTTTCTCTACTCTGCACCTACGCTGATCACTAGTAGGTTGCTTAGTGTTGGGGTTGCACTGATTCTCGAAGCTTCCTCTTCTAGAAGCTTTCAGGACCTGTTGTAACCATTTACCTCAGATAAAAGTCTTGAATCATATCCTGTCCTACCTTGGAGTTTTCATCCCTTGTCCCTTGATCTCATCCTCCCATCAAGAGTAGATATCAAGCCCGGATTCATAAAAGGGTAAGTATTCATGAAGTATCCATAAGGAAGGGGTTTCCTTTTGGAGAGTGATTCTATCCTTATGATTTTGATGTGAGAGATATAATTCCATGCATTGGGGTGATTATAGGTTCACTAGGTGGCTCTTTCAAAAATAACCTGCGTAGCGCAGGCTGCAGTCTCACCCGAAGCAGTATTGGGGGATGACAAAACTAGGTTTCTGCATTAAGAGGCCTATGTGATAGGTTTCTGCAGTCCTAGGGCTTAGTTCTACCTTTGCGAGCCCTTAACCATTTCGAACATACAATTACTGTAAATTCACTTAAAAAACTGCCATATCTTCGCGAAGGTTCTTAATCATTCATAACATGCATAATTATTATTGATCTACTAGTTTCACACACAAGATAAGAATTAATTCATATAAAGTTTAACACAGAGCGAAATCATAGATACTTGGATAAATAAGAAATAATACACAAATGCATCAGAATTGGCTCCAAAAGTGTCTTTGTTAAATATAATTGTTCTAGTACAAAATTCTTTTCCCTACACACTTAGCTGCAGTGGCCCACGCACTCAGCCTGTGGACTTATCAAGGTCTCTCTACACTCAGCTGTAGGACCCTTCTCCTTTCACCTAAGTACAAGAGCCAGACCCTTCTTGCCTTAGTTTCTTGCCCAAAAAAATGATCTTGTATCTTAGTTATCTCTCTAGACTCATTATGACTCATCTATATATAGCATTTTTCTTACAATACCATGGTCCGTGGACCATGGGTGAGTCTCAAAACCTTCCTATCACTTACCCACCTAAGGGACTAAAGCCCCTTTGACTCATACTATCTTCGTGCTCCACTTCCACATTTCGCGTTGACTTTACATTTTATACAAAATTAAACCTCAAAATTTAACCAAAATTTAACCCCAGGGACCCCATCCCAACACCTTGCAAGCTTCCTCTCTCTCTCTCAAAGAAGTATGAAGACTCTCTAAATGATTTAATCTTCTCCTCAATTAAATGCTTGATTTCCAGGGAGCAATTTTCACAGAATAACAATGCTTTGTTATTCTTCTATCTTAGCTCTCCTAGAAATTGTATTTATAGAGTCTCTTGGACACTTCTCTTCCCCTTGGCTCATAAATGTGGTGGTTCACCTCATAAATTAGATGAGAGCTACCAAATCCTTACCTTTAAGGCTTCTTAGGGCTTAAGGATCAAATTTGTTAGCCCATCAAATGAAGATTTGGAGTGTTGCTCGAGAAAACTCGCAACCTGAGGTGTTGACTATACTTTTTTGTGATTGCACAGCTATCAAAGAAATAGCCATGTGACTATTAATTTTCGGTAATAGTGCAGCCACGAGGTCCAATTTTTTAAACTTGAACCTTAGGTGATCTTTTTATTTTTGGGTCTTGATGGTGTTTTGAGATGAAAATTCCACTCCTGTATGTTTTAATCACTTACTTGGAGTGTCTCTCAATGCATAGATGTGAGTGTACTATTTTCATATGATCACAAAGATATCTCACAAATAGATCCTTGTATTTTCCTTTCCAGCTAGTTTCTAGATAGTTTTAGTAATCAACTTAAAAGTGGAGGAAACAACTTACGAGAGCAATTTTATTGATAGATCCCAACTAGGAAAATTCAAGTATGAAACATTTTAGAACTAGTTTGAGGCATTAAATGGAATATTTTTGGGGTTAAAATTTAACTCTCAAGAGTTTTATCACCAATTCTATTTACACATTATTACTTTATGATGATTCAATAATAACCTCGATCAAAGTTTTTATGCAAAAGTTATGCCACCTGGAAGTTGACCTTCTTGTTTTGACCACTATGATTCAAGAGGATGCCACCTCAACCATGATTATTCATGGAAAAGGGGCTATTTATGTGATTATGATGAAGAATATTTTATAATATTCTACATTGTAACTATGGTTAAGAATTTAAGAAGTCAAACTTAACCACTATTGGGATATTGGGTTGTGTTTTAATTAGGCCACTAGGACAAAAAGGGATTTCATTATACTCGAGAGAATTTTCTTCCATACATGAGTAGGGTATCTTAGAGTGGATAGAGAGATAAGGAGAAAATAGAGAGGGTTTGCATACTATAGTAATCTATGAGCCACATGTCTCACTTCTTTGCACTTGCATGCATTTCCATTTTAGAGAAAGAGAGAGCGAATTAGTCTCACCTTCCTGTTAGGTTTTCTATTGTAAGGGTTTCCCAGGTCATATCATATGTTATTATGGTTTAGAACAATAATATTTTTGTTTTTTCTCTATTTTTTGTATTTTATATTTGCATGCATAAGCATAACATAGTGATTAACGGATCTAGAAACATAAGAAAAAATTAACCCTAATAGTGTACAATTTGGATTTTTATTATATATTTAGTAGATACGTTGTGATGAAATATTTAGTGGAATATCCATGATAATTTATGGATCATAGGCACAAGAAGAAAACATTTAAAGTATAATATTTTTAAAATAAATTTCAACATCAAAATTGATTTTTTCTATCATCGTCGGAAAAACAATGTTGGATTTCACAACCAAATGTAGTATTAGTAAGAATGTGGACCAAAATTCAAATAATGATCCACATCTAATCCATTCAACACTTCAGGATGAAGAAATTGTACCTCTCAGATTATTTCTTTTAAATATGTCCCAAGTTTCATTTCTGAAAATCATTAATCAAGACATGGTTATGTTGGGCATTGCTCCAATGTTGCAATTCCAGTTCCACAAAAAAATGATAAATCAATTTCTGGATGTTGTAATCATAAAGAAAAAATTATTTTCAAGGTGTAATGATTGTGACTCATCATCAATGAACATTATACCACCATTGATCCAACAAAAATAAGGACAATAAGAACTGTTTTTAGATGTTGTCGCAATGTGCATTATTCCAATAGATTGAATTTACAAAACCTCCTAGCACTTATTTGAGCATTATGCATGACAATATGGAAAAGGAAAATAATTCTATACCAAGGTTGGGTAAGATTATAACTGGGTAAGAATATAAGGGCTACTAATAGTTCCATGAATCTATCAACTTCTTTCATTGACATGCTTACACATGGACACAACACTAGAGGCTTCAACCAATTTAGCCTTTCCTTTTTGCAGAAGTGGTAAAAAATTATTATGACTCAATTAGATAAACGTGTTAAGGATATTGAAGAATTTATTTTGGATTGGTATGTGGATTTTCCTTTTATATAAGATGGGAACATTAAAACACACATCATATAATACACTATTACAAACCAAATGTTATGAAAAATGTTTATTCTACAAATAGATGATATGCACACACTTATGGTAAGTGTTCATAATATAAATGATTATCGATGAAATAAAAAATGTCCACAACTATTATTGTTTCAAATGGATAGTTTTATGGGTGATACACAGAATTGCTATGATTTTACATTTGCATCCTTTTCAATATCAAGAAGAGTGTGTTACATTGTTGAAGTTGCCTTCCTGTTGATGGGACACATACATGAAGATGTTAATGGGACTTACACATGGTTATTAGCTCAAATAAATTAGAAAGACATTTTTCCACTATTAGAGATGTCACATACTTCTAGAACATGTGAGCATCATAATTATATCAATCCATATGTAGTTGATGAATTCTTTGACTTCAAGGAATTTGTGGATCCACACTTGATGGATAATAAATAAAATGTAATCTATATATAGGATGTCAATACTTCAAATTCAAACTCATTGATGAAATTTCAATTATGTAATATATATCCTTCGATCAATATCGAAAGTGGTCACTTCATATTGATGTTTGGCACCCATTACCTAATACTTGTCTATATTTTCCTAGAGGGTAACATCAATTAGAAAATCAATAAGTAAATATATATCTAACGTAGAAAAAATAAAGAAACAATTACAAGCATATATTTCATTCTAGAAGAAAAGGATTGACAAGGGATGAGAACAATATTAGCATCACATGATAGCTTATTGGAATAATATTTTAAAATCTCTCAACATGTCATTAATGAACATCAAGTTCTCAAGAAATTTTTTTTTCCATCCATATTGCAAGAAATAAGGAACAAAGCTCGCTTACAACTTGTAGAAGAATTCATGGAATCTTACTTGAGGGAAAATGTGCAAACTATTTAAGGTTTCTATATTTTACTTCTATTTAACAAGCCCATAGATGAATTCTCTATAAGAGAATATGTTGATGGAAAAATGTTCATAGTACAATTATCAAATTGGAATTAAGTAATATGGTCGGGTAGGGTAGAGGAAAATGTGCATTGATATTTACATGTCATCGTTAAGGCATATAAGGTTGCAATTAGTTGATGGAAGGTTATGTGAACATGAAAACGAAATGTTGTTCTGTACAAAATTTGTTTCAAAGAAAATCAATAGTGATTTATTAAATTTAAAGAAACAAATTCCAATGATGTGAATAACATTATGTAGGCATGGTCAATAAGGGTGAGATGGAAGGAAGAGACAACAAAAATGAAAAGGAAAAGATTTGAGGTAATTGAAGCATATTGTAAATATCTTGAATAGAATGGATGTAGTGAGGATGATGTTAATGAATACGATTTTATTTTAATAAGTAACTTCCACATGTGTCATGCATTACATTTCTATCATGTAATAACTCATAAATTAGTAACTATCACTTAAAGTAACTATCATTATAAGCTCTCTTCTCAGTAAATCGAAAATGTTGGATTTGTAAATATATTTTTTGCAAGTTATATTTTTGTTGTAAATGTGAATATGTTGCTTAAAAGGTGATGAAAGGGGATGTGAAGTTTCTTCAAATTAACCAAGAGGTAAACCTTTTTTTTTATGGGGAGTTGGTTCCTAGATAGGATTTAATTAAAAAAATTATACCATGTAATTAGATGATTCATATGTCAATGTATTCAACAAATGGTTGAGTTTGTTACAAGTTTAGGTGAACTATCCCGTTCTTGAGGATCAAATTAGATTTTAATGTAATCTTCCTAATATGATAATAAATTCTAGATTCATGGAGGAGGAAACAAAATTTTTCTGTGAGTGTATGCAATTTTTGTTCCTATTCTTTCCTTTGTAATTATTCTATGAAATAATTCTATGTACTATTCTAAGTTTCCAGTCCTCTCTGATTGCATTGAATCAATTTTGTGTAATTTATAAGTGTATGTGATATTGTGTACATGAATCGTTTGTGTTCTCCTTGTTTTTCATCCTCTATAATAGTTTCCGAGAGACTCTCATCTGTCTTGGGTGACTGTAATAGCATTGAAGTGGATTTTCTAAGGGTCTGTTAAATTATTATATTGTCATAATAATTGTTTTTTATTACATAGGAGGAGGATTACATAGGAATAGTTACAAGGAAGTCCATATTTGTGTTGTTAAAAATCACTTCCCAAGAAGTGGGTTTTTGTCTTTTTGAAATTGGCTAAGGTATGTTAGTATTTCCCCGATGGATGCATTCTCACAACATACTTTGTATATTTCATTAAATCATCTTAATTCCCATGAAAGTTCCTTTGTATTGATGGTGGAACGATTAGTACAATCCCCAGTTCCAAAATTGTGATTGATGGCTTCTCCATGTTAAATTTCATGCATCCAATATAAAATTGAATCTAGATAGACTTGCACATAAGAAAATCTAGAGGAACTACTGTTCTAATGGAATAAGAGTAATGATAATCATGGCCCTTTTAATCAAGGAAAAATTGATGAAAGAAAACATAGAATTTTCAATGTTTTGCACTGAGAAGAGAGCGCTTTGCGAAACATTGATACTTTCACAAAAATGGGAAAGTCCATTTGTTACAGAGGAAAATTCCAAAATTGGTTATTTTCTATAGATTTCAATCAATAGAGAGAATTCAAAGGTTTTCTCTGCACCAAGTGGTATCAAAGAAAACTTTTGAACTACTCTAAAAGGTAAATGAATCATCGGATGGGGTGTGGAAGAGGCCAAAGGGCCATAGAAAATGTTGAGTTAATGTAGAAGAATGTATAATTAACACACAACATGCAACAATTAGAGGTTATAATAACAGCTATGGAAGCCAAAGTGAAAAGATATCTTGAAGCTGGTGATGTTAGTGAAAATAATAAGAATTTGTGGGAGAATAGATAGTGGTTGAACCAGTAGAGGAAAGAATGTTGAGATAAGTCTTCATATCTGTCACAAACCCCAAATAAAAAGTTTCAAATTACACTGGTAACATGAATCCAGAAGAGCTCATCATCTGGATTATGGAGATGGATAGATTCTTCGAGTATGAAAAAATGGACAATGAGAAGAAAGTCAAGTTCATGGTCATAAAGTTAAAATGACATGCGACATTATGGTGGGATGGTGTGTAGACCAAGAGAAGGAGGTTGAACGAGAAAACGATCAAGAACTACGATAGAATTTTTGTTAAACTCAAAGATAATTTTTTTCCAAAAGATTTTCAACTTAGTTTGTTTAGGCATATGCAAAATTTAAAGCAAAGAACAATGTCAGTAAGGGAATACATTGAAGAATTCTATAAAATCAATATTAGAGTTGGTTATGTAGAAGAATCTGTAGAGAAGACAACTAGGTATATCAATGGCCTTAGGTTGGATATTCAAGATGAGATTAGTGTGCTTTCACCCATAATAGTAGAGGAGGCATACCAGTTAACATTGAAATTTGAGGAAAAGATGGCAAGGAAGAAAGCTGAAAAAGGCCAAGGTGCTACTAGAGGGAGAGGACAACAATCTCACATAGGAAGAAGCATAGTACAAAAAGGAGAAATAAGTGGCACCAACACTTCATGACAACAAGAGGGGGATTTTAGAGGTTGAATATTGTTTTCCCATGCTAATTTGGCAACTCAGGAACAAATTCCCTCATCGGACAACCTTCCTCATTTGGAGAAGACCCTCTTCTCCCTTGGAAGAATTTAATTTGGTCAAGGAAAATTGTGTTTTTAATGTGAAAACCCACATGTGCACAAGAGTAGAGGTCAACTTAAAGACAAAATGGGTCTGCAAAGAATCATATAAATACAAGACAAGGCAACCTCATTTGGACATCACATCACACATCTTCTTCTTCTCTGTCCTTCTTGGATTGGTTCATACATGTCTAAACTAGGGTAGCCGAGTTCATTTGTGCGAAGGGTTAGAGGAAAATCTAAAACTTTGCATTGACGTTTTGTTGGGATGACCATTGACCAAGTAGGACTTGGATTTTTGACCTCCTTTGACTTGCAAAATTTTGATTTCTTGACGTCGAATTTTTTGTGGAGAAGCCAAATTTTTCTGGGGACTTTTGACTATTGTTGACTTTGACAAGAATTAAAGATTTGACAGTTTGATGAAATTTGACTTTTGGGCTCATCTGTTGGATTTTGGATATTGGTTTGTTGGAAAGTCAAAGTTGTTGGCCTTTGACACTTGGATGGTGAATTAGATCATTATAAACTCTCTATTAAACATTTTATAACAATCTAATAAGAGGAAGAATTTGAAAGGGTTTTCCCACTTATGGGGTTTTTCTTTAGACTTTGACCAAATTTGGTGTCTCTTGTTATTTCTCTTGATTGTCTTGTACTATACATTACATTTAATTTTCTATCTACTATTTTTATTTATCATTGGAAGATTAAATTGTTTTGAAATATATTGCTAACTAAATAAAATAATTGGAACAAAGTGATTGTAACAACATAGAATAGTGCAAAATTAACATGGTTTTAGAGAGAAGGTAAAGACAAGCCCAAGGAATCAAGGGACAAGAGAAATACTCTTTGAATGAATTTAAAGGAGCCTATTTGACTTGATCAATATGTCTACCTCTTTCTTCAAGGATTATGAAAATTTGGGTGATTCATAAAATTTTGTTTCCTGTAAGATTAGGTTGGAAGTTATACTAGATGACAACGATGTTTTGGAATATGTGGAAGGAAAAGTACCTAAGCCTTTAGAGAATTTTTCTGCTACTATCAAGGCCAAATACAAGAAAGGTGAGCCCAAATCCAAGAAAAGTTTGATTGATTCTTTGCAAGATCATTTAGTTGTTTATCATGTTGGAAGCTTGAAGAGGTCTAAGAATATCTATGATAAGCTACTTGGGATGTATGAGGTCAACAAATTGAATCATATCCTCTCCTTGAAAAATCAACTCAAAGACATGAATATACACAAAGGTGAATCTATGCAATCTTATGTCACAATGATATCTCGTTTAAGGGATCAATCGCAGATGCAAGAGAGCTTATATCTGATAGAGAGGTGGTAATGGTTGATCTTCAAGGTACTATTTCTATTTGGGAACCTTCATTACAACTATAAGTAATAATAATAGACTCCTGACATTTGATGATGTCATTTCTAAATGTACTCAAGAAGAAACCAGGATTATTTCCAGAGTGAGGATTCAAAAGCATGAAGAAGGAGAGCCCTCTACTTTTGCAACTCAAGAAAAGAAGAGGAAAGGAAGAGGAATACAACCCGTTTCAAGAAGGCCTCCCACTAAAGCAAAGGACTTCAATAGAAGATGAAGGTGAATTGAATGTTTCAAGTGTCAAAAGCATGGTGATTATGTCCCAAAATTCTTGTAAAAGAGAAATGATTCAAGATCCAACTAAAAGAACAATTGTGGTTTCAACAATAGCAGGTTCACTAATAGAAGAAGAGGAGATGATAAAATAAGAGGAGATGATAAAATAAGAAGAGATTATAGAAGAAGAAGATATGCTCTGGATGATTGTGAAGAAGGCCATCATCCTCAAAAGAGGTCAAGGAACTGTATATATGAAAATAACGCAACTGCATCTCAATATGAATATATTCTTATTTCTTCTCTTTTCCGTTCTTCCTCTCCAAATTCATATGATAGTTGGTTGGTAGATTGTGTGGCTTCTAGACGTTTCTACGGATACAGAGAAGTCCTCTTAAACTTGGTTGAGAGGGAGACAAATATAAAAAGCATCCTTGGAGAGAAATTTACTCATCTAGTGAAGGGTTTTGGTCCAGTCAACTTTCATTTGGACTCTGGTGAATATGTTCTTCTTCATGATGTGATGTATGTTTTGGGACTAAATAAGAACTTTATCTCCATATCGACCTTGGCAGAAAAACGGATGAGATTAGCTTTCATAAGGGGAAAATTCCTCACCTGACCTATGGAATCTCGCATGAGCGATGCCTTTACCTTTGGATCTAGAATTAAAGGGATCTATAGACTCAATGGAAGAACTTTGTGAGAAATTTTCCATGATATCAATCATCAAAGTGAGATATGGCACCAAAGGTTGGCACATTGTAGTGTCCCACCTTGGAAACGTTAGTTTTGTGACACTTAGAGAGGGTGATTTTGATGTAATGATATAAGACTATGCATGACATACTTATGTACATGCTTATATGCTATAGACCTATTTTGGGTCACCTCGTTGTTATGTTCTTATGATAATATCTATGGTTGTGTGTATAAGAAATGATTTTGGTTAAGAGCATATTATTGATGCTTTCTCTTTTGGTATCCTAGTTTTGACATATGTGTATGAAATGGATGGTGATCCAAGATTGATACACATAGATACATGAATGATCATGGTTATATGGAACATATGGTTAATTATTATTAATGGATGACATATGATTTGTATGATTATATATACATAATCTTGTACTAAGTAGGATGTGGCGGGGGACATGGTTATTTGCAAATCGAGATGCTCAAATTATAAATGACTGTGAAAGTCATGATACATGATTTATATGGTTATATATGCTTAATCTTGTATTGAGAAATATGTGGTAGGGGACATAGTTATTTTCAAACAAGGATGTTCAAATTATAAATGGTTGCGGAAGTCATTTCTCCAGAACCAAAATGACTATGGAATTTATGCACAATCTTTGGTAAAATGTGAATAATTTAATTATGAAATTCATTTGATTCCTTTGATCTATGAGATTGTGATGTTTGCAAGTCTTGGAACAAGGCCCTACCAACGAACCATCAGATGGGTCTAAACTCACAATCAGTACCTTAAAGTGAAGCCTGGAGTTTCAAAGTATAGTAGATGATAATCCATGGAAATTAGGGCATGGAGTCTTAATTCCAAGAAATATAAAGATGTGGATTCTTGGATATATAATAAAAGGATTGGGACGTGGAGTCCTAAATATTTAAAAGATCAAGGTGTGGAATCTTGGATCCTTAGAGTAGATCAAGGTGTGAGTCCTCAATCTACTAATGCACGGAGATGTATCCAATAAGGATGCGGAATCCCTATTCTCCAGAAGAAAAATACCACTCATGGGCAACTCAGGGATGAATTTCCCTAATCAAATCGCATTTCTGAAAATTCTGGAGTGACTTTCTAAAAATAGAAAGTCATGTCTAGCATCTCAAGTATGATTTTCCAAAAATAGTAAGTCACCTTCAATCAATGGGTAATCAAGTATAGTTGAAGGAAAATCACTTAACATATCATTACTCAATCCTAATAGTTCAATCTTGACTTAATCCTCAATATTATTAATATTAATATTAATATTATTATCTTTTATGAGACTATGATATTATTATTAAAAGGGAATTACAAGTCACCTTCATCTCCTCAATCACTTCACACCTCTCTCCTTGATGACTCTCATGGCTCTATGTAAATCTCTTTTTTTTTTAATAATACATTACACTCTCTTTTATGCACTCATCAAAGAATGGCATATTCCTCTTACACTCATTAAAGACATGTCATAAAAGATTCCTCTTACTCTCTCTTTAATGCATATGTTACACTCTCCTTAACTAAGGCATGCATACCTCTCCTTAATGGGATGAGTTACACTCCTCTAAATGGAATACAAGGCATGCACATTACTCATCTTTTATGACAAGAATTTGTTGCTCCTCCTATATATGTGTCTCATATATTTTCACTTGGGGAGGTGCATGGTGATACAAAGAGTTTGAGAGATTTGAAGAAGTTTGTGAGAGGGAGAGATTTGGAGAGTAGCCAAATGCTAATCTAAATTACTAAGTATCTCTACCCAATGGAGTTGAACATGAGTGGTATTGAGAGGAAGTAAATCTTATCTTCCTCAGCTTTCCTTGTATATCTCTCTACTGTTATATTTTGTTACTGCTTGTGAAATCTTATAGCTCGGGGGTTCTAGGGGAGAAGTTCTCCCTGGATATGGTTGGGTGGAAAACTGGACGGTTCAAATGAGTTGGTTAAGGAATCAGAGATGGATCATATTCTCAGCGATTGGATTTGCACATATGATCAGGCATAAATTTAATTGTCTTGAAATTTTAATGTTGTAAGAATCTAATTTGGTTTAAGATTATGTTATTTAGAATATTATTGGAATTATTATTGGTGTAGTTTATGGTACTAACCTTGGTATTGTAGCATTTGAGAAAGGAAAGCCAAATATTGTTGAAGGTAATTCCAATAAATAATTTACAAAGGACTTGGGTAAGAGTTTCATGAGTTATGATTTTGTTTCATTTTAATTAAAATAGGTAACTAGATACATGCTTTAGAAATGGTTTTAGGATATGTTGCAAAGTGTTTGGAAAAATTCATAAATGAGAAATGCTATTATTTTTATTATATATGCAAATGATTATGCATGAATAAGTGCTAACTTGAAGGTTGTGGGAGAAGTAATGAAAGCGACACATACCCAACACATACCTAGAGGAATCACTCGATCAGCCCTTAGAATAAAAATGTAAAATAATGATAGCCAAGAGTTTCAATGAAGGTAATTGAGGTAATTTTCTGTCATTATGTCCTTACAATCCTTGCAAATGTAGATGAAAAGTAAGGATACATAATGCATTAAGATAATCACCACTGATTAACTCTTATTTTGAATTGATTCTTAACAACTGGGGATGCTTCTCATGTGTTTGATGGAATGGTTGAATGAAAATAATGCTTGATGAGTCTCAAAACCCTTCAACTCACTTACAGTAGATGAAATGATTTATAAAATTAGTTGGGAAATACATAAGTAATTATAACTTAATTATGTGTTACTATGCTTTTTATTCATGGCTGTAGATTCAAGTTTGCATGCCATATGTTTGACAAAATCTGTAAATGAGAATCTAGGAGCTATAAGATTTTCTAGTTTAAACAATTGCATTCATGGGCATTTCCGTAATGATTCATGACAACATCAGGGGTTATCCGTACCTATTGAACCTATAACCCCTAACTTGATTCCTAAAAAATACTTTTCAAAACCTAGATCATAAATTTGGGTGATGTTGCAGATTGTTGCTGCCAACTGTGTGTGCTTGTTGTCAAGTTCTGGGTCAAAGAATAAGATGATTTAGTCCCTGCTTAATTGTGTGTGCTTGTTGTCAAATTTTGGGTGAAATAATAAGATGATTTAGTCCCTATTTTAATATTTTGTCATTTGAAGAATTAATTTATAAATTTTATGAGCTAAATATGTTGAGGAAGAATCTTAGATTCATGTTAAATTGCCTTAAGAGATTATGGCTTCCAACTGTTTGACAAAATGCCTCAATGGTTGTAGATTGCATGCTTGCAAGTGTTTGTCAAAAGGCCTCAATGGCTATAGATTGCATGCTTGCAAAGTGTTTGCCAAAAGGCCTCAATGGTTGTAGCTTGTAGATTTCATGCTTGCAAAGTGTTTTTCAAAACTTCAATGGATGTAGTTTTTGTGCATATAATTGTTAGAGTAAATGCCCTACTTACTGTAGCTTTTATGTACTAGAAAATTTATGAATAGATTATTTAATGGATATAGCTTCCTATGTGTTATAGACATCTTGGGCACTTCAACCCCCAATCTTATATGTTGATAAACTAGGGCTCTTTAACCCCTAAAAGAATTGTTTCATAACCTAAAAGAACATGGTCATCTAATTACATCATTCCCCAAAAGTTCCACCTGAAAAGCCATCTAGAATTGGCCTAAACTAAACCATACTGACTGCTACACTAGCCAGGTGCGATGCATACTGAGTGATACACTGCTCAGGTGTGATGCATACTATTTGGGCCTTCTATAGGGTGCGATGAGCGAGAATGGACAAATGTCCGGGACAGTTTGCTAAGTGGATGCTCATAGAATCTTCTAGAAACTTCCCCTCTGACACTTGCCTATCTGAATTCGCCCAAAGATGAGTAAGAGATCTAAACTTCAATTATCTCTTCCCTTGTGGAACCAAATGTAACAAGTGGAATGACACTAATCAAAACCGAGAGATGACTCACACCCTTGCACACATATATAAATGGATCCCCCATCTAAGATATCCAAGGGCTGGAATGTTGTGAATTGCAAGGAAGTGTTGATAGTTTGTATTTGAGAAAGAGCATTGTATTGTTGGGTGATCTTGCTATTTCATGAGGTGAAGAGGGCTTCATGCTAGGAGGATGATGCTAGATCAGACAACTGGGTTGTAATTCTCCCTTCTATTTAATAAAGTTCTTCAAGTTTTCTTCCATATGATTGTGCAATTGTGAATGTTATCATTTGTGAATTTTATTATATGTTCATTATATTTCTGATTTTGTAATGCGTATGTTGTAATAGATCAAGATGCTTTGACAGTTCTTTGTTACTGTGTTTCTATAGGTACTCTCCAAGCAGGATAAGTACGGAGATGAGCTACAAGCTCCGTCAAGGGGGAGAGAGATCAAGCAAGGGAATAAGCGGAAGTTCCAGGTTGGTCCCATTATCTTTCTCTTATCTATTATACATACAAGAAATCATTGAATTACTTTAAACTGTTGTTTCTAGGGTAGCTGCCAAACCTAGAGGGCTAGTCGCTCGAAAAGACATTAGTTTTCCCAGAAACAAATTGGTGACTCCACTGGGGATCGATTAGATGTTTGTTTGTTATTATTGTTTGTTTTATATTCAATTTGATAAGCTATAGACAAAGCCTGAAGTCAGCCAGGTAGCCTTCGAATTGCTCTTGCTTTTCAATTGCATAGTAGATGAATGCTGCTTCAATCAATCTCTAGTTTAGTTTATGAATTGAACATCTGACTTGCAAGCACATCTATATGCCCTTTTGGTAGCTCAGTAACCTCTCAAGATCATTCCTCTGTACTTTTCTCTTTATTGTCAGTCAAAACCCACCTTAACTCATTGAAAACAGTGGCAAATTTGAGCCAAAACCCATCTCAGTTGCGCTCCCTGGACCATCGCACTATCTCCCACTATGACTCAGTATGCATAGCACCTCCCGAGTGCAGTAAGTGTGATGCATCTCAATTTTGTGAAGCCCAGGTGTGATGACTGAGTGAACTCTTTTTCCATTCTAGAATTTGGGGGTTTTGACCTTGTTTTCAGTTTTGTTTGGTTGTTTTACTGCTTATGAACAATGCCTCCTTACTGAAGCCTACTTACATCACATAGATCAGCCTCCATTGATTAGGATTAGTAAATGTTTTTATGTATTTGTCCATCATTTAAAATCCTTTGTAGAAAAGTTGCTTAAATCTATCTGTCGTTTTGGTACAAAAAGTGTCATAACTGTCATTTTGTGTCAAAAAGAGAAGTGTCATTGAGTCGTCCTTCCCTGGATAGTCGATTGAACATTTTGTCATGTACTTGATTTGGTTTGTTGATATTTGAAGTGTCGAAAGCATTTTCTATTCAAAATTGAAAAGTGTCATTTAGTCTTCCTTTCTCTTTTGAAGAAGAAATTGTCGAAAATGTCGCTTTAAAAGAAATATTTTAGATCTTTGTTGCATTTAGTTTTCTTTTTTGGCATTTTTCAAATCAAAGAGAATGAAAACAAATACATGCATTTGCATTTGCATTTAGTTTGTGTGCGAAAAATGATTTAGGAAAATGCACTAGTGTGTGCTCTCTGCTCTTTGTTTGAAAGAATTGTAATCTTCTTTCCCTAGTAGCTAGGATTTTCATTGCTCAAAATAAACAACGATTGTTTATCATTGTACATTGCATTTTTAGGAATTTCAAATAAACATCACGTGGTGAACCATTGAAAGGAAAACTTTAAACAAGATCAACTCTAAAATAAATTTCAGTGAACTTAACAACGCTTTGGAACTTAACACAACACATCTAGAGGTCTAAGCTAGAGACGTGTTCTGGTGCTGTAAAATCTAGTAACTATCATTTTCATTGAAGGTTGGGTGATTCCTCCTCTTTGATACGACAAGTGCTAGCACGGACTTGTGCTCCCTGTACCGTCGAGTATATATTGGGAGACTACAATAGGCATATATCCTTTATCCATAGGAAGCCGAGTCTGTCGCCCTATCGATCGTAATGCAATGAACACAGCATTTAGGAAGATTGACTGCCGTACATAAGTCCTTGGTAATTTCTCTTTAATTTATCACCAAGGTGTATTTTGTAGTTTTGTGATTGGTTTGGTAATCCCTCTGTCTAGATTTCTACTGTAGTCGCTTTTGTTCCTTTTCGACTCTTTAAAAGAAAAGGTCCATTTGAGCACTTGTCACTTCAGGCTCATTAAAAATCAAAGGGGACTAGAGTCATCTTTAGCTTTTTCTCGACTCTTAAAAATTGAAAATGCAAAGTTGTGTCAAAGCATCATTAAAATTTATTAAATTCAGAATAACATTATTTTCCCCTTAATTTTGAGTTGATTAAGTAATCTGCAATCGTGGAAGAAAGTTAATCAAAACTCCATCGTTCATGGAGACTAGCGAATCAACCATATTTGACTCCGGAAACGAAGCCATTCCGGGAAAAATGGTCTCGTTTAACTGAGTCCAATTCATCTGGTTTATTTGAAACTTTTGTTTCAACATCGTCAGAGACTACAGTTACTCCAATTATTTCTGGTACATCTGCCTTTAGAGAAGAAGTTCCACAGTTACAAGAAGACATTAGAACTAATCCTAGTGTAACGGTGGACACTTCTATACCTGAAACAACTCCATCTAGAATTGATCCATAGATTGAAGTTCATTTACCTAAACAACTGGAAGTTGACTTTCAGAATTCAGAAGGTGTTACCCCTCCAGTATCTGTCACTGCAGAAGCTATACCTTCTTCGGTTCCAGAAATATTTTACAGACCTGACGGTCTACCTCTTCCACCTGGTTTGATTGCTATAGAGGAGATGGTAGAGGATCCTCCGTCCAGTACCCCGTTACATTTCGGAACTGGGATTCATTTGTATCCTTCTACTCCTGAGCTTGGATTCTTTTAATCATCCTTCATCGCAAGTTCATGTCGAATCACTAGGAAATCTTTTGGATAGACTAAACATGTCTGAGCAGCATCAACATCTAGGACTGTGTCATCTGATACAGCTGCAGCAGAACTTCCTGCTGCCATTCCTACAATGTTTGCCGGTATACCATCTGTCCCAGCTAGTTATCAATCACTAGCTGGAGTCCACTCAAGGGCTGTTTCGATGAAATGGCTTGTTCCTATTTGTTCATCCGGAGTCCCATCTGGTATTTATTATGTTGAAACTCAGTAATTTGATCTTGCATGCCAGTATCAATTTGGACAGACCAGTCTTCAAAGACCGATATATCCTTTGAACACTTGACTGCCGCCATATGGAGGGCAGTATTGTTTTTCATTGTTCCCTCCAGGAGAACAACCATATGAGAGTTCACAACAAAATTTAGGTCAAACCAAAATTACATCCAGTGGTTGGGTACCAATACTGCCACAGCAACCAAGGGTTGTATATTCAATGCAACCGATCCAACCTGTGTCGAATATTCCCACTACACCTGTTATTGTGACTATGTCGCAAGTACAAGCACTACCTGTTGTGTCTCAACTTCAAGTCTCTCAAGTTGCAATACAATAGCCTCTTGTCTCTACGACTCAATTGCAACCTTAGGTTAGTATTTCCTTACCTGGAATGACTCAGGCTCAAACGGGTATTATCAATTTGCATCTTGGTCAATCTTCCAGTATTGGGCAATAGAAATTGGTCCAACAACCATGGCTGGTACAATACCAACAACCGCAATTCCAGCAAATCCAACCTCAGTATGAGCTTGGTCAATATCAAACCTATCGATGACCTGAGCAACAAGGCTTTGTAGGTAATGGACGGCCACATTTTCAAAACGGTTATCAACAACCACACTATATTGGTTATGTCCAACAACCTTATCAAAGTGACCAGCATCAGATACATTATGCTGGTACGCAAAAACCTACTGCTTAGGTGATTCCATCTTATCCTGGGTATTCTTCACCTAACCTGAATCGACAGTTGCCTTTTGTAGCAACTCTAGAATTACCAGATTTGAACCGGCTGACGAATGATCCAATAGCACAGGCCCCTTGGTGGCCAGCGATTCCTCATAAACTTCCCTCCGATATTCCTAAATTCAATGGAAATCTAGGTGAAGATCCATTGAATCATGTAATGACTTTTCATTTATGGTGCTCATCTAATACCCTGAATGATGATTTGATTAGGCTTTGCCTTTTTCAGAGAACGCTCATTGGTCCAGCAGTGAAATGGTATATTGAATTGCCTAAAGCTTCATTTGATAACTTTAGCACCCTTGCCACTACCTTTCTAACCCACTTTTAGTTACCCATAAGGTACGAAATGGGAACAAAACTCCTTACCAACTTTAAACAGACCACGTCCACTCACATATCTGATCATATTCATCAGTGGAGACGTCGTCATCGAATGGTAAAGACGTATGTTCCTGATTAGCTTTTAGCTGAGTGGTTTATTAAGTCCTTATTTCCTTCTATCATTGAGGACGTGGCGAAAGGAGGAGTTGTCACTGAAGAGCAAGTAATTGCTCATGCCCAGTATTTAGACTTGATCTATACTCAATCTGGCATGCTCTACGACAAAATTCCTGACGCTCCTAGACTAGAATTTTACGTTCCACCTCCTCCTAAATCAAATAGGGATTCTCATGCCGGTGATGGCGTGATCTGTGCCTCAAGCACACAAACCACAAAGGCTTCATCTGGCAAAGTTCTTGCAGTTTCTAGTAAGAATGCAAATGACAAACCTCTTGCCTCGGAGATTAATTCCGTGTCAACGGACAAGGGCAAAAATCCAAAGCAACCAGAGGGCAAGAGGAAAGGGAAAAATAATAAGAAGAAACAGGAAAATTCAACTCCTAAAAAATCTTCTGCGAACCCTACTGGGCAAAAGAAACCCCATAATCCATGTTACGTATGTAACAACGAGCATTGGACAAAATATTGTCCACATCGAGTTGAGGTTACGAAAATTTTAAAGACTTCAAATACCTCAGCGGTATTGACTGATCCATTTCTGAACCCAGAAACTAATCTAGTTGTTATCAATCATGCTTCCACATCCCAAGTACTTATGCTATCCATCTCAAAATAGAAAAATGATGCTTTGATATTGACAAGGAATAAAGATTATGGGAATCTACCGTCATCGAACAACAAGGCTACAGATCAACCCAGTAGTTCGACAATGACTTCACCTGAAGTTGTTCCGCCCATCATTCCTGAATTAACGATAAAGCCACCAAAGGGAGTCATACATAAATCAACATTTAATCCTCGTGCATGAGCTGCATAGAATTATAATATAGTGGAGGATCTAGCTCAATCGCCATCCGCTATGTTGACACTTGAAGTACTACAGAATTGCCCCTCCCAAAAGTAGGATTTGTTATCAACAATAGGTGGGATTGACCCAACGGATTCCAATCTTGTGGCCTTTAACCATAAAGGATATACACCTCAGTTACCGGCCCAACTCGCTTTCCTTATACAGGTAAAAGCCCTCAATAAAACTGTTCATCGAACAATCATTGATGAGGGGGCATCTACCTGTATTATGTCAATGAGTTGCTGGAAAACTTTAGGTTCACCACCCTTGTCATGATCATCAATGACATTAAAAGCATTCGATGGAAGAACATACACGCCGTATGGGATTTTAAGTAACTTGCAAGTTGAACTGGGGGGCAAGACAGTAGAAATTGAAGTCGAGGTCATTGATGGAAACCTTGATTACAATATCTTACTGGGAAGGCCCTGGATTTATGCTATGGCTGCCGTTGTGTCTACATACTTTAGAAAGATTGCATTTCCCTTCCAAGGTGGAATTACAATCATTGACCAACTAGCCTTTTTTCCTAACAGTTCACAAGCTACTGGAAGCATTCCATTGATCCATGGAAGTTCTCAATCGCTTCAAAATGTCGGAGTAGGTCTCCTAAAAGACCCTTCCTTAATAGGTACATTTTCCCTCCTGCCTCCAACTGGACTTCCGGAAGTGGCCACAATGGAAACCCGTCATATGATCTCTAATACATCATCTAAGATTAAGAAGAACTCTGACAATTTTGATAGTGCGGATCACAACAAGGTGTTGCCTCCAAGCCCCATAGAATCTTTATAGCAATCAATTTTCTGGGCCTAGGCGGCAAACCCGAATCAACACTCAACGAGTGTTTGGATAGATAGGTCTCTAGAATATGGTACCTCTTCCGATCCTTGGTCTCGTGTACATTCTACAGACGAAGGAATCATCTAGTCAATGATGATAGGAGAGACGTCGTGGGAAGATTACCACCATCGTTCCCACCTTCAAGATAACAATGAAGATTATTCAAGTGACCATAATCATCCTTCGGTTTTTGATTTTTTATCAAATACTGTAAATACAGTAGATTCCGAGCGAAATTTGTCCAATATTGAAGAAACTATCACCATTAATATCTCGACCAAACCTAATGTTGTAGAGAATATTCACGTTGGCAAATCTTGTTCTGCATCAGAATTGGAAATTTGCTGCGCTCTCTTTTGCAAATTCAGAGATGTCTTTGCATGGTCATATGAGGAAATGCTAGGCATTGACTCGAGAATTGTTGAGCATGAAATCAAGATGTATCTAGATGTCAAACCAGTACGACAACGGATTCGATGTGTCCATCCAAGGAAAGCCACTTCCATTAAAGTGGAAGTTGAAAAACTTTTGCATGCTGGTTTCATTTACCATGTTCCTCTCCCTGATTGCGTAATGAATATTTTTCCTACACCCTTCATTGACCAAATAATTGATGAATGTGCCGAATGCGAAATCTTTTCATTCGTGGATGGATTTTCCGGATACAATCTGTTAGAGCCTAGATTTGCCTCAGGCTGAAAAGGCAAGGTTCTAGGTCCACATCAAACCACGCTCAGCCTCGTAGCTAGCCCTACGAGGACAAGAGAGGGCTCTCTCCGGGTCAATCTCAGCAAAAGATAATCGATGGGGCTTGAGATGACTGATTTAACAACTGATCTTAGGCTAGGTATGAAGTACAAGGATTTGATTTGAGTTTTTAAGGGTTTGTTGGAAAAAAGGGATAGGCAAATTTGGGTCCGGGAATGAGGCCAGATTCTTGCAGAGTTCAGGTAGTTTTGATGCTTTGGATTGAATGAATGGGTGGATCAGACCAGTGAGGAGCCAAGGAGGGAAAGAGGGTTTCAAGAGTCCTCCTCAAATAGATGAAAACATGAAGAATTAAACAAAATATCAAGGCAGAGCATAGCAGTCCAATGAATTCTACCTTAATCACTCATTTGTTTAATTGTAGAAGACAAGAGAAGGGAAAATGATACACATAAACATTAGTGAACTTACAAATAAATAGAGAAACACACCATCAAAACATAGAGCCACATGGATCCCAACAAGTGCTGCAAAACCCTGGTCTTTCCTTTGCCAAAATTGCAGAAATGTAATGTACAATAGAGTGCCAAGCAATCCCAAGTATCCAACCATGAAAATGACTTAGAAATTACATAATATAGACAATCCAAACCCATTCCTTTACCTCTAGGGGTCGAGCTCATCATTCTAGGAGCTGTTTCAACCAATTCTAAACAAGGAGCTGAAAAATAGGCAAAGAAACAACTTGCCTCTATATGCTAGGAAACTGATTCATTCATTTAATTTTCACTTTTTAGTGAATGAATCCTCTAGAACAAGTAAAAATGTGCCAATATTACGTCATAGTCATCAAATTACATCATGGTAGATCAATAGTTACATCAAAAAGTGAAACTAGTCAAAACTGGGTGAATTTCTGAGCTGAAGAGTGAAAATGAGGCCAAATTTCTCTATGCGCTGCGCCCAAATTCTCTATGTGTCGCGCCACTTTGGAGCTGATTTTGAGGCACTTCCAGAAGTCAAAATTGAGCCCAAGATAGCTTGTTGGAAATCCCTACCCATATAATTTCCAACCCAAGTGGAATTTCGGAATTTGGATGTCATTTGCCCCTCCAAAACTTCAATCTCCCAAGATTGCTTCCTGTGTGTCAAAATAAGGGCAGTGAGGTCATTTTTGAGTGTTTTTTGACCTTTTGAGGGGTCAAAACATGCCCAAATTTCTTGGCCATAGGTAGGAAAGCATACATTTTCATGAAAAATCCAGAAATGCAAAGCTTTTTGGATTTGGATCCCTCTAGCAAAAGCAAGCGCCACGTGGCGCAGCGCATAGGGAAGAAAACCCTGTGTTAAAAATTTCTGTGCGTAGCGCTTTTTGGAAGACCAGTTTTGAGGACCTTTCTGTGGTCAAAATTGGGCACGGGATAGCTCGTTGAAATTATTATTGAGTCTACTTTCCAACCCAGCTTGAATTTCTCAATTTGGAGTTCATTTTCCCTGTCAAAAGTCAAATCTCCGAAGACTGGTCAAAATGTGCCAAACGAGGCTGCCTCAGGGTAGAGTGTTGTTGCAGTCAACTTTTGAAGATCTTCCTCAACTCAAAATTGAGCTCATGCTAGCTCATTGCAAATATATTTGTGTCTAATTATCATTTTACTCAAGAAGCAAGTCATTTGGCCAACCATGCTAGGAGAAAACTTGATTTTCCCAAGGTCACTTCAGAGGTGCATCAATTCTCCCGAGGCGATTGTATTTTTTATTTTTCTCTGAAACCATGACACCTGTGTAAAAAGTGAAGGAGGTTTTTCTTCCTTGGCATATTTTGGAAGAAAAACTCGCTCAATTTTTCCAAATTCATCTTTCCTTGCTCAAAAGCATCATTTGAGTAAAACCTACCCCGATGTGTGGAACAGGAGATTTGTCAAAATAAAGCGAAATGAAGGGGATAAGGGGCTTGTAAATTCTCGAGAAAATTTTTGGAAGTAGGGAGGGATGTTAGGAAGCAGGGGAAAGTGGAATTTCAAAGATTTAGTGAGGGGAAGGGGTCCAAAAGGGCAAAACACAGGCCTAGTCTAGAAAATTGCCAAGTTGTAGCAAGAAACTAGGGTTTGTGCAAAAATGAGGAATTTGGGGGATTTTAGTGATGGGAAGTGTTTAATAAGGTACATTATGGATGGGGGAAGGTATATGAACATCAGGATACAAGTTTTACTGATGATTTTTCCATCCAAGAGAAATTATCTCCAAAACCCTAGGAGAGGGAAATGGACCTTACCTAGGCACAATTGAAGCATGAACAAGGTGCAAAATGACCCTTTGGAACCTGACATGATGATGAAAACCCTCTGAATGATGGTACATTCTACCGAATGGTGACATGAAGATCTTGCGACAGCCATTAGGGTTTGGGAATTTTAACTATGAGACTAGGGTTTGGTGCATTTGGGATTTTGGGAAAGGGAACTTGGGATTAGGGGTATGTGAATTTGGGGAATAAGGAAAGCAAGGAAAATATGCAATAAGGGAGTGATGAACAAAACAGCCAAATACAAAACCCTAGTAGCAATCTCCTTTGCAAATTTTGAAGAGATAGGGTTTGCTTTCCTTAACACACTTCACCATTCATCAAACACCATCAACAACCATCAATTTTGGATGAAAAACCATGAGAGAAGTTCAACCTACTTGTATCGATGACAAGGCATACGTTTTGGGTGATTTTGGAGCGAAATTGGCAATTTTCGGGCTTCCTGGCTGTATGCGCTACGCACTCAGCCCAATGCGCCGCGCACTCAGCCCAATGTGTCGCGCCCATGTTAAATTGCACTGCAGACTAAGGCCCAGTGCGTCGCGCCTGATGGGTGCGCCGCGCCTCCTGCCCAGTGCACCGCACCGAGCAACCTAGTGCGATTTTCACCCACGCTTCACACTTACTCACCAAATTTGCTCTTTTGCATGTAAATGAACTATTGAAGTCCAAGAATATCTCTTATGGCATGGACTTTGATTCTTCATTTGGCAAACCCACTTTTGTAATGTTGCAGACTTTGGCACTTTCACATAACTCTGTTTTTGCTTCCACTTTGATTTTTGGCTGAATGATGAAACTCTGTCTATTTTTGCAGGGATGATTGGCATGTAATTTTGGCAAAGGATGACTAGGGCTGCGCATGAAGTACCTCATGACTGAAAAACTTTAAAAAATTACATATTTATTACAAACCATAAATTTGATGATTTCTTCTTCAAAACAGAGTTTTGAAGAAGAATCACGATCAAACATATTGACGATGAAATTTTGCAATGAGAACTGATTTTGAACCTCCCTCATGTGCCTATGGACATTATTACACTTTTTGAAGACGAAACCCTAGACCTAATGACTAAAATGACCCTTTTGCTGACCAAGAGACCAAATAGGACTGTGAATGACTTTAAAATTGATTTTGATGTATAGACACGGACCAGCAGATACATGACATGAGGGAGATAAGTGACAAGACCGTTCCGTCAGAAAATCAATGCTCCTAATGGAATGCCGATGATCGAGCTGAATGAGACACCTAGAATGAAATGCACAAAAGAGATTTTGATCTCTGATGGAGGGTTGAACAGACCGACTCTAACATTGGCTCCAATGGGGATGGCAGCACCTTGGAGGTGCCAAGAACTACAGATCTTTGGGTGAGCAAATAGTGCCTTCGTCCATTGGACTATGGAGTCGATGACTTGACAAAACCACACAAGATTTGTTAACTCATTTATTGACTGAAAATTGGACTCAAAACTAAAATTGAAAACCATAATAAAACCAAACATGACTAAAACATAACTAACAAACCTACTCTAAGTGTTATTTTCACCACTCGATCAAGTGAAATGGAACAACCAATGCAACCATGTAGGCATCCTGGCTGCTATTTGAATTCTCTGAAAGTGCTCGCTTAGGAACAACAAGAGAAAACTGCTAAACGACAACTCCCATGGAAAGTCGAAATCAAGTTGACTACGGATAAAATTGCAAAGCATGAATTGACTGGATGACTTTAAGAATACTGCGAAAGGATCTTCATAAACATCGCTATTGATTTCCATTAACACATTACTGCTCTGGTCCAAGTAATCTTCATAGCTGGATATTAATCTTTTCCTCACATCTACACTGTCTTTCTCTGATTGTTGCAGCAAGCTATTAAAAGAATCCTAAATTTTGTGAATAACCAAACTCGGTCGCTGATTCCAAATAGAACAAAAATATCCTTTATCAATCTCCTCATATGACTGCAAACTTTGATCTGAGCTTTGTAATGAAAAATCTGTTAAACAAGACAATGAAGGTGACCTTTGAATAAGATTATTATCAACATTCTCTTCTGTCACATGGTTAGCTGATGGAGAAGAATTTTTACAGCAAACGTAATCCAACACACGAGCAATAGGATCATCGAAAACTTGAGAAGACTACTGTGATGTATCTATTGAAACTGTATGACATCCTACTAGCTGATCATCTTTTTCTTTAGAGATATTATGAAGATTCTGTTTTATAAACTGAAATGCTTCGAAACAAAAGGGTACAGAATCCTCTTACATCATTAAATCATGTATTTCGGATGCCACACCTTCATCTATAATCTGACCTTCATCCTCAACATTAAAACTGAGAGATTGTGGATTTCCTACAGGTTGCTATTCGAAGATTTACTGTGCAATTTACCCTTCAAAAATTGAAATGATTCAAAACAAAATGGTATGGAATCATCTTGTATCATTTGATCACATGTGCCAGCTTCCATGTCTTCATGTGCAACTTGACAATCAATGGCTCTTGGGGGCTGGAAAGCTGAATATGAGAAGTCTGGAACAAAGTTTTCATCGCCCTCAAGAAGGTCCAAATCAAGACTTGTTGATAGCTGATTTCTGATTGAATGGAAATTGTCTCTGATGAACTGAAATGAATCAAAACAAAAAGGAAAATATCCTTCACTTACTTCAAAATTTGCTTCACTTTCCTTATCATTGTCATAGCAGATATGTGACGACTGATCACTGTATTCGAACTGCTGAAAGTGAACTTCTTCCTCCCACAAACTCGCTGTTGTTTCATCTGCAAGATTAGCTTATGTTTGGAGAACATAATCATCATCATACTGATCAAACTGAGGAAAATCATCAGTATACAACACATCATCAAGCATATATGTCATATCAACAGATCTCTCTTCTCCAAGATGGTCTACAAAACAATTATTATCAAATCTATGACAACTGGGATAAAAAAGAAGATGTTTTGGATCAACGACTTGTTCTTCTTCAATCAGCAAGCCATGGGCTTCAACATCATAATCATTCCTTGTGGTGATCTTTTGCATTATCTCTTCCACTGCACTTACCAAAACGTCAAGCTTTACCTCTAGAGATGTTGATTTCTCCGGATCTATGTTTTTCGTCTCTTCTTCTTTCAACTTTTCCCTTCGGATTAGCAGATGAGCCTCTACATTTACTGCAATGTTCTGCATCTCTTCAAGTGTTGCGACATTCCTTTCTCTCAGCTGAAACTCCATTTCTGGATCAAAGGCACCTGGATAGTGCAAGAGAGCAGATCTAGGAGGAGGTCTTATATCAACTGGCAGTGAATAATAAACTTGATTAAATCTGGCTGAAAACTGTTGTACTGTCTCCCCTGGCAATCTTTTCAGCTGGTTATACTCTTCTATAATCAAGAAAGGGCTTTCTCTTACCACCCACCTGTCGAGGAAAACTTTGACGAACTGCTGGAAATCTGAGATGCTCGCATCAAGTAGGGTTTTGAACCAACTCTTAACTTTTCCTTGCAAAGAAAGAGCAAAAAGCCTAATACTGACATCTTCTTCATCAACTTCAAAAAGATCAAGAAAATATTCAAAATTCAATACATGTCTCTTAGTGGTGATATTGTCGCGTTCACCATCAAATCTTGGTAGATATAAATCATGATTTTTAGGGAAAGCATGGGATATAGGAGGTAAAATCAGAGGCTTGTATCGATCTGGAATTTTATAAGGTAGTGGGGTATGTACAGAAGCTGTAGAATCAGTCTTGGTCTCTTTAGGTTCATCATTTTGAAGACGATCATCACAAAATTTAGAAGACAGGTCTTGATCAAGCTCAAAGGCATGCAATTCCTTGGTATTCACAAACTTCAAAGGGAAGGAATCAAATGCAGGCAGAGGATCTTTTCTCAAATACAATACACTTTGCAAAGCCTTCTTGATATTCTCGGGAAAAGAGAAGAAATAATTTAGAACAAAGAACAAAATATCTTGGATGAAATTCCAACTTGAATACCTGATATGTCCATATTGTCCTTTCATGTTTTTGCTGGTTAGGTTCATCCTCTAGTGGAGTCTTTGGATCTAATCTCAAAAATGATTTGGAATCGCCAGGTGAATGATTTCAGCCTTTCCAGTGTCTGATCGTTGTCCACCATCAACCATCAGATCTAACTTGATACATTTACTAGGGTGATCATTTAGATCAGATGTTCAGTTTATAAACTAGACCGGAGATTGTCTGAAGCAGCTTTTATCTACTTGCGCTAATGCAAAGCAAAAGCGTTTCGAAGGCTCCCTGGCTAACTTTAGGCTTTGTCTGTAGTCTACAAAGCAAAACAATGATAATAAAATTTTCTTCCCCAGTATGGTCGCCACTATGTTAGAGCCTAGATTTGCCTCAGGCTGAAAAGGCAAGGTTCTAGGTCCACATCAAACCACGCTCAGCCTCGTAGCTAGCCTTACGAGGATAGGAGAGGGCTCTTTCTAGGTCAATCTCAGCAAAAGATAATCGATGGGGCTTGAGATGACTGATTTAACAACTGATCTTAGGCTAGGTATGAAGTACAAGGATTTGATTTGAGTTTTTAAGGGTTTGTTGGAAAAAAGGGACAGGCAAATTTGGGTCTGAGAATGAGGCCAGATTCTTGCAGAGTTCAGGGAGTTTTGATGCTTTGGATTGAATGAATGGGTGGATCAGACCGGTGAGGATCCAAGGAGGGAAAGAGGGTTTCAAGAGTCCTCCTCAAACAGATGAAAACATGAAGAATTAAACAAAATATCAAGGCAGAGCATAGCAGTGCAATGAATTCTACCTTAATCACTCATTTGTTTAATTGTATAAGACAAGAGAAGGGAAAATGATACACATAAACATTAGTGAACTTAAAAATACATAGAGAAACACACCATTAAAACATAGAGCCACATGGATCCCAACAAGTGCTGCAAAACCCTGGTCTTTCCTTTGCCAAAATTGCAGAAATGTAATGTACAATAAAGTGCCAAGCAATCCCAAGTATCCAACCATGAAAATGACTTAGAAATTACATAATATAGACAAGCCAAACCCATTCCCTTGCCTCTAGGGGTCGAGCTCATCATTCTAGGAGCTGTTTCAACCAATTCTAAACAAGGAGCTGAAAAATAGGCAAAGAAACAACTTGCCTCTATATGCTAGGAAACTGATTCATTCATTTAATTTTCACTTTTTAGTGAATGAATCCTCTAGAACAAGTAAAAATGTGCCAATATTACATCATGGTCATCAAATTACATCATAGTAGATTAATAGTTACATCAAAAAGTAAAACTAGTCAAAACTGGGCGAATTTCTGAGCTGAAGAGTGAAAATGAGGCCAAATTTCTCTATGCGCCGCGCCCAAATTCTCTATGCATTGTGCCACTTTGGAGATACTTTTGAGGCACTTCCCAAACTCCAAGTTGAGCCCACGATAGCTTGTTGGAAATTCCTTCCCATCTACTTTCCAACCCAAGTCGAATTTCAAAATTTGGATGTCATTTGCTCCTCCAAAACTTCAATCTCCCAAGCCTGCTTCCTGTGTGTCAAAATAAGGGCAGTGAGGTCATTTTTTGAGTGTTTTTTGACCTTTTGAGGGGTCAAAACCTGCCCAAATTTCTTGGCCATAGGTAGGCAAGCATACATTTTCATTAAAAATATAGAAATGCAAAGTTTTTTGGATTTGGAGCCCTCTAGCAAAAGCGAGCGCCACGTGGCGCGCCGCATAGGGAAGAAAACCCTGTGTTAAAATTTTTTGTGCGTAGTGCCTTTTTACATACCCGTTTTGAGGACCTTTCCGTGGTCCAAATTGGGCACAGGATAGCTCTTTGGAAATATTATTGAGTCTACTTTCCAACCCAGCTTGAATTTCTCAATTTGGAGTTCATTTTCTCTGTCAAACGTCAAATCTTCCAAGACTGGTCAAAATGTGCCAAATGAGGCTGCCTCAAGGCAGAGTGTTGTTGCAGTCAACTTTTGAAGATCTTCCGCAACTCCAAAATGAGCTCATGCTAGCTCATTGGAAATATCTTTGTGTCTACTTATCATTTGACTCAACAAGCAAGTCATTTGGCTAACCATGCTAGGAGAAAACTTGATTTTCCCAAGGTCACTTCAGAGGTGCATCAATTCTCTCGAGACGACTGTATTTTTGACTTTTCTCTAAAACCATGACAATTGTGTAAAAAGTGAAGGAGATTTTTCTTCCTTGGCCTATTTTGGACAAAAATATCTCTCAAGTTTTCCAAATTCATCTTTCCTTGCTCAAAAGCATCATTTGAGTAAAACCTACCTCGATGTGTGGAACAGGGGATTTGTCGAAATGAAGGGGATAAGGGGCTTATAAATTCTAGAGAAAATTTTTGGAAGTAGGGAGGGATGTTAGGAAGTAGGGGAAAGTAGAATTTCAAAGATTGATTGAGGGGAAGGGGTCCAAAAGGGCAAAACACAGGCCTAGTCTAGAAAATTGCCAAGTTGTAGCAAGAAAATAGGGTTTGTGCAAAAATGAGGAATTTGGGGGATTTTAGTGATGGGAAGTGTTTAATAAGGTACATTATGGATTGGGGAAGGTATATGAACATCAGGATACAAGGTTTGCTGATGATTCGGCCATCCAAGAGAAATTACCTCCAAAACCCTAGGAGAGGGAAATGGACCTTACCTAGGCACAACTGAAGCATGAACAAGGTGCAAAATGAACCTTTGGAACCTGACATGATGATGAAAACCCTCTGAATGATGGTACATTCTACCAAATGGTGACATGAAGCTCTTGGGACAGCCATTAGGGTTTGGGAATTTTAAGTATGAGACTAGGGTTTGGTGCATTTGGGATTTTGGGAAAGGGAACTTGGGATTAGGGGTATGTGAATTTGGGGAATAAGGAAAGCAAGGAAAATATGCAATAAGGGAATGATGAGAAAAATAGCCAAATACAAAACCCTAGTAGCAATCTCCTTTGCAAATTTTAAAGAGATAGGGTTTGCTTTCCTTAACACACTTCATCATTCATCAAACACCATCAACAACCATCAATCTTGGATGAAAAACCATGAGAGCAGTTCAACCTACTTGTATCGATGGCAAGGCATACGTTTTGGGTGATTTTGGAGCGAATTTGGCAATTTTCGGGCTTCCTGGCTGTATGCGCCACGCACTCAGCCCAATGCGTCGCGCCCATGTTAAATTGCACTGCAGACTAAGGCCCAGTGCATCGTGCCTAATGGGTGCACCGTGCCGAGCAACCTAGTGCGATTTTCACCCACGCTTCACACTTACTCACCAAATTTTCTCTTTTGCATGTAAATGAACTATTGAAGCACAAGAATATCTCTTATGGCATGGACTTTGATTCTTCATTTGGCAAACCCACTTTTGTAATGTTGCAGACTTTGGCACTTTCACATAACTCTGTTTTTGCTTCCACTTTGATTTTTGGCTGAATGATGAAACTCTGTCTATTTTTGCAGGGATGATTGGCATGTAATTTCGGCAAAGGATGACCAGGGCTGCGCGTGAAGTACCTCATGACTGAAAAACTTTAAAAAATTACATATTTATTACAAACCATAAATTTGATGATTTCTTCTTCAAAACAGAGTTTTGAAGAAGAATCATGATCAAACATATTGACGATGAAATTTTGCAATGAAAACTGATTTTGAACCTCCCTCATGTGCCTGTGGACATTATTAGACTTTTTGAAGACAAGACCCTAGACCTAATGACTAAAATGACCCTTTTTCTGACCAAGAGACCAAATAGGACTGTGAATGACTTTAAAATTGATTTTGATGTATAGACATGGACCAGCAGATACATGACATGAGGGAGATGAGTGACAAGACTGTTTCGTCAGAAAATCGATGCTCCTAATGGAATGCAGATGATCGAGCTAAATGAGACACCTAGAATGAAATGCACAAAAGAGATTTTGATCTTTGACGGAGGGCTGAACAGACCGACTCTAACATTGGCTCCAATGGGGATGGTAGCTCCTTGGAGTTGCCAAGAACTATAGATCTTTGCGTGAGAAGACAGTGCCTTCATCCATTGGGCTATGGAGTTGATGACTTGACAAAACCACACAAGATTTGTTAACTCATTTATTGACTGAAAATTGGATTCAAAACTAAAATTGAAAACCATAATAAAACCAAACATGACTACAACATAACTACAAACCTACTCTAAGTGTTATTTTCACCACTCGATCAAGCGAAATGGAACAGCCAATGCAACCATGTAAGCATCCTGGCTGCTATTTGAATTCTCCGCAAGTGCTC
Organism: Pinus tabuliformis; assembly: GCA_031772625.1. NCBI lineage: Eukaryota > Viridiplantae > Streptophyta > Pinopsida > Pinales > Pinaceae > Pinus > Pinus tabuliformis. The sequence goes on from CM062809.1 coordinate 1,011,590,129, forward strand.
GCTTAGGAACAACAAGAGAAAACTGTTGAACGACAACTCCCATGGAAAGTCGGAATCAAGTTGAGTGCTGATAAACTTGCAAAGCATGAATTGACTGGATGAATTTAAGAATACTGCAAAAGGATCTTCATAAACATCGCTATTGATTTCCATTAACACATTACTGCTCTGGTCCAAGTAATCTTCATAGCTGGATATTAATCTTTTCCTCACATCTGCACTGTCTTTCTCTGATGATTGCAGCAAGCTGTTAAAAGGATCCTGAATTTCGTGAATAACCAAACTCTGTTGCTAATTCCAAACAGAACAAAAATATCCTTTATCAATCTCCTCATATGACTGCAAACTTTGATCTGAGATTTGTAATGAAAAATCTGTTAAACAAGACAATGAAGGTGACCTTTGAATAAGATTATTATCAATATTCTCTTCTGTCACATGGTTAGCTGACGGAGAAGAATTTTTACAGCAAACATGATCCAACACACGAGCAATAGGATCATCAAAAACTTGAGAAGACTATTGCGATGTATCTATTGAAACTGTATGACATCCTACTGGGTGATCATCTTTTTCTTTAGAGATATTACGAAGATTCTATTTTATAAACTGAAATGCTTCGAAACAAAAGGGTACAAAATCCTCTTGCATCATTAAATCATGTATTTCGGATGCCACACCTTCATCTATAATTTGACCTTCATCCTCAACATTAAAACTGAGATATTGTGGATTTCCTACAGGCTGCTCATTCGAAGATTTACTGTGCAATTTACCCTTCAAAAACTGAAATGATTCAAAACAAAATGGTATGGAATCATCTTGTATCATTTGATCACATGTGCCAGCTTCCATGTCTTCATGTGCAACTTGACAATCAATGGCTCTTGGGGGCTGGAAAGCTAAATATGAGAAGTCTGGAACAAAGTTTTCATCGCCCTCAAGAAGGTCCAAATCAAGACTTTTTGACAGCTGATTTCTGATTGAATGGAAATTGTCTCTGATGAACTGAAATGAATCAAAACAAAAAGGCAAAGATCCTTCACTTACTTCAAAATTTTCTTCACTTTCCTCATCATTTTCATAGCAAATATGTGACGACTGATCACTATATTCGAACTGCTGAAAGTGAACTTCTTCCTCCCACAAACTAGCTGTTGTTTCGTCTACAAGATTAGCTTCTGTTTGGAGAACATAATCATCATCATACTGATCAAACTAAGGCAAATCATCAGTATACAACACATCATCAAGGATACATGTCATATCAACAGATCTCTCTTCTCCAAGATGGTCTACAAAACAATCATTATCAAATCTATGACAACTGGGATAAAAAAGAAGATGTTTTGGATCAGTAACTTGTTCTTCTTCAATCAGCAAGCCATGGGCTTGAACATCATAATCATTCCTTGTGGTGATCTTTTGCATTATCTCTTCCACTACACTCACCAAAATGTCAAGCTCTACCTTTAGAGATGTTGATTTCTCCAGATCTATGTTTTTCGTCTCTTCTTCTTTCAACTTTTCCCTTTGGATTAGCAGATGAGCCTCTACATTTACTACTCTGTTCTGCATCTCTTCAAGTGTTGCGACATTCCTTTCTCTCAGCTGAAACTCCATTTCGGGATCAAAGGCACTTGGATAGTGCAAGAGAGAAGATCTAGGAGGAGGTCTTATATCAACCGGCATTGAATAATAAACTTGATTAAATCTAGCTGAAAACTATTGTACTGTCTCCCCTGGCAATCTTTTCAGCTAGTTATACTCTTCTATAATCAAGAAAGGGTTTTGTCTTACCACCCACCTGTCGAGGAAAACTTTGACGAACTGCTGGAAATCTGAGATGCTCGCATCAGGTAGGGTTTTGAACCAACTCTTGACTTTTCCTTGCAAAGAAAGAGCAAAAAGCCTAATACTGACATCTTCTTCATCAACTTCAAAAAGATCAAGAAAAGACTCAAAATTCAATACATGTCTCTCAGCAGTGATATTGTCGTGTTCACCATCAAATCTTGGTAGATATAGATCATGATTTTTAGGGAAAGCATGGGATATAGGAGGTAAAATCAGAGGCTTGTATCGATCTAGAATTTTACAAGGTAATGGGGTATGTATAGAAGCTGTAGAATCATTCTTGGTCTCTTTAGGTTCATCATTTTGAAGATGATCATCACAAAATTCAGAAGACGGGTCTTGATCAAGCTCAAAGGCATGCAATTCCTTGGTATTCACAAACCTCAAAGGGAAGGAATCAAATGCAGGCAGGGGATATTTTCTCAAATACAATATACTTTGCAAAGCCTTCTTGACATTCTCGGGAAAAGAGAAGAAATAATTTAGAACAAAGAACAAAATATCTTGGATGAAATTCCAACTTGAATACCTAATATGTCCATATTGTCCTTTCATGTTTTTGCTGGTCAGGTTCATCCTCCAGTGGAGTCTTTGGATATGATCTCAAAAATGATTTGGAATCACCAGGTGAATGATTTCAGCCTTTCCAGGGTCTGATCGTTGTCCACCATCAACCATCAGATCTAACTTGATACATGTACTGGGGTGATCGTTTAGATCAGATGTTCAGTTTATAAACTAGACCGGAGATTGACTGAAGCAGCTTTTATCTACTTGCGCTAATGCAAAGCAAAAGTGTTTCGAAGGCTCCCTGGCTAACTTCAGGCTCCGTCTGTAGTCTACAAAGCCAAACAATGATAATAAACTTTTCTTCCCCAGTATGGTCGCCACTATGTTAGAGCCTAGATTTGCCTCAGGCTGAAAAGGAAAGGTTCTAGGTCCACATCAAACCACACTCAGCCTCATAGCTAGCCCTACGAGGACAGGATAGGGCTCTCTCTGGGTCAATCTTAGAAAAATATAATCGATGGGGCTTGAGATGACTGATTTAACAACTGATCTTAGGCTAGGTATGAAGTACAAGGATTTGATTTGAGTTTTTAAGGGTTTGTTGGAAAAAAGGGATAGGCAAATTTGGGTCCGGGAATGAGGCCATATTCTTGCAGAGTTCAGTGAGTTTGATGCTTTGGATTGAATGAATGGGTGGATCAGACCGGTGAGGAGCCAAGGAGGGCAAGAGGGTTTCAAGAGTCCTCCTCAAACAGATGAAAACATGAAGAATTAAACAAAATATCAAGGCAAAGCATAGCAGTCCAATGAATTCTACCTTAATCACTCATTTGTTTAATTGCAGAAGACAAGAGAAGGGAGAATGATACACATAAACATTAGTGAACTTAAAAATACATAGAGAAACACACCATCAAAACATAGAGCCACATGGATCCCAACAAGTGCTACAAAAATCTGGTCTTTCCTTTGCCAAAATTGCATAAATGTAATGTACAATAGAGTGCCAAGCAATCCCAAGTATCCAACCATGAAAATGACTTAGAAATTACATAATATAGACAAGCCAAACCCATTCCCTTGCCTCTAGGGGTCGAGCTCATCATTCTAGGAGTTGTTTCAACCAATTCTAAACAAGGAGCTGAAAAATAGGCAAAGAAACAACTTGCCTCTATATGCTAGGAAACTGATTCATTCATTTAATTTTCACTTTTTAGTGAATGAATCCTCTAGAACAAGTAAAAATGTGCCAATATTACATCATGGTCATCAAATTACATCATGGTAGATCAATAGTTACATCAAAAAGTAAAACTAGTCAAAACGGGGCGAATTTCTGAGCTAAAGAGTGAAAATGAGGCCAAATTTCTCTATGCGCCGCGCCCAAATTCTCTATGCGTTGTGCCACTTTGGAGCTGATTTTGAGGCACTTTCTGAAGTCCAAATTGATCCCACGATAGCTTGTTGGAAAGTCCTGCCCATATGATTTCCAAACCAAGTGGAATTTCGGAATTTGGATGTCATTTTCCCTCCAAAACTTCAATCTCCCAAGACTGCTTCCTGTGTGTCAAAATAAGGGTAGTGAAGTCATTGTTTGAGTGTTTTTTGACCTTTTGAGGGGTCAAAACCTGCCAAATTTTCTTGGCCATAGGTAGGAAAGCACAAATTTTCATGAAAAGTCTAGAAATGCAAAGTTTTTTGGATTTGGAGCCCTCTAGAAAAAGCGAGCGCCACGTGGCGCGGCGCATAGGGAAGAAAACCCTGTGTTAAAAATTCTGTGCGTAGCGCCTTTTTGCAGACCAGTTTTTAGGACCTTCCCATGGTCCAAATTGGGCGTGGGATAGCTCGTTGGAAATATTATTGAGTATACTTTCCAACCCAGCTTGAATTTCTCAATTTGGAGTTCATTTTCCCTATCGAAAGTCAAATCTCCCAAGACTGGTCAAAATGTGCCAAATGAGGCTACCTTAGGGCAGAGTGTTGTTGCAGTCAACTTTTGAAGATCTTCCTCAACTCCAAATTGAGCTCATGCTAGCTCATTGGAAATATATTTGTGTCTAATTATCATTTGACTCAACAAGAAAGTCATTTGGCCAACCATGCTAGGAGAAAATGTGATTTTTCCAAGGTCACTTTAGAGGTGCATCAATTCTCCCGAGGTGACTGTATTTTTGACTTTTCTCTAAAACCATGACACCTATGTAAAAATTGACGGAGGTTTTTCTTCCTTGGTATATTTTGGACAAAAAACACTCCAAAATTTTCCAAATTCATCTTTACTTGCTCAGAAGCATCATTTGAGTAAAACCTACCCCGATGTGTGGAACAGGGGATTTGTCGAAATGAAGCGAAATGAAGAGGATAAGGGGCTTGTAAATTCTTGAGAAACTTTTTGGAAGTAGGGAGGGATGTTAGAAAGCAGGGGAAAGTGGAATTTCAAATATTGAGTGAGGGGAAGGGGTCCAAAAGGGCAAAACACAGGCCTAGTCTAGAAAATTGCCAAGTTGTAGCAAGAAGCTAGGGTTTGTGCAGAAATGAGGAATTTGGGGGATTTTAGTGATGGGAAGTGTTTAATAAGGTACATTATGGATGGGGTAAGGTATATGAACATCAGGATACAAGTTTTGCTGATGATTTGGCCATCCAAGAGAAATTACCTCCAAAACCCTAGGAGAGGGAAATGGACCTTACCTATGCACAATTGAAGTATGAACAAGGTGCAAAATGACCCTTTGGAACCTGACATGATTATGACAACCCTCTGAATGATGGTACATTCTGCCGAATGGTGACATGAATCTCTTGGGACAGCCATTAGGGTTTGGTAATTTTAAGTATGAGACTAGGATTTGGTGCATTTTGGATTTTGGGAAAGGGAACTTGGGATTAGGGGTATGTGAATTTGGGGAATAAGGAAAGCAAGGAAAATATGCAATAAGGGAGTGATGAGCAAAACAGCCAAATACAAAACCCTAGTAGCAATCTCCTTTGCAAATTTTAAAGAGATATGGTTTGCTTTCCTCAGCACACTTCACCATTCATCAAACACCATCAACAACCATCAATCTTGGATGAAAAACCATGAGAGCAGTTCAACCTACTTGTATCGATGACAAGGCATACGTTTTGGGTGATTTTGGAGCGAATTTGGCAATTTTCGGGCTTCCTGGTTGTATGCATCGTGCACTCAGCCCAATGCGCCGCACCTCACCAATGCGTCGCGCCCATGTTAAATTGCACTGTAGACTAAGGCCCAGTGCGCCGTGCCTCCTTCCCAGTGCGCCGTGCCGAGCAACCTAGTGCGATTTTCACCCACACTTCACACTTACTCACCAAATTTGCTCTTTTGCATGTAAATGAACTATTGAAGCACAAGAATATCTCTTATGGCATGGACTTTGATTCTTCATTTGGCAAACTCACTTTTGTAATGTTGCAGACTTTGGCACTTTCACATAACTCTGTTTTTGCTTCCACTTTGATTTTTGGCTGAATGATGAAACTCTGTCTATTTTTGCAGGGATGATTGGCATGTAATTTTGGCAAAGGATGACCAAGGCTGCGCCTGAAGTACCTCATGACTGAAAAACTTTGAAAAATTACATATTTATTATAAACCATAAATTTGATGATTTCTTCTTCAAAACAGAGTTTTGAAGAAGAATCATGATCAAACATATTGACGATGAAATTTTGCAATGAAAACTGATTTTGAACCTCCCTCATGTGCCTATGGACATTATTACACTCTTTGAATACAAAACCCTAGACCTAATGACTAAAATGACCCTTTTGCTGACCAAGAGACCAAATAGGACTGTGAATGACTTTAAAATTGATTTTGATGTATAGACACGGACTAGCAGATACATGACATGAGGGAGATGAGTGACAAGACCGTTCCGTCAGAAAATCGATGCTCCTAATGGAATGCAGATGATCGAGCTGAATGAGACACCTAGAATGAAATGCACAAAAGAGATTTTGATCTCTGACGGAGGGCTGAACAGACCGACTCTAACACAATCAAATCAATATCCGCCCACAGGATCAGTCGAAGACTGCATTTATATATCCGTGGGGCACATTCGTGTATTGTAAATTACGTTTTGGTTTGAAGAACGCAGGGGAAACTTTTCAAAGGGAAATGAATTACGCCCTCCATGACATCAAAGACATTGTTCAACCATATCTTGACGATCTACTGACTCATTTACGAAAGCGGACTGATCATCTACAGCATTTCAGAGCCATATTTCTATGTTGTCGACACTACAAGATACGATTCAATCCGCACAAGTGTGTGTTTTGCGTTGGTTCTGGTCGATTACTTGGTTTCGTAGTTTCTATGGATGGAATTCGACTCGACCCACTGAAGGTTCAAGCAATCCTTGACATGCCTCCACCTTCAAATTTACTTCAGATTCAGAGACTCCAAGGAAAAGCTAACTTTCTGAGCAGGTTCATTCCACATTAATAATGCTGAACTCGCTAAAGGTTATACGCATCTTTTGAAAAAAGGAGTACCCTTCCACTGGGATCAGGTTGTGCAAGCTTCTTTTGATGCTTTAAAAGATTCCCTAATAAAAGCATCATTAATGTATGCTCCTGACTATCAAAAAGAATTTAACCTGTATCTCGCTGCTGCAGATACGACCATCGCCATGGTTTTAGTGCAAGAAGATAATGGAATTGAATATCCTATATATTATTTAAGTTGAAATCTTAATGATACAGAAAGCAAGTATTCTTATGTTGAAAAATTGGCTTTAGCAGCTGTTCAAGCAGTACAGAGATTTCAACACTACGTTCTCTTTCGCAAAACTACCATTGTGTCAGATTGCAACCCTATGACCTACATTCTGTTGCGTCAATTGCTGGGGGGGAAATATTCCAAATGGATAGCCATTTTGCAAGAGTTTGATCTGGAATTCACCAAATCCAAATCAAAGAAATCTCTCATCTTTGCGGAGTTACTTTGTGACCTTCCCTCGTCATCCAACGATTTAACATCCAAAGCATCAATCATGGATGAGACTCTATTTCTGATATCGTCAAGCGATCCGTGGTATGGGGATATACTGGTCTATCTCCAAACCCAAACTTTTAGGCCTAACACCTCTTGCTCTGAACAACGATGTACTCGATACCAAGCCAAAGACTACCTGATCATTGGCGATACACTTTACCGTCGTGGTGTCGATATAGTTCTACGAAGGTGCCTCACGCATGAGGAGGCCGAAAAAGTTTTGAATGATTGTCATTCAGGTGCTTGTGGGGGGCATCTATCTGGTTACGCTACTGCACAAAAGATCTTACGAGCAGGTTACTTTTGGCCCACCATATTCAGAGATTGCATAACTGCAGTCAAAAGTTGCCATGCTTGTCAGATTTTTTATCGCAAAACCAAATTACCACCTGCACCACTGCATCTAGTAGTTGTTGTTGGGCCATTCACTAAATGGGGCATTGATTTCATGACATGTAACCCCACCTCGACCAGGGGGCATGGGTATATTATAGTTGCTGTCGACTATTTTACAAAATGGGCTGAGGTGATGCCTACATTAAACAACAGCAGTGAAATGGCTGCTCTTTTCTTTTTTAATCATGTAGTTTCTAGATTTGGTGTTCCACAGGCTATAGTCATAGATCATGGGTCACATTTTCGCAATCACATGATGATTGAATTGACTGCCAAATTAGGATTGTCCCACGACAGTTCTACTCCATATTATCCACAGGCTAATGGATAAGTTGAGGCAATCAACAAAGTCCTTAAGCGCATGTTGTAGAGAATGATTGGAGTCCACAAACGAAATTGGCATTTAATCCTGTACTCAGCTCTGTGGGCATATAGGACTTCGGTGAGAAATGCAACCGGATTTACGCCTTTTCAGTTGGTGTATGGTTTGGAAGCTGTCTTTCCAATTTAGTGCGAAATCTTGTCCCTCAAGCTTGCAAATGATCTGTGTTGTTGGGAAAAGTATCCAATACGGAATGCCCCTATCCCACTCTAAGGAGTGACAGTACCTCAGCAACAAACAAGACAAAACTATCTAAGTGTTCTTCTTTATGAAATGTAAATAGAGGAGAAGGAGGTAACTAACTGATGTCTTCCGCTAGTTTGTTGATCCAATCTCACTCCTTGCTGCTTGCTTCCTGCTGCTTGCTCTTTCACTGGTCCAGCTACACCAAGTTCCTACAAAATGGCAAGAGAGGGAAACTACAAGAAGCATACATTCATAACTAGTTTAAGGATCAGTGTAAACTAAATATGCAAATACAACAAAACATCATTGAGATACATGCATATAGAAGAAACTAAAATGGCTTTATTGATGAAGTAAGTAAAGTTCAGGGAGTGATACAACCATAAGAGGTCCAATCCAGCATCACCTCCCCAGCAGAAAGGAATCTCTTTCTTCACCTCCTTCAAAGCAAATCACCCAATAGCTCTAACCTCAAACCAGTAGCAATTCTTTGCAAATACCAAATTCTAGCCTCTGGATCTCATGGAGGAGAGATCCATATATAGATTTTTGGAGAGAGGATGAGTCAGCTTGAGATCTAACTAGTGTCCTCTCCCTCTCTCAGTTCTTGAGTCCACTTGGAGGTTCTTGCTTCCACTTGGAGATTTGGAACCTCTTACTCATCACCAGTCGAATTCCTTGATGCAAGTGTCATTTTGGAAGCTTCCTGGGCATTGACAAATTGAGGAATGAGCCTGCCACTTGTCCAATTACGCTCAGCACAGGTAGCCTTTGTTGGAGTTGAAATTCAACGCAGGTAGACAGTGGAGCAGTTGACATTCAGCGCAGATGCTCAGTGGAGCAGTTGACATGATCCAGAATTGGCTTGTTTTTGAGTGTTTTCAGGTGGAGAACTTCTGTGAATTGCTGTGGTTTGTTGGCCTTGTTCCTCTAGGGGTAGGAACAACATGTTTAGGGACTTTGGATCCCTTAGATTATGTACATTTCATGGTTAATGCTGCAAGGCACAAAAATGTCTATAACAATCTGCTTCCTGAAACTTCTGAAGAAGAGGCTCGTTTCTTGGAACTAATCCACCTGGATGAAACCCGTCGTGATGCCGCGTTAGCTAATGAAGCACATAAGAAACATGTCAAGGCACAATTTGACAAAAATGTCAAGCCTCGTGTCTTCTCAAAAGGTGACCTGGTCTTGCTTTACGATCAGGACTCTGACAAATTAGGAGCAGGTAAATTCGAACCATTATGGATGGGCCCCTACATTGTTAAACGGGTATTGACAAAAGGAGCCTACGAGCTGGTCGATTATGATGGGATTCCATTGTCGCAGCCCCGAAACAGGTTGTATCTTAAATGTTACTATGCTTGATTGAGCATAGTAAACTCATTGTACATATGCTTTTATTGCATTTATGAGTGTTTTCTTTTTAGAGTTGTCAGTTTGGTTGAGTAATCCACTTCACATTTTTTGCAGATGTTAGACTTTTTGGAACCGTTTGTTGGATATGCTGACGGAACTAGTTGTAGTACGTTGAACTTGTCTTCTGTGACCTGGGCCATTTTCGCTCCAAGTGGCAAGTTAGTGAGTTTCAGGGGGATATGTATTGGTCGATTGACGAACAACATCGTTGAGTATAGCACGTTGATCAAACTTCTCTTACGCCGAATCTTTGTCAGGCTAGATTCACAACTCGTCATTCTACAGCTTACCGACATTTACTCTGTTCAGAACCCAGCTATTTATCACATGTTCCTAAGAGTCGGGATTCTAGAAAGACAGTTTGATTCCATTCTATATCAACACATTTCCAAAAACTTAAACACATTAACTGATTCATTAGCAAACTATGTGTTAGATAGACATTTGCAACATTTGTAAAGAAAGCATGTTACATCAACATTTGCATCAAGATTGCATAACTTAACCAAAATAAAACTCCGAAAATCAAAATTATATAGCTGTTTATAGTTTTTACAAGATGTTTGGTGTCCAAGACAAAATCAGTCATCTGACCAAGAAACTCAAAATGAATGCAGAAAAGCATCCTAGACTAATGATGCTGGTGATAACATGTCACCGCCTATGCGATCATGCGCAAGAGCTTGGTCCATCGACTCAGCACACCAGTAGTATGGCGCTGTAACCTCAAAGGTAGCTCATCAGTCCTGACATCCTGAATACCGAGAGTGAGGCCCTCGATCTGATCCTGCAACACTGCCAGGGTCTCCGATATGTCTAGATCCTGAAGGACGGCCCTCCCTACAGCCTCTCTTGCTAGAGCGTCATCTGCTGCCTGTGGGCGTGCCACTGGTCGCACTGGTCCAATATCTGCACACACATATAAGTTTAATTAGTCTTGATAACATTTAAAAACACAAAAACATTATAAAACTAGTAAACAAATATGTGGTCGAATCATTTTACCTATAACACTCCACTGCTCGCCAACTGGTAACACCAAATCTGGGTTGCCTCGGAAATCCATCCCGACATATGGATACTCTGCAAATACCATCTCCTGGCGGTCGAACCACTCGGAAAAGGCATCAGAGAAGGAAATCTGTGACTGACTGGCATGTCTGGCCATAAGATCAACCCATCTCTGCATCCGTGGTTCCCTTAGTGCTGGCAATCCCAGTGAAATGTTTTGAGGTTGCATCAGTAGAATCCTCTCCAAAGCAAAAGCAGTCAATATGGAACTGTAGCCAAAATTCTTGGTTCTTCCATTCTTTACTTTGGAGAGTTGCTCTTTTATGAGAGGAAGTACCACCTCACACCAATTGAACACCTTCGATCCTAGGCATTCCAGGGCATACTACATGTAAGATCTATTTACCAAATGTAAAGCCGCGTTGCCAGCCAATCTAGAAAAGGTAAATAAAATGGTCCTCAAGGGCCAATCAGTGACATCCCGGATATTGATCTTGCCATCTCTACTGGGCTGAGATCCATCTCTACAGAACTGACAAATATAGTCTTTCACGGATTCACCTCCACAGGCAAATCCTGATAGTGAAATAAGGGCCCCACGCCTCAACAAACCCGTCAGAAAGTAAATGTCCTCGATGGTCAATGGAATAGTTTTACCTCTGGTCTAGAATACCTGGTCAATTGGATCCTAAGCATCGAGAAGATACTACAATAAACTGATCTGTTGCCTCATGCTGGATATGCGGAAGAACTTCAGCAAGCCATAGTTTCGTAATGCAGCAACTGTGCCCTGGTCGTGTATAGAAATCATGTCCTCCTCTTCATGTTCTCATTCACACCATGTGACGACCCTCTTGATCCAACAAATGTCTGAAATGAAGACAAAATATGAGTTAGGATCAAAATTTGAGCAAAAAAAGGCAAACATTTGATGAAAAATCACTGTGTAAAGTTTCCTTTCTGCGCCCATCACACCCTGCCTTTGAGCAAGGTGGGATGCATACTGACTGGCCTGTTGGTAGCTTAGTATGAATCGCACCTTTCGATACAGGATAGGTGCGATGATTTGGGAACGAGATCTTCAAACCCCAGGGGCCCAGAAATGTGGAAAAACTAGCTCAGAATCAAGGAAAGACGGGATGAAAATGAAGAGCTTAGGGTTAGCTCCTACCTGGTCATGACAGCGTAGAGAATAGTCCACCGGATCTCCTGAAATCAACTAGTGAAATTTGAGGGGGAAAACTATTCCAGAGCTCCAAAATCCCAAATTTGAAATGAAATGATAAAATGAAAGGTAAAACTACTTTTTGTATTTACTATTCACGTACTTCAAGTAAGATGTTAGTTTTAGTTCATTTTTCCTACATATATATGTATTTCTAATCAATTTGACGGAGTGATTGAGCAGGTTGAACGACCGTCAAAAGAATCTCATGTGCTAAACAGTGAATTGAACATCTTTGACCACTTATTCAAGCATATCTTTCCATTTTAAGCTTGTAAAAAAATGAAACTGAAAATCAAGCATATGTTTGTTCGTTTCAAGCTTGTAAAAACAATGAAACCCACACCAAGCATAGTTCCCCTCATGGTTCAAGCTTATTAAAAAATTAACCCACCTCGAGTAAATACCCTTTGTGATTGCCATTCTATCAGCCTTTTGAGCCTTGGTTGTGTACCTCCCATCACCTCCATTCTTTTGGCCGATCATATGCTTCCACTTGGTTGTTTACCATTTTGAGGAACAGCTGCAACGAGTGGTCTTGTTAGCCAACCTCTTCCCAGAAATCACCCTTTTTGAGAAGTTCCAAAGCTTACCCGGAACCAGTTGCTACCCTAAACACCACTCGTTCCTCAAAATCGAGTCTCCTTTAAACCCTTTTCAGACACATTAAATATGAAAAGATTGTCGAGCAATTGGCCTCTCCAGATCATTAAAGTGATTGGAAGTGCCATCCCTCCTGTATATTTTAATCTTTTTCAGACCTAAGGGATAATCTCATGAAAAAGTTCAAGTGCTTGTCTTGTTCGGCTCGTTAAAGTGATTGAAAATTCATCCCTTTTGTATTATTTTAATCTTTTTCGGACCTAAGGGATTATTCTATGAAAAAGAACCTCTGGAGTTTCCTTTTCATCCCTTTTCAAACTCTCTAAACATGAAAAGGACCGAGTTATCCTTGTCATTAAACTCGTTAAAACAATAGCAACAAACTCATCCAAATGAGACAAAGTTTCCTTTTCATCCCTTTTCAAACTCTCTAAACATGAAAAGGACCGAGTTATCTTTGTCATTAAAATCGTTAAAAAAATAGCGACAAACTTGTCCACCTAGACAAGAACGAGTTTCATTGTCGCTAGACTCATTAAAACATAGCGACAGGTTTGCCTGAAAGGCAAATTATAGAACAAGCATATGTTATCCTCCTCAAGCTTGACAAAAATAAAGAGGTACTGGTCAGTAATGACTGGGGCAAAGGGAAGAAAACTTGAAAACTTTATGGTAGCAGGTTGCTCTTGAACATGACACTTTCACTCCATCACCATGATTGAGTCGGGTTGGGTTATTCCATTCACCGGTCACTTCACCATTGGTCTTTCACACCATCCATTTTTGGGGTTAACGCTACCAATCCATCTTAGTGTCACCGATATGTTCAAGAGAAGTCATTCAGTTGAGAATTCACCATCCAGTTAATGCCTCATCCACTGCAATACCTTCAACCTCCATTTTTCATGACCGCCATTCCTGAACCTTGTGTCATCAGATCATTTTCACCTCCAGAAAATCATTTGCCTCGTTTCGTGTCGTAGATGTGGGATACATTAAGGCCCTCCTACGATGAGTCACTTCTTGTCGACATCAGCTCATTATCCAAGAAGTTGACTTAGAAACAACCCTTTCAGTACTTTGAAGCTTGCATGCCTCAATGGCAAGTTTCTCACTTCCGGCGACAGGTTGACATCAATGGCCTTCGACCGAAATATTTTACGTGGTGTTCGAAATCGGATCATATATTCACAGCACGTGAATTGTACTATAGTACCTTGAGGGTCATCATCATTATCGGTGATTCCTCTCGCGTCTGTTAACAGCTCACATTATTGGCGCTCCACGAACTGTTACCGAAAGGGCCACGAACTGTTACCGAAAGGGCCAGAAGTACAAGGATTTGTTTGGCTAACTAACTTTGAACTTGGGTCAGGCCCAAAAAAGTCAACAAATTGTTTTGTTGCCGAGACTGGGAAACTACATAGAGATGTCTGATGTCGCATTACTGGAATCCAACTAAAAAGGAAATTGAAGGCTGGTTAGACAGAAGAATTCATGAATTTGCGGTGCAAGAAAACAGGAATCCACGACTATCAAAGGAAAAGTGGTTAGACTACTACGTATACACAGAGATCCATGAAATTTTCTTCGCATCTTTCCCTACAGAGCTATACAAGTGGATCGCAAAGCTAGCAGATAGCCAAGGAAGGTACAAGCTCGACAGTCCTATTATGTGGACCCCTGAATTGGTGTGTAGATTGGAAGCAACAGAAGATATGATCGCGCGTGCCGTTGATCACTAGCTCGATCGAATTATAGGAGGGTTCATTACTGAGTTCGCGATAGACACTTCGGTAAGCTACAACGAGGCCGAGTGACGCTTCCTCAATGGACTACAAGGTAAGTACGTTAAATCTATGAACACTTGGATTAAGATGCTATTGTGTGAAAAGCAGATTATGCTAATACATTGATGTTCGGGGCTATGCGAAGTGGGAGAATTTACAGGAACGAAAGTAGTGCAGAACTAGAAACTAGCCCCTTGATTTCACCTCTGTGAGGGGATGAGGAAGAGCTCGTGAGGGTCTCTCTGTGAAGTGCGATCCAATTGATAAGACAAAGGATTCAGTGCATACCACCCCCACCCACACCATCGCCCGTTTCACTGACATCACCTCCCTCTTCACCCATACCACCTCTGCCACCCCCGCATTTTAATATGGCAAGCGCGATAAAATTTCCTGTGTTCAAAGGAGTGGGACATGAAGATCCGGACCAATTTTGGTTCGTAGTAAAAGTTGTCTGGGAAGCGTAGGGAATTACAGACGATAACATTAAGAAAGCAACGTTGGTTAGCACTCTGCAAGATCGCGCGCTGACCTAGTACATTAAGCACTCGAGTGACCACCCGAATGTAGGAATCACGGCTATCCAAGCTGCACTAACT
This sequence comes from Pinus tabuliformis, assembly GCA_031772625.1. Classification (NCBI taxonomy): domain Eukaryota; kingdom Viridiplantae; phylum Streptophyta; class Pinopsida; order Pinales; family Pinaceae; genus Pinus; species Pinus tabuliformis. Next base: position 1,011,605,136 of record CM062809.1, read on the forward strand.
AACGAGTTTAGAAGATCGAAGTCAGAGGCGCAGTCGATCATTGGGTTCAAGGAAATTACGATGCTACCAGGTGAGACTTCTTCGGAGTTAGATCAAAGACTGAAGTCCACAATTCGTGAAGCTAACATGACTCTGATGGATGGATAGCACCGCGAATGGTTTGTAGGATCGCTATCACCACATTTGGGGAACACGCTAATGCAACAGAGGTTGACAACTCAGGTAGAAGATTTAGAGACCGCGATGAGGCTGCATGAGACCCCAATGCAAGATCCTAACTTAGGAGTTCAGCAAATCCACACATAGTTGAAAAACTTGTGCCTTGAAATGCAGAGCCTGAAACAAGACAGGACAGCTCGACCAGAAGTGCGCGAAGAGGTGTGGTACGTGAAATGTAAGGAGCAAGGTCATGATAAGGACCCCTACCCAATGTTCACAAATTACCTCGCAGGGGGAGGGCCGATGCCAGTAAGACTGTAAGCGCAAGCAGGACCAAGCGTGACTCCTACTCTGTGGTGTGCGATTTGTCAAATAGGAGGAAAGCATGCTATAGACAACTTTCATCTATTGCAGAAGTACATGCAGACATTGCAATAGTTGTTCTATATTTTCTATAGATTAGTAGGACATGATGAGCGGACATGTATAATTTATGAGCTAATGATGGATAGAACTCCCACATATAGGGTTTACGCTGAAACGTGGCCCCTAGACCAGGGTGCAGGAATAGTGCGCACCAGATTCCAGGGGCGCAGACAAGGCCGAGGTGGAGGAGGACCTAGAAGAGGTCGCGGACAGTTGATATGCTACAATTGTGGAGGGCTAGGGCATTATACCCATGATTGTACAAATCCAACGCATCCATCATGTCTATATTGTACATTGTTTGATCATGAGACAGAGGATTGTCCCGCACTGATAGCTAGACTACACAACAAGGGAGCGCTCCAACCTCCCCTGACTCAAAACTTGCAAATGATGAGGTTTGAGCCATGCGAGGAAGACCCTAATGTGAACATTGTGCTCTAAAGTGGAATGATGACAGGGGATGATAAAGGAAAGCAGCCTGAAGATAGTACTTGGGTTCGCAAGGCTCCGATGAAAGAACCAGAGTTTGATTTGGAGCGTGCTAAGGAAACCTTCATGGAAGCTAGGAAGAGCTTTGCTGATGCCTCCACTTCAGGAAGCGAAGACAAAACGGAGCTAGAAATGGACCCATCGATGCTCTTGATGTTCCTGGAAACATGCATGAAGCTACTGCACAACAGTAAGGTTGTAAAAGGATTGTAGGAACTCATAAATAGATGCGCTGGGACTGCGCCAGGGGAACCACGTGTAGTCTGGAAGATTGGAAAGCATGCGACAAGGATGGGGAGAGAAATGAGGTTAACCCCGTAGATTGGGGAGTAAGAAATGGACCAAGTAATCTTGGAATTAGGATCAGACGCGAATGTCTTGCCGAAGCAGACATGGGAGCACATGGGGATGCCTACGCTACAATGGTCTCCTATCCAACTATGAATGGCGAACCACCAAAAGATACTACCTATGGGGAGATTGCAGGGAATAATAGTGGATATTGAAGGAGCATGCGCGCTAGCAGGCTTTGAAGTGATAGAGATTGTTGATGACAGCAATCCCTACCCCACGCTATTAGGAATAGATTGGGCTAGTGACATGAATGGGGTGATAAACCTAAAGAAGCACAAGATGATTTTTGAGAAAAAGTCCCTGCACGTAGTAGTACCTTTGGACCTGGCAGAAGGATTGCGCTACACGGAGCCAGTGCATGACTATGAAAGTGATGACGACTTAGACTAAATCTACAAGATAATCGCATGAGAGCAAGACTGGGTAAATCCTACTGCGGATGGATGAATCTCATGGGAGCGTGAAAGCTCCTGTATATCGGATTCTGACGAGGATATAGAGCAATAGTAGAACTGGTTACACCAGGTAGCCATGCTGAACTGTAACATGATGACGAGATCATTGCACTGCGTATCGACAGAGGTAAGGGATATACATACATATGATGGGTTAAGTGAGGTAGACTCTTTCTTGAACAAATTTGACAGGGAAGTGTCGGAACAACAATGGTTCGAGGCTTTGAAATGGGTACTATGCACTACGCCCGCGAGGTGGTGGGGTATGCACCAAGGAAGCTTTGAGAACTGGCACGAATGCAAGAAAATGATGCTCATGTGTTTTGGGAAGCCTCAGATGCGATTAACAAACAAGATTGTTGGACGGAACGATCCGTGCGCGCACCTATCCAGGTGGGTACAAGCATATGTTAAACAACCTGCACAGATGCACACAAACTTTGCATTAGGGGACAAGGTCAATAAGCATGTGTGGGCAAGGCAATTGTGCGAATGACCCCTCTAGTTGGGATAATGGAGTATGGAAAGAATGAGTGTGCAGAAGGTTATCCACGCAGAAGCCTTCAACGAAGTGTGTGAAGAGCTGAACAAGGTATATGATGCGCAGCGGAGTGATTGGGACCTGCACGTACTAGCAGTTTTGTGGGCTTATAGGACAACATGAAAGAAACTAACGGGGAAGACACCTCCAAGGATGGCATATGGAGTGAATGATGTAGTCCCAATAGAGTATAAAATGCTTAGTTCACACATAGCAGTGTCAGTAGATATGATGACTCGTAGAGTTTTGGAAGAAGGGATAGCACAGCTGAAAGAAGAACACCACTTGGGACCTGAAGAAGAAATCCGAGATGGTGATCTTAGGCTCCAAATAATCATGAAAGAAAGGGTGTGATTAAGGGAGAAAAGCGCTTTGCTAGAAGCGAAATTCGAGAAGCTTGAGGAAGAAATAAAGAAGGATTTTCTCGATAAGAAAACCAGGGAGATAAAATAGGGTGCGCACAACTACGGTGACAAATTTGGGGACTACCTCCGAGAGTTGATCAGCTTGATGCCTTGGATTGGACCGTATGTTACTAAAGGGATCACCCATGGTGGCACGATGCAGATGGTGAAGTGCGCAATGCAGACAATAAAAACAAAAGATAGATTTGTTCCAGGGAAAGTGATGGATGACCGGTTGGAACCCTATACAGGTGGCACGGCCACCTGGCTAGCCATGGGAAGTACAGTCTTAGCACTCCCGTAGTTGAAAGGAGGCGCAGGACTATAAACTACTTTTCCCGAGAGCTGCGCGATGTCGAGGGTGTGTACAGGAGCGAAGTGTCACAAGGTCCATGACCGCGCAAGGGAGGCTGCGTTGCCACATGGGTTGGCTGGAAAGTGACCATTGTAGTCACTATTCATGATGTGATGCTAGACTTGAGACCAAATGGAGTGGGCGGCAGGCATTTAAGATGAGCTTTATGGGCAAGAATTGGGAAAATCCGCCGCCAAGGGAGCATTAATGGACCAGATTTGGGGGGAACAGTCAAATTCAAATTCAAAAGGTGGTATAAAATGCAAAGGGTTGCCTAGCAAACAACAATTGGTCATTTTTGAATTGATCTGTTGAGCGCCCCAAGTATTTCGAACCGAGATCTAGTTGTCCTATGCAGAGCATTGTTTGAGCCCCTGAGTGAGCGGTTGAGAGCTTTCTAGACGAACAAGATGGAAGTTTCTGAAGAAGCTAGGGAAATTGCAGAGATGACCACCAAAGAGGCCGCGCAGGCCTTGACCATAGGAGATTCCCCTGAAGGTGCCGGGATTGTTGCAAAAATCCCTAAATCACCATGCATCCCATGACCGAAGAAAGATAAACAGGCAATGATTCTAGTGTGTGTGTCCCCTCGAAACCCAGTACGAGCCAGATTAACCATCGAGGAAAAAGGGAAAGCTGTTAACCTGGAAATCGACGAGGAGGAAGAAGACCTTGAGGATTTCATCATTGAAGAGGACGAGTATGAGGGAATGGAGGAAGAAACCAAGGCTACGCACCCTCCAACAAAGCTTCCCGCGTATGTCCCCCTGCGAAAGGGGAAGGAAAAAGTGCCCAAGGACCTCGACAAGAGTAAGAGCTCTCTATGACTCGCTCCTCCTAGACGATATCATTTTTGAGGGCACACACCTAGGATGGGTGCCGAACTTGAAGTTTGAAGATTAGGATCTCGCTGACCATGAGAAATTCCCTCACCTAGAGACCATGCAGCTCATGAAGCCGAAGCAAAACACCGTGGCTGAAGTTATAGAATTGGAGCCACGCAAGTGGTTACGCGGAGTTGAAAATGCAGGGTTATTAAACCTGCTTTGGGTGCCGCATTACCACCGTGCCCCAGTGACGATCTTCGTCATTAGGCAGCTACTCTGCCTGGTGCATGATGGGTGTTTGTGGCTAGAGGAGCCCATCCCCATCACAAACCACTTAATCCATCGCTTTACCTGGCTCTCGTGTAAAGGAGAGGATCTCGTAGACATTTCAGAGGGTAAGAGCACTGATTTGGCCGTCGCGGAGGCCATTAAAAAGAAATACAGGATGGAGAAGAAGAAAAGGGGCTACGCAATATCCAGCACCAACAACAAAGCAGTTAATGTTGTGACCCAGATACTGGAAGGTAAGCTCATGCGTTAGTGCAGCACGGATGAGGTGCTCGCGCAAGTGGTGGCACTTGTCGAACAGTGTGCAGAGGGGGTCCAGTTTAACTGGTCCGAGCTCTTGTGCAAGGAATTCCTAGACGATTGCCATGAGGCACAGGAAAAAAGGGAAAATCTTCCACTATGTATGGCTTCTGCTGTCCATAGTGCTGGTAGCGGGGGAATTGCCTAAGGACAGCCAGTTCCCCATAATTGCAAGGAATCTCCTGGAGGCCGCGAAGTACACTTCACTATGGGCCACTAAGGACGTGAACCGGATCCACGACAGCAAAATATTATGGGTGTTCATGGAGATGAACATCAGAATGGGGATTAACTGCAAGCCGCGGTTATCACCCACTATCTAGAACAATGGACTTTCATCACATCTACCTCAGGGCATGCAAGGACCTTGCAAAGAAGTGTAACTAATTACCTTATATAGCAAAAGATGATGTGATCTTCGATGTGCTAGAGATGTGGCCATCGGAGTGGCGCGCTCTGGACATCTCTACGCTGGAAAAATTTGTTGCGCAGAAGAAGAAGGAGGAGGCAAAACTGAGCATGGCACAGTTGGCGAAAAAGAGAAGGAAAGAAGCAGCAATAGCAAAAGCGTAGGAGGCACGGGACTCTACGGAGACAACAGCAAAATAGAAAAAGGCCGTAGCAATAGTAGAACAGAAGGCAGAAGAAAAGGTGTGTGAGGGCAGAAGTCGTCTTCACCTGAGTAGGAGAAAGAGATGGAAACAGAGGTAGAGGAGGGTAGCACGGACCCACGAACAACGTCAACACAATTAAAGCACTAGCACCCAAGAGAGCTGACGGGGTCGCTCAAGAAGGTCAAAGCATCCAAACTGTCTATCGACTCGATCACCCTTACCGAGGGGGGTCTACACAATATAGGGGAGATGGTGTGCAACATCACCACAGAGGCCCTCCTGAACTTTGTGGAGGAGAATCAGATTGTGTTGGGGGCCCTCTGAGCATAGATTCAGGATTTGCAGGTGCACACTCCTCAGGCAGGTACACTCTTGACCAGCCTCGTGGTAGGAACAGCTACAACCAAGGAAATGTTGCACGCTCATACAACCAACACAATACTGCTGCCAAAAGGGGCACTAGTTACAGCAAATGAGGTCGAACAGCCTACGATTAGTACACTGAAGGGGATAGGGATCAACATGGTTGTGCTCCCATGGGAGACACTCTATGTTCTGAAGGATGGGATTACTGCAGAACTACGGCTAGGGAGAGTCACGCACTGCAGGTGTTGATTGAGCAGATGATCAACATGGAGCAGTTGAGCTTGCAGCACGATGAGGTCGTGTCTCAGAACAGGGAGATGGTGTAGGTACTTGAAGAAGCCTGCCAGATGGTCCCTAAGATGGCCATCCCAGCAAAAGCACTAGCAGGGGCGCGCGAGGCACGAGAATAAATGGCCAAGGTTCAGCTGGAGCTGAGCCTTCAGATAGCTGAGCTACAGTTTAAAGCGCAGCCATCCACTCCTCTAAAGGTATGAGAACAATGCACCAGCGCCATTACATCGAGGATGGAGGAAATCAGCAGTGCAGTCAGGGACTGAACTATAATGTTGGAAGAATCATTCGAGGTCCTCACCAATCTATAGGAGGGCCTAAACATACAGTGCTTAGAGACAGAGGCGCATGAGCTCCAGTAGTAGTATGACAACATGAAAGGGAAGGCGTAGATGGTGGCCCTCACTTAGAGGCTCGTGCGAATGCAACAAGCCAAAGCGTTGAAAGAGCAAGTAGACGCAGCGCGACACAGAGAAGTAGTTTTGAAGGTGCGTGTTCAGCCTTGTATTGACGAGGCCTTTGTCATCACAACAAAAATTGAAGGCAAGCTCGCACAGATGTAGGGGACGTAGGAACAGATCTAGGGAAGCAGTTCTGACACCGTGGTCTCGGAACAATGAGTACAAGAGATTCAGCAGGCATCCACTCAGTGCGCTGCCGACCTTGTAGCTGTCCGAGCAAAGTTGGAGGGTCTCCGCGCGAAGATGTCTGCACTGACAGAGTGACTCAAGGGCGAGTAACGATGTTTGTGTTGGAGGCTTGTTGGGCGTGAGATCCCCCAAGGTAGGTTTTGGGACTTAAAATCCAAGTTTTGACTAAGTCCGATGTAAAGACTCTGCGATTTATGGGCGCAGAGCACGAAGTTGTAATTGAGTCATAGGGTTATCCGCCCTTACTTTTGTAATGTAATGTCGGTTTGAAAGATCTACCCATGGTCTGCGGACCATGGGATTGTATAAATAGAGTGAGGCTCTAGGTGTAAAGAGACATCTAATCTAAGAATGAATAAGGAAATGAATCTGTGAAGCAGTGAGTCAAAGTGTAAGTCATGTCTTTGGGTCGTAGAGTAGGAGAAGGCTCTGCAGCTGAGTGCGCAGAGGCCTAGTAGTCTGCCGCTGAGTGCGTAGACCCTTGCAGCAGAGTGCACAGGGCAGGTTGAGTGTGTAACCGGTTCAAGAATTAATAAAGAGAAGTTTTACCATATTTCTGTGTATCGTTTTCTGTTTTATGCATTGAAGTATATTGTGTATAAGTTTATTGTTATTTTGTTGCGCAAACTTATATGAATGTGCTAAACGAGTAAATATAATATAAGGCATCTGCTTACGTGAAGATAACTAATAGTTATAAGAAGATAAATAAGATTTGTAGTGTGACTAGGGAAAATAGCACAGATTGCTGCTCTAGTAGCACAGAAGCCCCACAACCCTTGGTTAGGGTTGCGCAAAGACAAGTATAACAAGGGCACAAAGGCCTCAAAAGTCCTGAAGTGTGCGAAGTGACCTGCGTGAAGGTATTCACGGTTGGACTAAGTCAACCCATCAGACATCTCAAGGGTGCAAAACCCTGGTTCCAGCATCCTCCCATACTGCTTCGGGTGAGACCTCAGTCCGTGCTCTGTGGATTGTTGCCCGAAGGGCCAGTAGTACAGGGATTTGTTTAGCTAACTAACTCTGAACCTGGGTCAGGCCCCAACAAGCCAACACATGCTTCTTTTAAACTTGAGGATAAATGTGTTTTGGAATTGGTTTTAAGGGAAGGTTATGCCCAACTTCTTATGTGATATTGTTATATTGAAATAGATGAAGGAACATGATTACATGATAAATAAGTGAGTAATTTTACAAACAAACAAAAACAACTTGAGTATTAGTGATTAATGTGGCCTCTACTTCTCTATATTATTGATGGTTGGTAACGTGAGACCTTACACACATCTACATTATGAAGCCCTACCGAAATTAAAGAAGTTAGTCTTTCGGATACTTGATGTTCAAGCTAGTCATGGTGGAGTATGTCTAGGATGTTCTAGTGGAAAGAAGACAAGGGCACCATTCCCCTCCATCAAAAACAAGACCAATGATATTCTTCAACTTATTCATTCTAACCTATGTGGATCTATACTAGTACACTCTCTTGGTGGCCATATCTACTACATAATATTTATTCATGACTTCTTTAGGAAAACATGTACATTCTACTTGAAGCATAAGGATGAGGAATCTGACATGTTTAAGGACTTCAAGGTGATGAGAGAAAGTCAAACAAGGAATAATATCAAGGTCTTTGGATCTAACAATGGTGGAGAATATACCTCGAATGAGTTTGTTGACTTTTACAAGAAGGATGGAATCAAGAAAGAAACTATTGTAACTTATAATCTCGAGCATAATGATGAGGCTGAAAGAAAGAACAAGTTTGTTACAGGCCATTTTTTCACATCCAACCAAATGAACTTGAACCTAAACCAATCATCATCCAATGGCACTTTGCATTCATCCCCTACAAAGGCAAAAGCGTTTAGTTTCCAAAAGTTCCAAAAATTATACATCATCTTGGCTAAAAACCCTAATTTAGGTCATCATCACACTTTCCTAGTTTAGACAGTGCAATGACACATGTTGCATCAAAAGGGAAAAGTGTTGATCAGTGTAGGTTTATCTTATTGTAAGTGCGATGACCCTTGAAAAGAGGAAAAAATAAAAAATAATTTTGAATATTCCTCTTCTATGGCCTTCTTTCATGGAAGTTTCCATCATCTATTAAATATGTCCTTGAATTCCTACAAATAAGGTCTTATCACTTATTATGTGGATCTTATCCCCTTCTAAAGTCAATCTTATCCCATTCTAAAGTGAATCTTACCCTAGTTTAATGGTTCTATAACCTGCTCATGGCTCCTATAAATGCATTGCATGCTATTGGGACTAGGTTGGCTTTTGGAGGCTCTTAGTTATGACCTCATACTATTGATTTATGCTGAGAGGCCCATTATCCACACATGTACTTTAGGAATGATTGAAGGCCTTCTTTTGTGACAAAGGAGGACAAGATAAATGGGAGAGATCTACATGTTTTCCGAGACCTAAAGGAAAACATGTCATGACTTCAAAATGGATATACAATATCAAGCATGGAGTCAATGGAAGCACTGAGAGATATAAAGCAAGGTTCATGGCTAAAGGTTCTCTCGGAAAGAGTGAGAAGATTATGATGAAATATTTTCACCTATTTCTCGCTACACTACTATTCTATCAATTGTTTTAGGTGAATGAAATAAGATGGGTTACACTTTTGGGCCAAATGTGGTGATGAAATTTCAATTTTTTCCTTTTTTGTCAAATTACAACCCTAAAAATTCATATAAGCATTGTAAATTCCAACTCAGAGTAAAAATAGAATATGTGGAGAATTATGTTCTTTTCCTAATGTTATTTTTTACAAAAGAAATATATTATTGTATGATCTCTTGATTTTCCATTAAATGCAATATATGTCTTTGCATTTTTTTCCAAAAATTAAGAGGTATGTGTGTGTTCAAGTAGCATAACTTAGTGTAAAATGAGTAATATCTATATATATATATATATATATATATATGAGCATGATCTACATGGAGAAAATAAGTTTTTCACAATAAAAAATTATCTTTTTATGCAAAATTATATTTTTTATTATTTTTCGAAGTTGGCAAAGTAATATTTCAATTTCATTTTGGAGACACGTGTTCACATAAGTTTTTTTTTCAAAATTTTAAATAAATTGAAAAAACAAGACTACCCTTTTGAAGAGGACATGTAAAAAAAGATAGTTATATTTTTTGAAATTTTTTTGTTGTGTATATTTTATGTTATTGATTTTTTATTCAAACACTTTGAAACTGTCCAAAAAAGTTTCAAGCATTATGTTTAAAATAAATTAGATAAAAAATATCATATGAATTCGAAAATGTCAAACTCATATGCCATTGGATAGAGGGTTCCTTCCCGAATCCAACATGATCAACTTCGCCACTTAAGGATAAATTTTGCTTGGAGTCCACTAGGGTACAAAATAGTGTTGTGGAGAAATCTACAGAAGGTGAGCTAAAACCCAATTTTTTAGGCCCTCAACAACTCCATCAAGTGCTTAAAATGCTCGATCGAGTGTTTGAAATTAAAATTTCAAATAGCTCAATCGAGGGTTTAAACCTCGATCGAGCCCTTAACGTTATTAAACAAAGGCTCGATAATTTTCTAAAAAAAGAAAAAAAAATCAAACCCTCTTAATACTTATCTTTGAAGCTAGAAATGTGAAGTTGGGTTACAATTTTGTGAGAATTGGTAGTAGAAAATTCATCGTTGCACTTTTTTGTCCAAATTGTTATATTTTTCGGCTGAATTAGTCACTTATTTTCGGCTGAAAATTTGAACGTTAAAGTTAACAAAAGCCTGCAATGGATTTTTCGCCAGTTGGGGGAAATCTGATGAGTTAGCTTTTCGGCCAGAATAATTTTCGGCCAATTGTACCTTTTCAGTCGAACAAATTTTTCGGCCAAACATTTAGTTTGATCGAAAAACTATTTATATATTTATGGTTTGTGAGCACATTTTAAAGTTTCATTGTGTTTTTCTCCACCTAAACGTTGTCTACATAGTGTTGTGTGTTTCTCCTCTGAATGTACTATGTGCAATGTTGAATGTTGTATGCGTATGACGTTGGAGGCATTCGACGTCGAGGATTTTGGCACACTGCGAACAACTCATGTTGATATTTTGTAGGTTATTTTGATGTCTATGAGGTCACGTTGATGTATAGTTTTCTCTGCAACTTGTTTAATTTTATTTTTGGTTTTGCAAGTCTACTCAGCAGTGGAGGAGTTTGACACGGAGGAGTTTGAAACACTATGAATGACTCAGCTTGATATTTTGCAAGTCATGTTGATATCTATGAGTTCATGTTGATGAATAATTTTCTCTGCAACTTGTTTAATTTTTTTTTGGTTTTGTAGGTCTGCCTGGGGCTGGAGGAGTTCGATGACAAGCCATTCGAAACACTATGAACAACTCAGGTTAGGTTGACGTTTACCAGGTTGATACTTTTCAGGTTACGTTGATGTTTAGCACGTCACGTTAATGCATAGTTTTCTTCGCAACTTGTTTAATTATTTTTTGGTTTTGTATATCTGCTCGACACTGGAGGAGTTCAAATTTTTATGAATTCAACATTGAGGATTTTGGCTTTGGAGGAGTTCAACACCGAGGAGTTCGATACTAGCTGGAGGTAGGAATTCTGACTTCTTTCCCCATCTAATCAACCCATTACAATTGCCAAAATAAGTCTTTGTAAAAAATTGTCCTCTTCTGTTAAAAATTGTTCATATTAATACAATAGAAACTATTTTCATATATGTATATAGCCTTGCATTTATAAAAACCCTTCTGTTAAAATTTGTTCATAAACACATATATATATGTGTGTGTGTGTGTGTATAACACATAAATAATTCAAATAATAGAAAATTAGTTTTGAAAAAATGACCCGTCTCTAATTGCAAAATAATTTCTATAAAAAGTGTGCTTGAACTAATCAAGCAATAGTGATAGTTGTTAGTATTTACAACCAAAAAAATACTTATCTGACATTAGAGCAAGTTGGTGTACGAACATAGGATAAGATGAGACTTGCATTACACTCTACGAGAAACAAGAAATTCTAAGCGAGAGAAATCAAGAAAAGTTAAATTATAAAATAACCTCAATTATAAAGTTAAATTTGTAAAGTTGCTTCCATTTTTTTAAATTTCTCTTACAAACTAGAATGAATTAGATTTTATATTTGAGCTTTTCTATGTTTGTAAACTAGACTCAATTAATTTTCCTTTCAATGTTAAAATTATAAATACATTTTTTTAAGAAAATTTCTTTTTATTTAAATTAGTGAAAAAGTGTCGGCATCAACTAATACCAGTGGAATAACTCATGATTTATCTTGAGCCTCTGAGTGGAAGAACTGTATGTAGGTTGCATCATGCCACGCCAAATTATTATAAATCGTAAGATTTGTTTCTTATTGATTTCAACTCTATCATTAATTTGATTCAATTTAATATTATATATATTCACCTCTTTTAAAATGATATATTCACCTCTTTTCCCCTTCAAATATTCTATAAATAAGTGATAAGTGATCTATATTCACCTCTTTTCCCCTATTTTATTATATTTATTTAAGTGATAAGCCATAAGTGATCAATGATATTTAAGTGGTAGTATCACTAGCATGACATGACACAATTGGATATTTAAGTGATAAGCCATAATAACTCTCCAATTCACATTGTTTCCTTATTCACTTGTCTTGTCCATGAATAATATCGAATATGTAGAAATCTTGTTTGATGTTTTAATCCATGGATTTAGGAAAGCAAGCCAACAATATTATGCATATTAAAATTGTAATGGTTTTTTATCTTAATATTGAATATAAATAAATGATTTATGGATTTCAGTGTACTTAATGGCATGATCAACAATCAACCCTTATTGCCTCATAGAAAAGCATTGAATGACTTATATGGAAGATGAAAAATGTAATGTTTTTTTATCTTAATATTGAAGATAAATATAGGACTTATGGATGTCAGTGTACTTAGTCACATGATCAACAATCAACCCTTATTTCCTCATAGAAAGGCATTGAATGACTTATATAGAAGATGAAAGCCCTTACAAATTAGTTTTTTATTGATTTGAATGTGTGTATAAAATTTTTAAATGCGGAAATTTGTGCAACAAAATCATACATAACATGATGGAAAATATCCATTGATAGGTTAACCTTCAGTATAGTCTAGTCCAAACTTGATAAACATGAAAATATATATTAAATTTCAAGGATTTGTATTCTCATGATAAGTAAAAGATTCACTTCATAGTGGAGGAATATCATTAGGCATGGAATTACTAATAATTCTTTTAGTCTTAGGGATATGGAGAGTCATGGGAGTAAATGCTAGAAGATTAGAGGCCCTAACTTGGGTTGAAAATCACAACAATTTTTTATAATGATAGATATTTTCTCATCATCGAAAATCAATGTAGAGTAGCATGTGCTTGAATGTTATTCTTTTGCATTCCAACACGAGAACATTTGTTAAGATGTTTTCCCAATCACATAGATTTCTAAAATGTCATTATTATTCTACTGGGGCATTTCATCACAATAGATCCTATAATATTCCATCATTCTATCACAATATATATATATATATATATATATATATATATATATATATATCATCATTCTCCCATAATCTAAGAAATTTGCAAAACAGAAATATGTTATTCATTTTATTGATTTTTTTTTATAGAGATCGGAAAAACCATTAAACATGGTTGAAAAATGAACATTATGCATAGAAGTTGTTTATTATCCCAATCTAGGACAAGTCGTGATTACTTATGTGTTATACAATATTGCGACGAACAAAATATGCCAAAGGAAAAATAATGTACTTGGAAGGACAAAAAACAATGAAGCATATTATATTGCACTAATAGAAGGCTTATGAATAGCTAGGGAGTATGGATCCAAAGGAATTATAGTCTTCACCACTTATGAACTTCTGTGCAACCAGATGAAAGGTGTGTACCAAGTCGAAAAGGAGAAGTTAAAACAACTACATGGAGAAGCAAAAAAATATTTCTAGTCAATTTCAATCATATAGCATAAGACGTTGTGTAAATGTTAATAGGATGTCTAATGATCTATTGTATGGGGCAATGTCAATTCAAGATTTGTGTGTAAAAGATGAATTGGTGTCAATAAGCTATCCATCAAAATTTATTGATGGACATTGTAAGATATCTTTGATATATGTGTGTTTTTTAGTTATTAATGTGGTGTTTTTAATGGCCATGTGTTTCTTTTAGTACTATACTAAGTGTGCCCCCACTATGTAGGCACAACTTGGTGAATTTTACATAATTTAGAAAATTTTGTATTTAATTCTCAAAATGTGTACTTCAACACTTGTGTTTTTATTCTTGAGTATATTTGAAATGAATAATTTACACCTAATAATTTTGAATAAACCCTTGGATAGTTACATTTATTTATTCTAGGGCACAGGATCCCCCAAGGCAGGTTTTGGGGCTTAAAGCCCAAGTTTTGACTAAGTCCAATGTAAAGACTCTGCAATTTGTGGGCGCGGAACGTGAAGTTGTAATTGAGCCAGAGGGTTGTCCGCCCTCATTTTTGTTATGTAATGTCGGCTTGAGAGATCTACCCATGGTTTGCGGACCATGGGATTGTATAAATAGAGTGGAGCTCTAAGTTGTAAAAGGGCATCTTTATCTAAGGAATAGAATCTACGAAGTTGATGGAATAGAGTATTGAGAGGAAGTGTAAAGTCAAGTTGTGGGTTGTAGAGTACAAGAAGGCTCTGCAGCTGAGTGCGTAGAGGCCTAGTAGTCTGCAACTGAGTGCGTGGACCCCTGCAGCTGAGTGCGCAGGGTGAGTCGAGTCTGTAACCGATTGAAGAAGTAATAAAAGAGAAGTTTCTTATCATTATGCGTATCTTTTCCTGTTTATGCATTAAAGTGTATTGGGTATGAATTGCAAGTTTATTGTTTATTTGCTGCGCGAACTTATATAAATGAGTTGAATAAGTAAGTATAAGATAATTATCTATTTACGCGAAGCTAACTAACACTGATAAGAAGATAAGTAAGATCTGCGGTGGAACTTAGGGAAAAAAACATAGATTGCTACCTTAAGTAGTGCGGAAGCACCTCAGTCCCTAGTTAGGGCTGCGCGAAGGTGGGTATAACAGATTGCGAAGGTATCGTAGGTCAAGAAAGTGCATGAAGTGACCTAAGCGAAGGCACTCCTAGTTGGAATAAGTCGACCCCTCATACATCTCAAGGGTGTGAAAACTTGGTTCCAACATCCCCCCATACTGCTTCGGGTGAGATCTCAGTTCGCGCTCTATGGGCTGTTGCCAAAAGGGCTAGTAGTATAGGGATTTGTTTGGATAATTAACTCTGAACCTAGGTTAGGCCCCATCAAGCCAACAAATGGTTCCATTGCTAGGAGCAGAATCTGCTTAGAGATGTCTGATGTCGCATCACTGGAATCCAACTAAGAAGGAAATTGAAGGCTGGTTGGACAGGAGAATTCATGAATTCACGGAGCAAGAAAACTAGAATCCACGACTATCAAAGGAAAAGTGGTTAGACTGCTAGCTGTACACAGAGAACCATGAAATTTTCTTCACATCTTTCCCTACTGACCTATATGAGTGGATCGCAAAGCTATCAGATAGCCAAGGAAGGTACAAGCTCGACAGTCCTATTGTGTGGACCCCTGAATTGGTGCATAGATTGGAAGCATCGGAGGATAAGATCGCGTGTGTTGTTGATCACTGGCTCGATTGGATTATAGGAGGATTCATTACTGAGTTCACGATAGACACTTCAGTGAGCTATGGCGACGCAGAGAAACCCTTTCTCAAAGGACCGCAAGGTAAGTACGTTAAGTCTCTGAACACTTGGATTAAGATGCTATTGTGTGAAAAGCGGATTATGCAGTTACATTGATGTTCAGGGCAATGTGAAGTGGGAGAATTTACAGAAACGAAGGGAGTGTGGGACTAGAGACTAGCCCCTTGATTTCACCTCCATGAGAGAACGAGGAAGAGCTTGCGAAGGTCTCTCTGCAAAGTGCAATCCAATTGATAAGGCAAAGGATTCCACGCATACCACCTCCACCTATGCCACTGCTCATTTCACTGCCATCACCTCCATCTTCACCCGTACCACCTCCACTACCACCGCATTTTAATATGGCAAGCTCGATAAAGCTGCCTATGTTCAAGGGATTGGGAAGTGAAGATCCGAACCAATTTTGGTTCGTTGTAAAGGCTGTGTGGGAAGCACAGGGAATTACAGATGATAATATCAAGAAAGAAACATTGGTTAGTGCTCTACAGGATCATGCGCTGACCTGGTACATTAAGCACTCAAGTGATCATCTGAATGCAGGAATTGCGGCTATCCAAATTGCGCTAACTAAGGAGTTTAGCAGGCCGAAGTCAGAGGCGCAGTTAATCATTGGGTTCCAGTAGATCACGATGCTACCAGGTGAGACTCCTTGGGAGTTGGATCAGAGACTGAAATGCACATTTCGCGAAGCTAACATGACCCTGACGGATGAACAACACCGCGAATGGTTTGTAGCATCACTATTGCCGCATTTGAGGAACATGTTGATGTAGCAGAGGTTGACAACTCAGGCAAAAGCTTTAGAGACCGTGATGAGGCTACATGAGACCCCAATGCAGGATCCTAACTTAGGAGTTCAAAAAATCCATGCGTAGTTGAAAAACTTGTGCCTTGAGATGCAGAGCCTGAAACAGGACAGGACAACTCAACCAAAAGTGCCCGAAGAGGTGTGGTGCATGAAATGTAAGGAGCAGGGTCATGATAAGGACCAATGCCCAGTGTTCGCAAATTACCTTACGGGAGGAGGGTCGATGCCAGCAAGGCTGGAAGCGCAAGTAGGACCAAGCGCGACGCCTGCTTTGTGGTGAGCAATTTGTCAAATAGGAGGAAAGCATGCTACAAATAACTGTCATCTATTGTAGAAGTACACGTAGACATCACAATAGTTGTTCTGTAATTTCTATAGATCTGTGGGACATGATGAGTGGACATGTAGAAGTTATGAGCTAATGATGGATAGAACTCCCACCTACAAGGTTCAGGTCGAAACGCGGCCCCTAGATGAGGGTGCAGGGATGGCGCGCACCAGATTTTAGAGACGTGGATGAGGCCAAGGTGGAGGAGGACCTGGAATAGATCACGGACAGCTGATATGCTACAATTGCAGAGGGCCAAGGCATTATGCTCGCGATTGTATGAATCTAACGCGTCCATGATGTTTGTATTGTACCTTGTTTGATCACGAGATGGAGGATTGTCCTACCCTGATAGCTAGGATACATGACAAGGGAGCCCTACCACCTCCCCTGACTTAGAACCTGCAAATGATGAGGTCTGAGCCACGCGAGGATAATCCAAATGTGAATATTGTGCTCCAACGTGGTATTACAATGGGAGATGATAAAGGAAAACAACTAGCAGATGATACTTGGGTTCGCAAAGCTCCAGCGAAGGAAGCAGAGTTTGATTTGGAGCATGCTCGAGAAACTTTTATAGAAGCTAAGAAGAGCTTCACTGATGCCTCCACTTCTAGAAGAAATGGTAGACCGAAGCCGGAAATGGACCCATCGATGCTCACGCTGTTCCTAGAAACATGCATGAAGCTGCTGTGCGACAGTAACGCTGTAAAGGGATTGTAGGATCTCATCAACAGATGCGCTGGGACCACACAAGGAGAACCGCGCGTAGTCCAGAAGATTGGAAAACATAAGACAAGAATAGGAAGAGAAATGAGGTTAACCGCGTAGATTGGAGAGTATGAAATGGACCAAGTAATTTTGGACTTAGGATCGGATGTGAATGTTCTGCTGAAGTAGACATGGGAATGCATGGGGATGCCTACGCTGTAGTGGTCTCCTATTCAGCTACACATGGTGAACCAACAAAAGATAATACCCCTGGGGCGATTGCAGGGAATCACAATGGATATTGAAGGAGCGAGCACGCTAGCCGACTTTGAGGTGATAGAGATTGTCGATGACAACAATCCCTACCCCACGCTCTTAGGAATTGATTGGGCCACTGACATGAATGGGGTGATCAACTTGAAGAAGCACAAGATGATTTTTGAGAAGAAGTCTCTGCACGTAGTGATACCTTTGGACCCTACTGAGGGATCACGCTACACTGAGCCAGTGCGCGACTATGAAAGCGATGATGACTTAGACTGCATCTACAAGATAACTGTGTGAGAGAAAGACTGGGTAAATCCCACTACAGATGGATGAATTTCATGGGAGTGCGAAAGCTCTTGTACTTCAAATTTGGATGAAGAGACAGAGTGATGGCAGAACAGGTTACACGAGGTGACCACGCTGAACTGTAACATGATGACGAGATCGCTGCGCTACGTTTCAATGGAAATGAGGGATCTACCTACTTATGATGGATTAGGTGAGGTAGATGTCTTCTTTGATAGATTTAAAAGGGAGGTACCAAAGAAGCAATGTTTCAAAGCCTTGGATTAGGCACTGCGCGCTACGCCTGCAAGGTTTTGGGGTACGCACAAAGGAATCTTGGAATACTAGCACTCATGTAGAAAGATGATGTACACATGGTTTGGGAAGCCTATAGGGCAAGTGGCAGATGAATACAAGTGATGGTATGGTTCGTGCGTGCATCTATGCAGGTGGGTACAAGTGTATGTTAAACAACCTACGCAAATACACATGAGAATCGCGTTGGGAGATACGGTCTATAAGCATGTGTTGGGGGGGGAAATGCGTGAATGACTCTTCAAGTTGGAATGGAAGAGTGTGGAAAGAATGAGCACATAGAAGTTTTTCCATGAGGAAGCCTTTAATGAAGTGTGTGAAGCCATGAACAAGGTATGTAGTGCGTAGTGAATTGCTTGGGACCTATGCGTACCAACAGTGCTATGGGCTTATAGGGTGACATGCAAGAAACTGACGGGATAGATACCTTCTAGGCTGGTTTGTGGAGTGAATGTTGTACTTCCGATGGAGTATCGCAGGCTGAGTCGGCGCATAGTAGCATCTGCGGATATGAAGGATCGCAGAGTCTTGGGAGAAGGAATTGTGCAGTTAGAAGAAATTGGAGAAGAATGCAGGGGACCTGATGAAGAGATTCAGCAGAGTGATCTTCGGCTCCGAGAACTCATGAATGAAAAAGTTTGGTTGAGGAAGAAAATCACCATGGTGGAAGAAGAAGTCAAGAAGCTGGAGGAAGGAGTAAAAAGGGATTTTCTTGATAAAAAGACTGTGTTGATAAAATGGGATGCGCGCGATTACATTGATAAATTGGGAGACTACCATAGAGAGTTGGTCAATTTGATACCTTCGATTGGACCGCATATTACTAAGGGGGTCACAACTGGTGGCGCGATGCAAATGGTAAAGTGCATGATGCATGTATTGAAGTCAAAAGGTGTACTTTTCCTAGGAAAAGCAGATGGTGATCGGGTGAAGCCATATACAGGTGGTGCGGCCACCTGACTAGCTGTGGGAAGAATAGTCTTAGTGCTCCAGGCAGTTGAAAGGAGGCGTGGTACTATAATCTACTCTGCTTGGGAGCTGCGCGAGGAAGAGGCTGCGCGCAGGAGTAGAGTGTCACAAGGTCCACGACAACGCAGGGGTAGCTGTGCTGCAGTGTGGGTTGGCTGGAAAGTGACCATTATAGTCACTATTCATGATGTGATATTTCATTTGAGACCAAATGGAGTGGGCGACAGGCAGTTAAGGCAAACTTTATGGGAAAGATTTGAGAAAATTGGCTGCCAAGGGAGCATTAATGGAGCGGATTTGGGAGGAACAGTCGAATTTGAATTCAAAAGACGCTATAAATTGCAAAGGGATACCCAACAAACAACACTTGGCCGATTGAGAATTGAGCTGTCGCGTGCCCAAAGTATTCTGAACCGAGACCTGTTTGCCCTGTTGAGAGCGTGGTTCGAGCACCTGATTGAGTAGTTGAGAGATTTATGGACAACCAAAATGGCAACATCAGAAGAAGCCATGGAAATCGAAGAAATGACTGCCGAAGAGGCCACGCAGGCCATGACAGTAAAAGATTCCCCTAAGAGCACCGAGATAGTTACGAAAATCCCTAAATCACCACGCACGCCGAGACCGAAGAAAGATAAATAGTCCATGATACTGGTGTGTGTGTCCCCTCGAAACCCGCTGCGAACTAAATTGACCATGGAAGAAAAGGGGAAAGCGGTTAATCTAGATACCGGTGAGGAGGATGAAGACCTTGAGGACATCATAATAGAAGAGGATGAGGACAAGGGCATGGAGGAAGAAACTGAGGGCGCGACCCATCTAACCAGGTTGCCCGCATATGTTCCTTCACAGAAGGGGAAGGCAAAGGTGCCCAAGGACCTAGATTACAGTAAAAGCCCTCTGCAGACTCCACTACTACCTGACGATATCATTTTCGAAGGAGCGCACTTGGGAAGGGTGCTGAGTTTAAACTTTGAAGACTGGGATCTCACTAACCACAAGAAATTCCCTCACTTGGCTACTGCGCACCTCATGAAGCGAAAGAAACATGCCATGGCAGGAGTCATAGAGTTGGAGTCGCGCAAGCAGTTGCATGGAGTCAAAAAGGTAGGGTTGTTGACACTGCTCTGGGTGCCGCATTACCATTGCACCCCAGTGACTATCTTCATCATCAGGCAACTACTCTACCTGGTGCATGATGGGTGTTTGTGGTTGGAGGAGCCCATCCCCATCACAAACCACCTAATCCATAGAATTACCCAACTCTCTTGTAAAGAAGAAGACCTAGCAGACATTTCGGAATGAAAAAGCAGTGATTTGGCCATCGCAGAGGCCATGAAAAAGAAATATAAGCTGAAGAAGAAAAAGAGGGGTTACGCGATATCTAATATCAACAACAACGTAGTCAAAGTTGTGACTCAAATACTGGCAGGCAAGGTCATGCATAAGTGCTGCGTGGATGAGGTGCCTGCGCCGATGATTGCACTTGCTGAGTAGTGCGTGGAGGGGGTCCAGTTTAACTGGTCCGAATACTTGTGCCACAAGTTCCTAGAGAATTGTCGCGAGGCATAGGCATAGGGGAAAACCTTCCACTATGGATGGCTTCTGCTGTCTATAGTGCTGGTGGCTAGGGAATTTCCAAAGGACAGCTAGTTCCCCTCAATTGAGAGGGATCTCCCAGAGGCCACGAAGTACGCTTCACTGTGGGCCACTAAATATGCACACAGGATCCGAGACAGTAAAATATTCTGGGTGTTCATGGAGTTGAACATCAGAATGGGGATTAATCGCGAGTCGCGGTTATCGCCCATTGTATATAACAACCTATAAAGCTTCGCGGAGTTCAAACTGGACTTCCATCACGTCTACATTAGGGCGCACAAGGACCCCTCAAAGAAGTGGAACGAACTACCATAACTGGCCACAGACGATGTGATCTTTGACATACTTGATGCGTGGTCGTCAGAGTGGCGTGCTCCAGCCATCTCCGCAGTAGAAGTAGACAAGTGTACTGCACAGAAAAAGAAGGAGGAGGCAAAACTGTAGGTGGCGTAGTTGGCAGAGAAGAGAAGAAAAGAGGCAGCAGTAGCAAAGGCGTAGGAGGCATGGGACACTGCGCAGACAACAATAGAATAGTAGAAGGCCACAACAGAAGCATAGAAGGTAGCAAAGAAGGAGCGCGAGGGCCGGAAGTCACCTTCGCTTGAGCAGGAATAAGAGATAGAGATAGAGATAGAGGAGGGTGGTGTGGACCCACAAACATTGTCAACACAATTAAAGCGCCAACGCCCAAGAGAGCAAGTGGGGCCACGAAAGAAGGCAAAGGCGTCTAAGCTTCCTTTCGACCCAATCACTCTTACCGAGGGGGATCTACACGATATAGGAGAGATGGTGTGTGACGTCATCGTGGAGGCCCTCCAGCAGTTCACTGAGGAGAATTAGATTGTGTTGGGTGCCCTCCGGGCACAGATTCAGGAGTTGCAGGTGTGCACTCCTCAGGCTAGTACTCTCTCGACCAACCTCATAGTAGGAATGGCTACAGCCGAGGAAATGCTGCGTGCTCACATGACCAACATAATAGTGCTACCAGAGGGGCCACTGGTTACAGCAGACGAGGCCGATAGGCCTACAATCAGTGCATTGAAGGGAATAGGGATTAACATGGTTGCGCTCCCTTGGGAGACGCTCTATGTTCTAGAAGACGAGATTACTACAGAACTGCGGGCTAGGGAGAGTCGTGCGCTGCAGGTGTTGAGTGAGCAAAGGATCAACATGGAGCAGTTGATTTTGCAGTGTGATGAGGTTGTCTCTCAGAATAGGCAGATGGTGCAGGTACTTGAAGAAGCTTACCAGATGGTCCCTAAGTTGGCCATCCCAACAGAGGCACCAACTAAGGCGCACATCCAGAGATTAGCAGCAAGGGTGCGCGAGGCACGAGAAGTGATGGCCAAGGTTCAGCTGGAGCTAAACCTCCAGATAGCAGAGCGCGGTTGAAGGCACAACCTTCAACTTCTCCAGAGGTAAGGGAATAGCAAATCAGTGCCATCACAATGGGCATAGAAGAGATCAACAGTGCAGTGAAGGACTGCACTAGAATGTTGGAGTCGTTCGAGGTTCTCACCACTCTTTAGGAGGACCCGAACATACAACGCTTGGAGACAGAGGTGCATGAGCTGTAGAAATGGTATGACGACATAAAAGGGACCGCACAGACAGTGGCCCTTACATAGAGACTCGCGCAGATTCAACAGGCCAAGGCACTTAAGGAGCAGGTAGACATGGCGTGGCACAAAGAAGCGGGTTTTAAGGCGCACGTCCAACCATGGATTGATGAGGCCTTCGTCATCACAGAAAAAATTGAAGGCAAACTTGCGTATATCATGCAGGCATAGATGGAGGGAAGTAGTTTCACATTTTCTGAACAATGCGTCCATGAGATACAGCAGCCAGCGACTCAGTGCGCTGCCAAACTTGCAGCAGTCCGAGTAGAGTTGGGAGGTCTCCGCGTGCAGATATCCACACCGACCGAGTGACTCGAGGGTGAGTCACAATGTTTGTGTTGGGGCCCTATTGGGCGCGGGAACCCCTAAGGTAGGTTTTGGGGCTTAAAGCCCAAGTTTTGATTAAGTCCAATGTAAAGACTCCGCGATTTGTGGGCGCGGAGTGCAAAGTTGTAATTGAGTCAGAGGGTTGCCCGCCGTCATTTTTGTTACGTAATGTCAGCTTGACAGATCTACCCATGGTCTGTGGACCATGGGATTGTATAAATAGAGCAAAGCTCTAAGTTGTAAAAGGACATCTTTATCTAAGGAATAGAATCTACAAAGTTGATGAAATAGAGTATTGAGAGGAAGTGTAAAGTCAAGTCGTGGGTCGTAGAGTAGGAAAAGGCTGTGCAGCTAAGTGCGTAGAGGCCTAGTAGTCCATAGCTGAGTGCACAAACCCCCATAACTGAGTGCGCATGGTGAGTCGAGTCTGTAACCAATTGAAGAAGTAATAAAAGAGAAGTTTCTTATCATTCTGTGTATCTTTTCCTGTTTATGCATTAAAGTATATTGGGTATGAATTGCAAGTTTAATGTTTATTTGTTGCACGAACTTATATAAATGAGTTGAATAAGTAAATATAAGATAAGTATCTATTTATGCGAAGCTAACTAAAACTGATAAGAAGATAAGTAAGATTTGCGACGAAACTTAGAGAAAAAGCATAGATCGGTACCTTAAGAAGTTCGGAAGCACCTCAGTCCCTAGCTAGGGTTGCGCAAAGGTGAGTATAATAGATTGCGAAGGTATCGCAGGTTAGGAAATTGCGCGAAGTGACCTATGCAAAGACACTCCTAGTTGTATTAAGTCGACCCCTCAGACATCTCAAGCGTGTGGAAACCTGGTTCCAACATCCCCCAATACTGCTTCAGGTGAGACCTCAGTCCGCGCTCCCTGGGCTGTTGCCGAAAGGGCCAGTAATATAAGGATTTGTTTGGATAATTAACTCTGAACCTAGGTTAGGCCCCATCAAGCCAACATTTATCTTATTAATTTTCTGAATTCTTGATTTTTTTGGAAAGAAATTTTAAATATTTTTAAATGCATGAGGTAACTGGGTTTTTTTAAAGATCATATCATTATAGATATATAGATATACATCGATGAATATAGATCGAGGGCCTAGATCATCACATGAGCAATTACCACCTAATTTTTCGAGGCATAAATGGGATAGAGCATCAATTGGGTCTCATGTATCGACTAGAGGGCGAATTTCTCTACATGCCAATGAGATTGGTCATGGATCGAGGAGAGTATCGGATGAATAGGGGGAGGCCCATCATTTGTTACATCATGATCATGGTATATATATGTTTATGTGCAAGTTTTTAAATTATATTTGTAGACTCATATGTACATACATATTCAAATCTATTTTTTTCAATTTAGCTTTATTAATTTATAATAAATTCATTTTTTTTAGGAGCATCTCTCACTAGGTCAAAGAGAGTACCAAATCAATCAATGGAGGTCCATTGTTCGTATCATCGTAGTATGGTATATATAGGTTTATGTGCATTTACTTAAATGATAAATAGGTAGAATCATACGTACATGTACGTATATTTAATAGGCATTTGTCAATTTAGCTTAATTAATTTATTATAATTTCTAGGTTTTTTAGAAGAATCTCTCACTATGTTATCACGTGAGGGTGGTCAACAAGCTCAATCAACTCATGTACTTGGGCGTGATGGTGCTCAACCATCTCCGGGTGGTCATGAATCTCAATCGGGTTATCATGATCCTCATCATTTTGGTAAATTATATAATTTATTTATTTATGGTAAAACAAATGTGTACATGTAAATGAAATGTATGTACATATACATGTAGATATACATGTACATTTCTGTATTTAATGTGTATAAATACATTCATTTTTTTTTATATTTATGTAACTAAATATTGAAGTAGGGGTGAAAATGTTGATTGAAGTAAACGTAGGCGAAGTAGGGAAATTCAAGAAGAAGACCATACGCCAACTACCACCTATCCATATGATATTACTTATGAGCTTCCTTGGGAAACAAACGTCAAAAAATGTATGCTATGGAAGTGCATAGCTCATTATTCAAAATTGAAGAAATATCTTGCGAGTTTGGAGCTCCTTGCAGAGAGTCAACAAAGCTTGGAAATAATTGTGCACTCTCTAAGTTCATTTCTTGATATTTACAAGAACCTTGAACCAACAACTAATTTCTTTATAGATATGAGGAGGCATATAAAGGAAATAGTGATGAGTCCTGATAAATGAACGAATGTTAGTATAATGGATACAAAATCACATGTAAAATCTATTTTTAATTTCAAAGAATGGTCGAAAAGAAAGATGCTCAAGGTGAAATATTTCAAGAACCTTGATATAGCCCACCATTTGTATGATAGGTTCCATGAAATTTATGGAAAGCTACCATGAAATGATGATGTTCCACGTTATTTTACAAAATTATTTTATGCATAATTATTTTTGGGTATGAAATCTTATTATAGTTACCTTACATATGAATTTTATTGTATTGGGAAAGGTTGGACATATGAACATAAGGGTGCATTAAGGGTTACTGAATTTCCTCATCCTCTGCCACCTTTGGTACCTCAACCTCCATGCTTGGTAAATTTATGGTCAAAGATGGATGCCACTTCTCATATTGGTCGAGAAGAAAGGGATGCTATTATAGACAACATACATAATGCATTGACTAGAAATGATGTCTGTCTAAATCGACAAAGAGCACGAGCTAGTGCACGTGATAATTTTGTATATAAATCAGATGAGGAGATATATAATATCAATATTTAACAAGTTAAATCATATGAAAAGGGTTCTCAAGATGGTTGGAAAGACCTAATTGGTCATGAGGAAGAGGGCATGGGATTGGTATGTGTTAATGTTTAGGGTGGATATTTTAATGTAATGTAATGTATGTGTTAATGTTGATTCACATAAATTTTGTAAATGTTTTAAGACGTAATGTAATATGAATGTATCATATGTTCACCATTTGTAGTTAAGTCTTTTTTTGAATTAAATTTAGATAATATCATGGTTCCAGGTTCAAGTTCCAATCAAGATATGTTGAGAGATGTTAGTTTTTTTTAAGATTTTATGTTGATACTATTATTTTACTTTTATTATATCGATATTGTGAAGACATATTTGAAAAAAAAATAATTACATATATAATTAAATGTTAACATATTTAGATTCCATCCGGCGTTCTTGACACAATGCCACTCTTTTCCTCCCTATTAGGAGATGTGTCAAATATTTGCTTGTCAAAAGTATTGAATATTTCACTTTTATTTTGTTATAAATTGGAGCAAGTTTCATTAAAAAATTAGATCTCTATCTTACAGTTTTGAATTTTTTGAGCTTTAGGTTTATTGACATAGTTTCCCTTCTCCAGGGACATTAGTGATGGATTCAGCTATAGGGACATGATCATCTACACAATTTTAAAAGGATGTAACAATTTTTTTAATATTGCGATTTTATGCATTTTCATGTGCAATTTTAAAATTTATTATATACATGTACATGTATTGTACAGGGTATCCATGAGGGTGCAATACAGGGGGGACACCATAAGGTGTTGCATAGAATTTGGAATCCTTTATAATTTTATTTTAATGATTAAATTCTCATTTAATTTTAAAACATTAAAGTGTAATTTAAAGTACAGAATCTTATCTATATATGCATATTACACATGTTGTACAGGGCACCCATGATACTGATGAGACCACGACAATGTTGATAGATCATATATTTCAATGATATTCTCTTTGATGCAAATTTTATTTGACATTCTTTTTATTATATTTACTTTTATCATGATATAAATTTTGGACATATTTAAAGTAAAGCTCTTTATTATGAATTGATCTCTTTGATGCATATTTTTATTTGACAACTTTTTATTATATTTACTTTTATGACATTTGATATAAATTTTGGACATATTTTAAATAGAACTCTTTAGTATGAATTTACCTTTAATATATGCTAATTTTGGAGTTTATGTACATTTTTCATGATGATTTTTATAGTGTTAGTAAAAGATAATTATTTGACAACTTTTTATTACATTTACATTTATAATTATATAAATTTTGGACATATTTTAAATATAACTCTTTATTATGCATGATGCATGATGCATAATGCATAATGCACAGTTTGATGGTTTGATGCATTTTAAATAGAACTCTTTATTTTGCATGATGCATGGTTTGATGCTTAAAGGTTTTACATTTAAGTTCATGAATATGAAACAATGAAATTAAATTTGCATTTACTTGGTACATTTTTCATGATGATTCTTATTATGTTAGTAGATGATTCTTAGGTTTCTTCAAAGTTGTTTTATAAAGTTGTTTAATGAATAGTAAAATTGTAAATTACAAAACATGGTAGATTTTGCATTCATGAATCTTATCATGGTGTAGAAGTCTAAAATATTTAATCATAACTTAAAATTTCATTATAAAATATGGTATAAATTTTTCATTCATGAATATATTAGCATCTTGTATAGAGGAGCTGCGATGGATGTGGGTTGATACTTAACTTTTAATATAAATTTGTTCAAGGAAAACATACTATAAAATTGCATTATAAAACATGGTACGTTTTTCATGATGCATGGTTTGATGCTTAAAGGTTTTACATTTGAGTTCATGAATATGAAGAAATGAAAGTAAATTTGCATTTAGTTGGTACATTTTGCATGATGATTCTTATAATGTTAGTAGAAATGATTCTTAGGTTTGTTCAAAGTTGTTTTGTCAATTTTTTTAATGAATAGTGAAATTGCAAATTACAAAACATGGTACATTTTGCATTCATGAATATTATCATGGTGTATATGTCTAAAATGTTTAATCACAACTTAAAGTTTCATTATAAAATATGGTGTACATTTTGCATTCTAGATCATCATATTGTATAGAAGACTACTATGGATGTGGGTTGATACTTAACTTTTAATATAAAGTTGTTTAAGGAAAACATACTCTAAAATTGCATTATAAAACATGGTACATTTTGCATGATGCATGGTTTGACGCTTAAAGGTTTGACATTTAAGTTCATGAATATGAAACAATGAAAGTAAATTTTCATTTGGTTGATACATTTTGCATGATGATTCTTAGAATGTTAGTAGATGATTCTTAGGTTTTGTTCAAACTTGTTTTGTCAAACTTTGTTTAATGAATAGTAAAATTGCAAATTACAAAACATGGTACATTTTGCATTTGAATGAATCTTATAATGGTGTAGATGTCTAAAAAAATCATATAACTATAGCTCATTTTGAATTCTTCAATATACCATCATATTGTATAGAAGGGCTACTATGGATGTGGATTGATACTTTTAATTTTTAATATAAAGTTTCTACCCAACTTTTGATACCCTTTGTAATAGTTACAATTCCCCCATAGCATATTTTCAACTATGCATGTTTCAAATTAAATGATAAGTATAATGCATGTCATTTTGGATTTCATTAGTACCCACCAAAGTTCTCATGGATCAACCTTTGCTTAGTTGTTCTAGTTAACTTCCAATTCTTTGTTTGATGTAAGGTTTCAAGTTATAGTTTATGAGTTTAATCAATAATAAACATTATTTAAAACATGTAACATTTTTTATGATGCATAGATTGATGCTTAAAGGTTTTACATGTACCTTCATGAATATGAAGCAATGTTGTAAATTTTCATTTAGTTGGTACATTTTGCATAATGATTCTTATAATGTTAGTAGAAGATAATAAGGATTTGGGTTGATTTTTTGGTTTTTTGAAGTTATCCAATGAAAACATACTATAAAATTGCATTATAAAAGATATATTCTAAATTGTACCTTCTTTGTATTAAAGTCTACTTTCATATAATAAATTTCATATTTCATGACATTTGAGAAATATTAGAGATTGAGAACTAAAAAATTCAATGTTGAATCAACTGAAGTTGCATTAATCTCAAAAGTTGCATTAAAGTATTTATGAAATTATCAAATATTAAATATTGTTTATGGAACATGCATTGTTAGTTTTAGTAGGTTTTGTGTGCACTACATGTATAAAACAAACACAATAAAATGAATTTATTTTTAACTTAACAACAAAGACACCATATTAATGAAAACAATTTTGTAATACTTAATAAGTTAGATAGAATGGACAACTTAAGAGTTCACAAAAAGAAAGGCTAACAATCTACTTGAACTCTTTCTCAAAGATGAACAAGGAGAAGATATTGTTGGACAATTCCATTGAAAAAATTCTAATGGAATTTCGTCCTCAATGATTCGTTCATGGCCATCTTTTAATATTCTCCATTTTTTAACTTTCAATTTTTTTCTTGATTGAACTTCTATTAATTTTATGTGCGTTGCACACACCAAGTGACTATATTGACAACTTATGGCATTGGGTTGATAGTCTTGAAAGTAAAAATGACTCCTGGTTTAATGAGTTTCTTGGAAAAAATATCCTTTCAATATAATAGATCCTCTTTCATATATAAAACCGTTATCATCATAGTCTTCCAATAACTTCATCTTTCATTCAGTGCACCACATCAAATAATAATTGACATTTTCTATGTTGTTAATGGGTGCAAATATAGAAAATACATCTCCTGCATAATAAAATTAGTGTCAATTCATATCATAATTAACATGAAATTAGTTATCAACATGTACTTGATTTTATTATCTATTTCTCATCTATACTTTAATTATTATCTAGATGCTTATACATAATGATTTAAAAGACATAAAACTTATATATATATATATTCTTTGAAAGTAATTGAAATGTTACCTTCTCTAACAATATCAAAAACTCAATCACCTTCAGATGACACTATAGTCTCCTATGATTCCATCTCTTCAAAGCTTGCAAGCAACATTTTCCCCTTTGTATTAAGTTTTGTATGTCACCAATATTTTACATACATATTTCTTTCACAAACATTATTAAATTGTGTGTCCTCTATGTAAACAGGAAAAAAACAACATTATTTTCTTCTATCAAATGTAAACGCATTTCTATACTCTTTTATTTTAATTGAATGCAATTTTCGAGTCTCTTTTATTGTTTCACCTTCATATGTAATCAATCTATCTACATTGGACTCCAATATGCCAAAAAAACTATAGGAAATTGAAATCATAATTTAAATATGTTGTTTAAAATACAATTTATATATCAAAGATAATCATCGATAAATTATTTAAATTGTATAATTTATTAATGTTTAAAATTAGGAAAATAATAAAAATTATCATATATTAAAAAGATATACTTGATTTAATGTACATTTACATACCTGCGTACCTCCCTTGATGGGTTATTGTCATGGCTTAGCACAACAATGCACCATTAAACAACTTGTTTAGCTTAGACAAGTCAGTTTGTAGGGTGGTCCATTTGGTATTTTTGAAGTTCTCATTTTATACATGCCCTTGCGCCATCATGTTCTTCTTTTCCATGACTAGTCTTAAAGAAATTCCAACAATGTTAATGTTTGTTTTCATATGAAGATGAAACAACCAAAATAATAATCTTGAATATTTGAATTGACATGTGCATCCATCTAACCATTTCCAATGTTCATTGAATTTTGTTCCGTGACTTTTCAATGATTCATTAATCTTATCAAAGAAATGTTGTACAAAATGGGTATCATGTGTACGATCATCATTGATATAAAAATTATATTGCTTAAAAACATGATGATTCTCACCGGTGTTTTCTATATGATCAACATTTTTTTCAGCATGTCTATATAGAACATGGAAAATCATAGAGACTTGGTCAAAATGATAATATTCAATTTGTATTTCATTTTGTGAAACAAATGTGTAATTTTCTACAAAATCAACTATTGACAAAATGGTCCCTTGTGGAAAAGTTTCATGGAATTTTTTCAATTGCAGATCTTGACTTTGATCTCTAAGAATGCTTGGTGTATTTATAAATTTTTGTCTCAAACGTCTTCAAAAAGTCTATCATGGAAATTTCTTCTTCTTGTAAATCAATCCTTTTAGCACTTGTACTACTACTTGAACCAATCGATGTATGGATATATTCCTATCTCTTCCATTTCACTTTTATGTTGGACATTGATTGATCATTCATATCAATATGATATTTGTCATGAAACAAATTCAAATTCCCACAATAATCACATTTTCTACCACCAACACATTTATTTTAGTAAAATATTTCATGATTTTATCTTCCACATAGAATTTCAGATATGAAATCATGGATAGTGGAAGGACGAGGTGAATTGTTCCAAAATGTTTTACCAAAATTAAGGAAGGTGTCATAATTGAAATTCCACATGATAACGACAACAACAAGTGTCATGTACAGTGATAGGTTTAACATATCATAGTTTTTGTTGCACAAAAGTACTGATTAAGACATTAATTCCAAAATTCATTTCCATGAACATATTGAAAAACTCTATCTGAGTGTTGTCCAAGATATGTTTTGAATGTTCTTCATATTGATTTCGTGTTATTATTTGTCGCATCACATCCTCTACTTTTGTTGAAACATGTGAATTTTTAATCCAATATTCATATATTATTTTTTTAACATCTTCTCCAAGCCTATCTTTGTGTGGTTGCCTACAAATAACTATCCAGCAAGCAAGCTCATTATTTGCATCTATTTGGAATTGAAATTTCCTATGCTTGTGCAATGTTTTTCGTCAGGTCCTTAATGTGTTTGCCATAGATTTTA
This sequence comes from Pinus tabuliformis, assembly GCA_031772625.1. NCBI lineage: Eukaryota > Viridiplantae > Streptophyta > Pinopsida > Pinales > Pinaceae > Pinus > Pinus tabuliformis. The sequence goes on from CM062809.1 coordinate 1,011,636,498, forward strand.
CCAAACGATTTTCTTTAGTACTTGATGAAACCACTTCCATTTGTATTTCTCTACATGCATCTAAAGCACTTTTATTTCAAGATCTTCCAATTGATTTTAGAGAAGTATTTATACTTTGAATTACATCTTCCTTCACCTTTTTATATTTCATTGATTTTCAAATGCTCAATAGTGTTGTAGCTTCTTTCTATTTCTTTGATGTTAAGAGACCTCTCAAAATTTGAGCTTGAACTGTCACATTTTAATTTTTGAAGAACTTATCAATAATGAGCTTAACATGATATCATATAATATGATCAACTTTTTTATCTCCATATGTGTCATTTTCGACATTTTCTAACATCTCATCATCGATATTGATTCCATCTGTACATATAAGAATTTAATGTAAATGAGTATAAATATACATTAAATAATTAAATTAAAAAATAGAGTTCATGAAATTGAAACTAATCAATATGTATAATTTCAATAATACATAAGATATATATACATTTCTAAGAGTATTCAACTTCTTCACTTCAATCTCTTTCAACAGCTTCAACAACATCATCAATTACTGGTTCATTTCCTTTTCCACTTTATCTTTCAACATTTCCAATCTCATCATCAATGGTATAAAGAAAATCTCTCTTTGTTTACATTGCAAAATATTTTTCAAATTATTTAATCAAATAAAAATTAAATTCCACAATACACTATTAAATTTTAAATATCATTTATAATATTTACATTTACATACTTGGTTCAACTTCTTGTTGAGATTGATTTTCCCTTTCAATATTTAAGCATTCTTCCTTCTTTCTTTTGTAATAGTTTCTCGAGTATTCTCTACGAGCCTCAATGTCTCTAATTCGATCATATTTTCTCTTGCAATTTCTTTGATTTCCCATGATAATTCAATCTATGTAGATTTTTAAAATCAAGCCCAAAAAAGTCACTTTCAAAATCTAGCAAAAAAAAACACATTTTCAAAATCCACCAAAAAAAATCACTTTCTAAATTCAGCCTAAAAAGCTCACTTTCAAAATTCAATGCAAAAAAATCGCTTTCAAAATTCAGCCTAAAATACTCCCTTTAAAAATCCATACCAAAACGTTTTTTTGGTCAAAAAATTAGATTCAAAGAAGTTTGGAATTCAAAAGTTGCATGTGAAGAATGTGAGTGCGAAAATAACATTTTGGTGGATTTTACTTATAGCGTTTGGCCGAAACACTTATATCAGAGGGTCGCACCCTTTCAATTTTACGGCCGATGGAAATTATCGATATGTTCTTTGGTCGAGCTTTTTGTTTTTTTAGTCGAACTTTTTCTTCGGCCGAAAACCTACAACTCTGCAACAACCAGCTCTGATCAACTTTCTCCAAGTTTGGAATGATCAAACACCATAAAATATGGTGAATTTACTTTCAAAACCAATGCCAGTGTTTGCAGAATTGAATCTACTTTCAGTAGATATAAATTTTCTGAAATTTTATAGATACTTTTTTAATTTTAACTAATTTTCTAGTAAAATGTGTGCAAAAAAATTCTGAAGGTCATTATGATTTAATGAAATCAAAATTATGTTTCATCCAAAATATATTGTGAAAAAATATGGAAAATTTATGGTGCATTATATCCGTTTTCTTTAATGGGTAGTTTTTGGATTTTTAGTTTTTAACTAATATGTTGAGAAACATGGTGTTATATTAAACATATTCAAAACTTGAAGTTTTTTCATATCGGTTCAATTCAAAAAATTCTAGTAATTATGATGTGCATTTGTTGGTTTTGTAAATATAGCCATATTGAAGTAGAGTATGTCTAGATTGTTGCAACACATTTTTTTTTTCAAAAATGAAAGGTCAACAAAGAATACACTAGTGTCAAACTCTAATTTTCCTTAATTGTTAATCCAAATTTTATTTTATTTTACCAAGAAAATAATTATAATAATATATAGATAACTTTCTATAAATATTTTAACTTTTCTTTTTCAATTTTGAAATTCTTAAAAATGATAATTTGTTTATTGTTTAGATTTTAAATATAACATATTTTTATATTTAATCATTTAATAAAATTTTTTCTATAAATTTTCAATAAAAATAAATCAAATTATAATAAATATGTTATAAAAAAAACAACTAAAGTAAATTTTATAATATTATTATTTTAAAAATAATTTCATACACATTTAAATCTAGATTACTCAAATACAAATTACTCAAACAATGTTTTAAAATTTATGATTTTCCTTATGTTTTTATTATTTTAAAAATATATATTGCAAACGTAAGTCAAAGTAAAATTTTCTATATGTACTTCGCACTAATTCGATTATATTTTCTCTTGTAACTTTTTTGATTTCCCAAGATATTTCAATCTATGTAGATTTTTAAAATCAAGCCAAAAAAAGTCACTTTCAAAATCTAGTCAAAAAAATGCATTTTCAAAATCCACCCAAAAAATCACTTTCTAAATTTAGCTTACAAAGCTCACTTTCAAAATTTAGTGCAAAAAAATCACTTTGAAAATTCAGCCCAAAAGGCTTTCTTTCAAAATTCAGCGCAAAATACTCCCTTTAAAAATCCATCCCAAAATGTTTTGTGTCCAAAAGTTAGATTCAAAGAAGTTTGGAACTCAAAAGTTGCACATGAAGAATGTGAGTACGTAAAGAACATTTTGGTCAAGTTTATTTATAGCGTTTGGCCAAAACACTTATATTGGAGGGTTGCACCCTTTCAATTTTACAGCCGACAAAAATTATGGATATGTTTTTTCGCTTAACGTTTTGTTTTTCGGTCGAAAACCTACAACTCTACAAAAACTCATCTCTGATCACATTTTTCCAAGTTCGGAATGACTAAACTCCATAAAATATGGTGAATTTACCTTTCAGAACCAATACCAACATTTGCACTCTACAACAACTCATCTCTGATCACCTTTCTCCAAGTTTGGCATGACGAAACTCCATAAAATATGGTGAATTTACCTTTCAAAACCAATACCAACATTTGCATAATTGAATCTACTTTCAATAGGTATAAATTTTCTGGAATTTTATAGATATTTGTTAATTTTAACTAATTTTCTAGTAAAATGTGTGTAAATTTTTTTTTGAAGATCATTATCATTCAGTGAAATGAAAATTGTGTTTCGTCCAAAATATACTGTTAAAAAATATGGAAAATTTATGGTGCATTACATTGGTCCATCTTTTTTAATGGGTAGTTTTTGGATTTTTATTTTTTAACTAATATGTTGAGAAACATGGTGTTATGTTAAACATATTCAAAACATGTAGTTTTTTCATATTGGTTCAATTCAAAAAATCTAGTAATTATAATGTGAATTTGTTGGTTTTATAAATATAACCATATCGATGTAGAGTCTATCTAGAGTATTGCAACACATTTTTTTTTTAAAACACAACATTAGCAAAGAATACAGTGGTGCCAAAAAACATGACTTTTTACGAATCCCTCGATTTTTAAAGAACACACAATCAAACAATTGTTAAGTTGACATATCAAATGTGAATAAAAAAATTCTAAAAAATAAGCAATAGAAAGCTAATAAAATTTCTGACATGTTTTTTTTCCTGTAAAATGAATTTTTAAACAAAAAAATTGCTTTGGCTTGCTGAAAGATGAAAAAATCTAAAAATGATATTTTTTTCTCAAAAAATGGCCAAAAATGTAACCCAACTTCACATTTTCACAGTGAATTATAAAATATATTTATACCACAAAAATAATTTATATAAATATTCAAATATATTTCAAGCTCTAATTTTCCTTAATTATAAATCCAAATTTTATTTTATTTTACCAAGAAAATAATTATAATAATATATAGATAACTTTCTATAAAATATTTTAACTTTGTTTTTTCAATTTTGAAATTCTTAAAAATGATAATTTGTTTATTGTTTTGATTTTAAATATAACATATTTTTATATTTAATCATTTTATAATTTTTTTATCTAGAAATTTTCAATAAAAATAAATCAAATTATAATAAATAAATTTTAAAAACAACTAACTAAACTAAACTAAATTTTATAATATTGTTACTTTAAAAATAATTTCATACATATTTAAATCTAATTTACTCAATTTTAAATTAATCAAATAATGTTTTAAAATTTATGATTTTCTTTATGTTTTTATTATTTTAAAAATATATATTGCAAGCCTAAGTCAAAATAAAATTTTCTATATAACTGAGGACAAAATTGAGTGCAATCACATTTTACAACTATATTAGATATAACTTACAAGTATTACAACTACGTTAATTATTATTGTATTCTTTTTTATTTTTAATTTTTTGTAAAATATACATTTCTAGCAACGTAATTCACATTTTTGAGTTACTCTTATTCATATAAAAAATTATAATATTTTGTTTTTGTAAGCTTGGTAGGACTCTCCGATTTTCGAGTTTTTACATGTCCATTATTCATCCCGATTTTTTACATGTCCATTATTCATCCCACTGTGGGGGAAGAAAGCGCAGCACAAGATTCGAACCCAAGATCTCTGGTTCGGTGAGACTTCATTCCATGGCCATCGCCACTTGAGCTACCCCAAGCGGATATAAACGATTATAATATTTATTAAAATAAAATTAATAATTTTTTTTATCTTTAATCAATTTATTTTTTTATTTTTTTTGCTAAGCTTCGCAGATCCATCCATTTTCTCTTATATATTAGGCAAATTTACACCACACAGGTTGACCGGGTGGCCTCAACTTGCCCCGAGGGGAAACCAAGTCTGTTGGCCACCGTCAGCGTTATAGGCCATCCAAAAACATAATTGTTTCAGTCTTTCTAGCCAATCTAGATAAGTCTCAATCTCATTTCCAGATACTATATAACTGTAAAAACTAGCATATGCAACAATAAAATTAAAATCTAACTGCATAAACAAAAATTATGCATGGGGAATCTAGTCTTTCTACTCATCAGAGGCAGATGCGACAGGAGCAGGATCTTTAGTAGTTCCCCCTGGAATTCCATACAGCTCCAGAATGCAAGGGATGTGGCAGTCAATCCTATCCATCCTGATGTCCTGTTTGTGCAACTGGAAGAGGATTTTCTCCATATCTTTTTTGTAATTTGGCAGGCCCTAGACTATAACTGCCATCCCCACAGAGATTTGTTCCATTGCTTTTCGAAGAAGGATTTTCATTAAGAAATACAGATAGAGAGTGTGTTTAAATTGAGTAATTCTCCCATGGGTATTCCCTGGATCTGGGACTAGCATCCTCCAATTGTTAAGCTCATCCTCTGATTCGCTTTCCTGCTCATTCTTCACTTCCCAAACTTCCATCAACTTCTGAATTCCCGCATCCATCCCATCTTGGTATGCCATTGCTACCTCTGTTATGAGGTGCTCTATAGGCTTACGACCCCTGCGAGCTTCCGACGTGCTCGGCCCCTTGTCTGTCCGAGGGGCCGAGCCTCTCCTACCACACCCACGACCTCTCGGTGCGCATGCCATAACCTATGTAGTAGAGCCCTGTTGACATCCAAATGAAGTTAGATTCATCAAACCTTTCTCAACACTCCACCTTTGCCATTCATGCATTGCCTCTCTTACATACTTCTCCGCCTGAGTGTAAGGGTAGCCCAGAGCCCGCAGTTGCCCAAGGGAAGTGGGTTTCAGACTCTTCTCCCAGGGCTCCTCATAGTACCCCTCCCCCTTGCTATGGCTCATATTTCGATCATCCCGCTACATCTGGAGCCGAGCCCACAGGGCCTTCAAGAGCCTGGCAGGACGCCTGCAATTATACCTGCTTCTTGCACCCTCAGTAATTAGATGTGAGTCATGGCTTCGCTTTCCCCTCTGACTAGATTGTCGCCTAGGGTTCCTAGCTTTTCCCTCATTTCCATGCAAGTCCCATTTTCCCAATGGTCACTCTAAATCCTACTGCCATGGCTATATTCCCATCCCCTTGCCCTCAGATCTTTCCTGCCTCTCTCTTCAGCACCCAGCCCCCTGAGAATTGCAATACCACTATCCCTTATCCCCCTGGCCTGAGAAACTAAAGATAGACCCACATATCTTCGCAGCCTGCACTTGCCCACTCTGCAACCATGGTTCTGGTTCAATTGGGAGAGAATCAGAATGCAGAACCAGGCCATGGCATGCCCTTGCCACCCCCAATGCTTCCCATACAATGCTAATCCCATTGCATCGAGTGCTTGCCCCTCCCTTCCCCCCAACAGAACCCCAGCCAGATCATGGAATCAACACAGGAGCAGGACCAAATTACATACCTAGATTCCATCTTTTGTCTACAACCAAGGTTCCCTTCTTGCCTTCACCCTTCCCCAGCTCTGAATCGCCTCCCATCTCCACAACTGCTCTCTCCTATCCTACACGTCGAATGCCTTAGCCTTCTCCACCACCCTACCTTATTCCCTCCTCTGCCACCTTTCCCACTCACTATCCATGCATTCATTCTGAAGGACACTGCAACCCCCACCTTGAGGATGTGGGAGGTGGTGGTCATTATGCCCTTTGTACTACCCATCTCAAATCCCAGCCTAGCCTCTCTGACATTGACCCGCATCCCGATCGGGAGAATTTATTATTTAAATTATATTTATAATAAACTTATTATTTAAATTATAACATTGAAAATTTAAATCATAGTAAAAACTAATTTTTAAGTTACTAAATTATAAATATAAGAATATTATAATTTCAATTGCAAGTGGGATAGAATCGTTTTTCAAATGTATACACCAGAACACTAGAAATTTAATGAGAAATTAATCCACACCATTGTTAATTACCTATTCAAATGTAAATAAATAATTAAATTTATTTTTTCTTTAACTATGAAATACTTACAATTTTAAAGTTTGCATATCATTATTGATATTTACATAAATTTTAAAATTTCCAACTTTAAGGCTCGATCAAGATTTAAGGATCGATCAAGTGCTTAAAATTGCTTGATCAAGCATCTTTTTTTCACCAATCTCACCATCATTTGGCCAAAATGTGTAACCCAACTCCATGATATCACCCTTGCCCATATTGTTAATCAAGGATGGAGCCTTAACCAGATGGATGTAAAGATGGTCTTTATTCATGGCATACTATAGGAAGAAGTATATGTTGAGAAGCCTCAGGGATTTGAAGTGAAGGACATGAAGACTTGTGTTTTTGAAGCAAGCCCCCAGAGCTTTGTATGCCCTCATGGATAGTTACTTGGTGGATCTACAATTCACAAGAAGTAGTGTTAACCCAAACCTCTACTTCAAAGTGGTCCAAGGTATGCCTTTGATTTTGTTTTTATATGTTAATTATCTATTCCTAATTGGTAGTGCATCTTCAAGTTCGAAATGAAAGATCTTGCTTTGATGCATTACTTCCTGGGATTAGAAGTGTGTCCAAGACCAGGTGAGATTTTCCTTTCTCAAGGAAAATATGTCGTGAAATTGTTGGAAAGATTTGGAATAATAGAATGCAAGTCATTTGCCACACCAATGGATATGAAATCAAAAAAATTATATGGAGATGTTGTTGGAATTGATTTTTCAAACCCCTCTGAGTATTGACAATTAATAGGGGCATTGATGTTCCTTGTGAATATCCAACCAAACATATGTTTTGTAGTTAATACTTTGAGTCAATTCATGACTAAACCTCTTCATACACACTCGATTGTTACCAAGCAAGTACAAAGATATTTGTATGGGAAAATTAACCTTGGTCTAAGATATACTACAGTAGATGTACAACTTCATGGGTATATTGATGATGAATGGGCTGGAAATTCTATTGACAAGAAAAGCACATCGGGATGTTTCTTTAGATTTGGTTCCTCTATGGTATCTTGGATGAGTAGGAAACAAAAGTATGTAGGTTTAAGCATGCTTGAGGCAGATTATATTGCTTCTAGCATGGCTATTTGGGAGGTGGTGTGGTCAAGGAACCTCTTTGGAGAGATTTTTTAATAGGTTCTGGACATAATAGTGATATTTTTCGACAACAAGAGTGGGATATAATTATCAAACAATCTTGTGTTTTATGATAAGTTCAAGAATATTGAGATCATGTATCACTACATTCAAGATATGTTATAGAGAGGAGTAGTGAGGCTCCATCAAATTTCGACTTATGAGAAGATAGTGGACATACTCACCAAGGCTTTGCTAAAAGGGAAGTTCTCGGTCTTCATAGAGAAGCTTAGACTTATGGATGTGACCATTTTTGCTAAGGGTCCTGACGAATCGAGGACACTGAGAATATCTCTTCCCCCCTATTGTGCTCCCAAGGTGAGGAATAGAGTAATAGCAGTTCCTAGGGTTGAGTTAACTCTAGAAAATATGATAGGGTGTGATCCTTACCTTTGTGGTAAGTTGATCTCACGTATTGTCATTATAGGGCATGTATGTGATCCTTTTCATTCATGACAAGTGGGTATCTTCCACTAACATCAATTCTAGGACTTGGTAGAGTATACCTTAGTTGGCATCCTAACAAAAAACTAGGCTCCTTGGGATGGGTCATCCCCATCTGGCCAATGGGTTGAGGTGACTTGTGATTGGGTGTGATCCTTACCAGGCTTGGTAAGTCCATCTTGCTCAAGTCTTGAGATGTAGGTGTTCTACCACTTGACTCTTGAGGGTCTAGATGGAGGATCAATAGATAATATAACAAAGTGTGGTCGCTAAGGCAATCTAGCCTATTGCCATTAGACAATAGGATAGAGTGTGATCTTTAAGTTGATCTCCCCTATTGTTATACCTCAATAGTATGAAGTGTGATCCTTTCCCTTACAATAAGTAGATATCACCTATTGTCCCTGACGGAGGGTGATAGCTTGATCTCCCATATGATGCCAAATTATTCTTCTTTTATATTTGAGAGTTTCAAGAGATGAGTAAAGATGAGCATAGATGAGAAGAGACAACATTTGACTTGATGATAACGAGACATTTGAGAAGAGACTTATGTTGTAGTCAGAAAGTTATCCCTAGCTAAGACAGAGTGCTAATTTGGAAGCTCAAGGAAAAATTCCCTCCATTGGACAACCTTGCTCATCTGAAGAAGTTCCTCTTTTCCCTTGGAAGAATTTAATTTAGTTAAGGAAAAACATATTCTTAATTATAAAACCCACATGTACACAAAAGTAGAAGTCGATTTTAAAGATAAATTAGGTGTCCAAAGAAGCATATAAATACAGGACAAGGCAACCTCATTTGGACATCACATGATACATATATTTGTTCTCTCTCCTTCCTAGATTTCTCCATACAATTTTGAAGTAGGGAAGCCAAGTTCACAAATGTGAAGGGTTAGAGGAAAATCTGAAATTTTGCATTGATTTTTTGTTGGGATGACCGTTGAACAAGTTTGTCTTGGAGTTTTGACCTCCTTTGACTTGCCAAATTACGATTTATTGAAGCATAATATTTCTATGGAGAAACCAAAATTTTTTGGGCACTTTTGATTGTTGTTGACTTTGACCAAAGTTGCAAATTTGATAGTTTGACTAGATTTGACTTTTGGGATAATCTCTTGGATTTTGGATATTGGTTTCTTGGAAAGTCAAAGTTGTTGAGCTTTGGCTCTTGGATGGTGAATTGGATCATTATAACCTCCATGCTGAAAATTTTATGACAATGTAATAAGAAGAAGAACTTGAAAGGGTTTTCCCTCTTGTGGGGTTTTTCCCTAGTATTTGACCAAATTTGTTGTCTCTTGTAAGTGCTCTTCAACGTATTCTACTATACATTGCACTTATTATTCCATATATAATTTCTATTCATCATTTGAAGATCAAAAATTTTCAAAAACATTTCTAATTGAAGAAAAGAATTCAACTAAAGTGATTGTAACGACATAGAACAATGAGAAATTAACATCCTAAGGAAAAGGATGAGAGATTCGTTGCTACAGATGTGGAAAAGTGGTACACATGACTCATGAGTGTCTAGAAAATAGAGAGACAATCCAAATAAATGTTGTTATAGGCCAAAGAGAATAAGGGAACCCAAAGTGCAAGAAGAAAAGAACATGCTAGAGACATGAGAGGCTTTAATGCTGAAAAATGTATTATTAAAGTAGGAAAAGGAAGCGGTCAAGCCTGCACAATGAAAGGCCTTATTCAATATTGTTTGCAAAGTCCAAAGAAAATGTTTCAAAGTGTTGGTCGATAGTGGAAGCAAAAAACATTTAGTGTCCATGAAAGTGGTGGAAAACTTGAAGTTGAAAAAGACATAGCACCTAATGCGTTATAAGGTGACATGGCTTTCGAAAGGCCATCAACTATTGGTAAATGAACATTCTGAGATAGATTTTCATATGAGAAGCTATGAAGATAGGATCTTATGTGACGTGATGCCCATGGATGGGTGTCACATTTTGTTTGGAAAGCCATGGTAATTTGATAGAGGAGTTGTACATGATGGAAAGAAAAACACTTATAAGTTTAAGAATGTAAAATTATCGTGTATATTTGCAATTCTCATGAAATTTTAATAAAAAACAAAAGACACAAACCTACTCTACTGCTATGTAGAATTCAATTCATAATTTAGAACATCAATCATAAACATTCAATGAGAAATAACACACATTCACACAGTATATTTTCCAGGGGAAAGAAATTTGCTAAAAATCCCTTTTCCTACTTGCATTAATCTGATGAATAGAGATGTATTACAATTTCTATCTCAACCTGAGCTCAACCAGAAAGTGAATCACCTATCTCTCTGCTCACTAAGAAGCTCTGAACCAGACTTAGTCAATTTATACCTCTTCCTGAGACCCTATTTCCTCGTGCAATTCTTGATTAAATTAGGCCCCTATTATTCAGGAATTTCCTTGAAAAATATTGCACAATTCCCAAGGCTGATCATCTGACTTCATGCAACACTTGTACACTTAAGACTAGTCTACAATTGATGTTACACTGCCTTAGAATCTCCACCACAAATGGGGAACTAAAATTCTTTGCATGCACTAGCTATTTTGAGTTGATTGATCAGTTAACTAGATGATCACTGAGTTAGATTGAAGTTTCACTGCACAACTGACCTTCCACTAGTTCCTCCAATAGTTAGAACTTTGTCAAAATGTAAGCATCTTGTTCCTCTATCAGAATGTATTGTAGACACATTATCCACCTCTGGAAAAATTCTCGTAAATGGTGAGACCGAATATCTATATGCTTGGATTGATTGTGAAATAAGGGATTCTCAGAGAGCTTAATGCAACTATGATTATCAAAATAAATCATTTTTGGATCCATCATCTAACCAAGCAGTCCCACAAGTATATTTTTCATCAATATCACCTCACATGCTACTTGAGTTGCAACCATGTATTTTCTTCTACTGAGCTGAGCACCACATATCCTTGCTTCCTATTATACCAGGAAACAATTGTGGAACCAACACTAAATATTCCACCTAATGTACTATTTCGGTCTGATGAACTCCCTTCACAATCTCCATATGTGAAGCCACACAACTTCACTCCCTTTGTCTGTTTGTACCATAGTATATACTGGGTAGTGCCTCTCAGGGATCGTAAAACATGCTTAGATTCCTTCCAAAACAATTTGATCGACCTAACCATAGCTTGGCTCAGTTGGTTGACTGCATAGCACATATCTAGTCGTTTGTTCACAAGTTACATTAGTGAACCCACTAACTATCTATAAATGGTAGATTCCACTTCCTCACCTGAAGTAGCATCCTCCTTCCTCTAGTTGGTTGCTAGAGGTGTCTCCATGGGTTTACATCTCTCCATGCATAAGCTCTGTAGTATCTCATTTGCATACTTTCCTTGAGACAAAAAAAATTCCCCATTGTATTGCCATAATTCCAACCCAAGGAAGTAGTGCATGAGACCCATGTCCTTCATTTCAAATTCCCTTGCAAGATCTAATCAGTTGCTCATCATGAGTTAGAATCAAATCATCAACCTATAAGACAATAATAAGCAATTTACCTTCTACCAATATGTGGTAGAGGTTTGCACCCACTTCAGTTTTGGTGAAGGCCAAACCAATGAAATAATTGTCAAACTTGGTGTACCAAGCACATGGTGCTTTTTTGAGACTGTACAATGCTTGCTTGAGTCTGCACACATTAGACTCTTGATCAAATGTCTCAAAACCTTTTGGTTGATCAATGTACACCTCCTCCTCAATAAATCCATTGAGAAATGTTGTCTTTACATCCATCTGGTGGATCTTCCACCCCATCTGTGTCGCCAATGAAAGAATTGATCTAATGGATGAGTACCTTACTACAAGAGCAAAGGTCTCCTCATAGTCAATTCCCTCAACTAGAGAGTACCGCTTGGCCACAAATCCAGGCTTATGCTTCTCTATTCTTTGATCTACTGCATGGTTAACCTTGAAGATCCATATCGAACCCACAATGTATTTATCTATCAGTCTTGGGACCACTTCCCAAACACTATTATTTACAATGGATTTGTATTCCTCCACCATTGCATCAACCCGTACAGGTTTCTCTATTTCTTCCTCGAAAGAGGATGGCTCATTGTCTACAAGTTCACTCATTAGAGGCATGTAGCCAGTATACCAATTAGGTGACCTCCTATGCCTGCACAAATTTTAAGGAGCTCCCACATTATCCCTCACGTCCTGCACAGGTATATCATAATCCATGATTCTTTTTCCTCCTTCTCTAGATGTTTCTACTTGAGTGGATGTCTCTAGTCTTTGTTCCTCTACTTGTGGCTGCCCTAAAACTTCCCGGGGCTCCTCCTTTGGAGCTAAAATCTCCACTTTTGGTGGGATCTAAATCTCCCTCTCAAGAGATCACTGCATCACTTCCTCCTCATCAAATTTTACATCCCTTCACACAATTGTCATTCTGAGGGAACACACAGTAGTTGTGAGGAGTTTATTTATAACCCACAAATACCCCCAACTATGTTGTTATCTTAAGCTTCTTCTTTTATTCTTTCAAGACATGACAGTAAATAGAGACTTCAAAAATCCTAAAGTGTGACACATCTAAATTTCTCCCCAAGAAGGCCTCCAATGGTGCAATCATACCAAGAATTCGATGAGGACCCAAGTTCTACAAATAAACTGTTATTTTGCATGAATCATCCCACAATTGCAGAGGTAGCCCTTGGTCATATAACATAGCCCTTGTAACTCCTAAAATTCTAAGATTATTTCTCTCAGCCACCCCATTTTGTTGTGGGTTTTGGGGTGTTGTCAGCTCTCTTCGAATGCCTTCTTTCACATAGAATTTTTTGAACTCTAAAAAAATATACTTACCTCCATCGTCGCTCCTGAGATCCTTCACCCTCTTGTCAGTTTCTTTATCATCTAATGCCTTCAATTATATGGGCATGGAGAATGTATCATATTTCTTCCCCATGAATAAGATCCAACACTTCCTTGAGAAGTCATCAATAGAAATGACAAAATATTTGTGTCTGGCAGTGGAGGCTATTGAGAAAGTTCCACGAAAATCAAAGTGGATCCTTTCTAATCTTGCATGTGCTTTTCTATCTCAATCATTAAATGTGGATTTTACATACATCCCTAAGGTAAACCCTTTTCATGCATCATGTTGCTCAAGTGATCCTTTTGGGAGGCTAGTGCTTATTTGTTGCATAATCTTCAAGGCGCCATGATGGAAATGGTCAAGTCTTCTCTGCCAAAGTTTTCCAACATTGTGCCTCTACACTTTCTTTTCCTTATTGCCTAATGTAGCACAATATTCCACATCTAGCTTATACAGGTTCCCCTCATGAACCTCGATTTATTGCACCTGTCCCATGGCTATGTGTCTCAAGAATGATTTCCCTTTATTGAAGATCACATCATAACCATGGTCTTCCAAACCTACAACAGGGATGAGATTTTTATTTAGGCCTAGAACGAACATGACATCCTTAAGTACGAGAGGGGAGCATGACTCCCTCTAAAAGTTGGCTGTACCAATCCCAATTGTGTTGTACCTTTCATCGTCGCCCAACTCGATATGCATCCAGAGATATTTCTCCTCCAGGTCACTGAAAGACTCTCTACACCCTATCATGTGGAATGATCCACCTAAGTCCAAGTATCACACGCTCCCCATAACTCTGCTAGTCATACATACAATAATGGTGAAGTCAAGTTCGAACTATGAAGCCAAGGCTCCACCTACCATTTCTCCTAATTTCTTCTTGCTCGACGTTTTGTGTGGACCGTTCTTGGCATAGTGCCTAAATTCATGACAATTGAAGAATTTAATTTTGGACAAATCTTTCTTCTTTCCCTGTTACACAGTAATTTGTCACTCTCCTGTCACTTCTCATTCTTGATCCCGGAGAACCCTAGTAGTGACTATAGTGTTATACTTTCACCATGAAACCTATGCTCTTGCATCCCTTGAAGTTTGAAGAAAGTAGTCCCCACTCCCTTCAGAACATTTCCAAAGAATCCAGTTTTTAAGATCAACACTCTTTCCTAGTGTCTCACCTGCGCTGATGGCAGAGTTTTACATTGTGACCTGCGCCGATCAGTGCTACTATTAGCCCAATACCCACACCGGTCTACTTTTGGAAAGTTTTTCTTAAAGGAAATGGAGTTTCATGTCTAGAAACTTCTAGTGGCGATGTGTTGGATACTCGTTTGGTTGGATAAGGGCCGAGAACTCCATATAAGCTTCTTTCCCCCTTAAAAGTGGACCTTCCCAAGGTGATAAGACCTTCTTCCCCCTTGAGTGGATCTCATTCTTGTCCTTCTCTCCCTATATAAACCACTTCCTCTTACCCTTTTTTGTTACACACAATACAACACATAGTGAAGCTACAAAATTATGAAATCTTTAGCTTTTGATAGAAGAAGATTAGTCTTAGATGACAAAAGACTAGTCTTTGGTAACTAAAGTATGAGGAAAGAGAGTTAGATCTTGGAAGCCATTTCATGTCAAGCTAGAGGAGGAAAAGAGTATTGAAAAGGCGTGTAGCAGGACTTGGATATCACAAAGGAGATCTCCAATGTCAAGGCTTCGGTTGTATTTCTCTTTGAAGTTTATTTTAATACAACTAATGGTTTATTTCCTATATTAGGTGTAATATTACATTTGATAGCTTAGAACTCCTTGACCTTTTAAGTAGATTGGATTTGATTTTATGCTATCACGTTTGTTTTTGTTTCTTGCATGTTTGTTTCAAGTACTTGAATGAAAGGAACGAAAGGAAGCTGGAGCAAGGAAGCAAGATCACCAACAAGTGAATTAGTGTTATAAGAGGTAGGCCCTCTTATTCAATTCTAATCTAAGGAAATTTACATTAGATTGTATTGTTTGTGGCTAGACCCTCTCCCATGGGCTAGAGGGATTTTCTCTGTCTGCAGAGAGAATCTTCCTACTCCAAATTCCCCCTTGGCTAGATTCTAGCTTGGTTTGAGATTTCTTCCATTTTCCCTTCTTTCCCTTTCCAACCATTGGAATTTTTTCTTCATCGTCACCCTTGGATGAAGTCCCATCTCTGGTATTCCACCTTATTTCCTCATGTACCAAATGAGACCATAAGAGTTCCCAATTCGGTAGTTTCTCCCTCCCTTTCACTATATCTTAGTATCTATTTAAGCTTTTGGCAAGGCCTAGAAGGGCTAGGCTTACCAATTCATTTTTTGCAACATTAACACCAACCCCATCAATTTCATCATGAACTTGTGTCAACCCACTCAGTTACTGTGGAATAGTGTCATTCTTCTACATCTTGATATTTTGAAGTTTATCCTTGAGTGCGAGCTTCCTATGGTCACTACTATTCTTGAGAATTTTTATTAGTTCTTTCCACATTGAGAATGGAGTTTCTTTCCCATGGGGATTTGAAACAATGTGATCGCGTACTCCCTCCAAGATTATTTTCCTTGCCTTGGCAACATATTTCTTCCATTGGGCTAGTTTTTGTGCATCAGATGCCTCTGGTTTTGTGGCATCTGTCTTGTTGTATTCTAGCAATCTATTATCATCCAGCACTACCTACATGTGATCCTTCCATGCAATGAATTTAGAGTTTCCTTTTAAGGCATACTTTAGTCTTAGTTCGTTGAAGGTCATCTTCCCATCTCTAAAGAGATCTTGCTACATTGAACTACAAATTCAAACCTCCTGAGAAACAACTTTGACATTGTTGTTCTAATGTGAACCCTACTCTAATACCATGTATAAATTATGGTTTAGATTTGCAACTGCTCGTGATATTTTAATCAAAATCACAAGACATAAACCTAGTCTACTACTTTGCGAAATCAAATCCATAATTTAGAACATTAATCACAAACATGTAATGAGAAATAACATACACACACACAATACTCTTTTTAGGGGAAAGAAATCTGCTAAAAGCCCCTTTGCCTGATTGCATTAATGTGATTAATAGAGATGTATTACAATTTCTAGCTCAATCTGAGCTCAACCTACAAGTGAATAGCCTATATCTTTGCTCACTAACAAGCTCTGACCCAGACTTAGTCAATTTCTACCTCTTCTTGAACCCTTGTTTCGTTGTGAAATTTATGATGAAATTAGGCCCCTATTATTTAGGAATTTCCTCCAAAATGATTGTGCAATTCCGAAGGTAGATCATATGACTACATGCAACACTTGTACATTGAAGACTAGTCTACAACTGATGTTGCACTATCTTGGAATATCCAACATAGCTGGGGAACTCAAATTCTCTAGATGAATTAGCTATTTTTGGTTGATTGATAAATTAACTAGATAATCATTGAGTTATACTAAAGTATCACTGCACAACTGACCTTCTACTAGTTCCTCCAACATTTAGAACTAGTTTAATTGAAAACAATTTGAAATAATTGACCTTGATTGCTACAAATTAGCAATCACACATGATTAACTCAATTCCAACTCCTCTAACTTGAATTTACCGAGCTAAATGAGTGACATATTCCATGTCACACAAGTTAACTGCAGTCAAGTTTTCCGCTGATGTGGAAATTCGAATTTTCTCAATTTGACCAAGGCAAAATCAAATTGGGACTTTCTTGCTTCATTTTTCAACACAGAAAGATGGCATTAATCACACCTTACTTCCATTTTAGGAAGAAGGGACATATGAAAAAAGTGATTCTAAAGCCCTATTGATGAGTGCAAAAGAAGTTTTTGTAGCTACTAGGAAAGGAAGAGGTAATCTATGCTATTATTTGTAAGCCTAACATAGTTCTTATTTCTACTACTATTACTAATTTAGCTCTAGAAATTCAAGTCATGTTGAATGAGTACAACGATATTGTAGTAGATGATTTGTCAAATGAACTACCACCAGTAAGAAGCATAAGCTATCACATTGATATGATGAGTGAGTTTTTCTAGCAAACCTACATATAGGATGACTCCTAAGGAGAATGAGGAGATAAAAAAAAGAGTGCAAGAGTTGTGGGAAAAATGGCTGATACAGGGAAGCCTTATTCCATGTGCGGTGTTGATAGTGTTGAGTCTGAAGAAAGATGGTGGATGGTGCGTGTGCAAAGATTCTAGGGCCTTGAATAAAATCACTATGAGGTGGAGATTCCCCTTACTGCACATTGATGATTTATTAGATTATTTAAGTAGTACTAGTTGGTTTTCCAAGATTGATCTGAAAAATGGATATCATCAAATCAAAATTAGAGAGGGAGATGAGTGGAAAACCACTTTTAAAACTAATGATGGATTGTATGAATGGTTAGTTATTCCATTTGGATTGTCTAATACACCCAACACTTTTATGAGGCTAATGAATGAAGTGTTGAAAGAATTTATAGGGAAATTTGTAATAGTTTACCTGGATGACATCCTAATTTACAGCCAGTCAAAAGAGGAGCATTTGTGGCACTTGAGGTATGTGTTGGAAAAATTGTAGGAAGAGAAGTTACTCATAAATTTCAAGAAATGTTCCTTTTTAAAAACATAGCTTGTATATTTAGCATTTTTCATTTCTAAAGAGGGTTTTATGATGTATTTAGGAAAAGTAAAATAAGTTGAATGAGATTCACCTAAAAATGTGTTTGAAATTCACAAATTTAATAGATTAGCTAGTTTCTATCAAAGGTTCATTAGAAATTTTAGAAATATGAGTGCACCACTCATCGAAACAATCAAGAAAAATCAACAACCATTTCAATGGACTACCAAAATTGAAAGGGGTTTCAGCTATCGAAGAAGAAGATTAGTGAACAACTAATTCTTACACTGTTGGATTTCAACAAACCATTTCAGGTAAAATCTGATGTCAGTAATGAAGCTATTGGACCATCACATATTTCAGTTAGAAAATAAATTAATCGAGGAGGAAATATACAACATATGACATAATTTTATGTAATGATTTAGGCATTAAAGAGGTGGAGACATTATTTTTTTTCCAAAGAGTTCATTCTCTATAATGATAATCATTCTTTGCAATATATTATACAACAAACTCAACTGAGTCAATAACATAGCAAGTGGATTGAGTGTTTGCAAATTTTTACATTTGTTTTAAAGCATATTAGTGGTAATTTAATAAAAATTTTGATGCTTTAAGGAGGAGAAAATTATTATTGCATGAAAGTCAAATTTAGGTGCTTAGATTTGGTTTTATAAAAGAAGCTTATGAACCCTGGAAGAATCCAACAACTCTTTATCAAAGCCCATGGAATACTACATGATCCAGGATGGAATGTTGTTTAAAAACAATCAATTGTGCATTCATTATTTCTCTGTGAGAGGAAATATGATCAAATAAAAATACAATGGTGGCCTTGGAGGACATTTTTTCCAAGAAAAAAGTTATCAGCTACTGAAAAGAAATTATTTCTCGCCAAAATTTTGACCTGATGTGTAGAAATTTGTAAGCAAATGCAGGATTTGTCAATATGAGAAGGGAAGAAGCCAAAACACTGGGTTGTAAACTCCTTTTCCAATTCCAAAGAGACATTGGGACTTGGTGAGTATGGATTTTTCCTCGGGATTGCGAAGAACTCAAAAAAGCAATGATTCTATTTTTGTGGTTGTAGATAGATTTTAAAAAATGGCTAAATTTATTCCTTGTGCTAAAATTAGTTATGCCACTCATGTTGCTAGTCTATTCTTTAGAGAAGTGGTAAGATTACATGGAATTGCCAAAAATATTTTCTCTGATCGAGAAGCTATATTTTTGGGATTTTTTTGGAGGACATTATGGAGGAAACTTGGCACATAACTTAATTTTAGTTCATCTTACCACCCAAAGGCGGAAGGCCAAACTATAGTGGTGAATAAAAGTTTGGGAAATATTTTGCGTAGTTTGGTTGGAGATCATCCCAAGTAGTGGGATCAAGTCTTGGATCAAGTTGAGTTCACCTACAGTGATACCTTGAATAGAAGCACATGGTAGAGTCCTTTTAATATTTTATATGGGATGCACCCAAGAGGAGTGCACGAGCTAAGAATTTTGGAAAGAATGGAGCATAGAATTGTAACATGCAAATATTTCACTACATCCATATAAGAAATTCATGTGCAAGTAAAGAAAAAACTTTATGACAACAATCTCAAATATAGAAGCAGGGAAGATCTCCGGAGGAAGGAGAAAAACTTTGAATTCAGAGATTTGGTGTTGGCACATCTGTGTAAGGAAAGGCTCCCAAGGAGTGAGTACAACAAACTAAAGCTCAAGAAGATATGGAATTAAAGAATAGTGAGAATGTTTTTGGCTAATACTTATGAAATTGAATTGCCAACTAGAATTGGAAGTTTTCCAATCTTTCAATGTCACAAATTTGTATAAATATCACTCTGAAACATAGCAGCCAACAAAAAATGGTCAACAACGAGTCCAATGGGAAAAATAACTCCCAACAACAAAACCTATACAACCTAAAAGAATTTTGGACAAGTCACTAATAAAGAAGACTAGGGGCAAGGAATACTTCAAATATCTCGTGAAATGGAAGAATCATCCAATTGCAGATGCAACTTCGATGATTCTCACACTCTTATAGAAAAGTGGAAAATCTATTGAAGAACTCATAGGTAGGAGTCCATGAACTGTTTTCTCTATGGGAGCATCATGCAAAGGCACATGAAGTTTTTTCAAATTGATCAAGAGGTCAATTTTTTTTTTTAATGATGAGTCGATTCCTCAGTTTTAGTGATCTGTTAGGATTAGGATTTAATTAAAATAATTATGCCACGTAATTAGATGATTCATATGTCATAATGTAATCAATAAATTGTTGAGTGTGTTTCACGATTAGGTGAATGATCCTAGTTTTGAGGATCGAATTAGATTCTATTGTAATCTTCCTAATATGATAATAAAGTCCATACTCGTGGAGAAGGAAACATGGTTTTCTGTCAGTGTGTGCAATTCTTGTTCCTTTTTCTTTCCTCTCTAATTTTTCTATGAAATAATTTTGTGTAATACTAATAGTTTTGAGTCCTCTGTGACTTCATTAAATCAATTTTGTGTAATTTCTGAGTGTCTATGACAGTGTGTACATGAATCATTTGTGTTCTCCTTGTTTTCCAGCATCTGAAATTGTTTCTTAGAGACTCTTGTGTGTCCTCGGTGACTGTAATAGCGTGGAAATGATTATTCAATGATCTATTAAATGATAATCTTGTCATAATAATTGTTTTGTATTATACAAGAGGAATTATTACAAGGGAGTCCAAATTCATGTGGCGAAAAGGAATTACGCAAGAAGTGGGTTTTGTCTTTCTGAAATCAGCTAATGATGGGGCCAGCCCACGTGGTCCCGCCTCACCTTAGCTGATGTGTAACAATTCTATGAACCGGACAGTATACGTTTGATTTGGAATTAATTTAGGTTTGATTTACAATCAACTTGGCATGTACTGGGGTGGTCTAATCGGTGGACAACTGTCCTCCTCGGGATTCTGGAAAGTTTCCGCTTGGGTTTTACCCTGTTCGCGCCCTTTGGGTTATTATTGTTACCCGGTGGTTTGGCTCTACAATCTCTGCGATTTTTCCTTTGTGTTTGTTGTATGGTCTGCGGTAAAACACTATGCGGTTCCTGCCTGCTCGGTTGCTGTATAGCAAATGCTTGATTGCGGTTCTGTTGCTCCTGGTCCGGCTTGTTTGCCCCGACGGTCTGGTGTCACTTTGGTAAGTTCATTCTGTTCATTTGTATGCTTGTCTCTCTGTCGTTTGGCGCTTCCCACTGGTGTTGTCGTTTGTCTCAGTGTTGTCTGGTCGTTTCTCTCAAAAGTCCATAGTTATCTGAGCATTATGAGTTAATGGCATTCTGGTTACACTCTCGGTTCGACAGCCTCCAAGTTTGATGGATTTCGCGGCTTGCCCTATTCGGCTCGCGGCTATTTCAACTGGTAAGCTCTCGTTCCATGCTAGATTTCTTCACCATAGCTTATTTAGACTCTAATGACTCGGCTCCTCTGTGAGCAGGGTTTGTTTGTTCGAGGGTTTCGCTTCGCAGTCGTGGCTCACCTTCAGGTATGGTTTCGTGTTCTTGCTCTCTTCATTTTTCCCTTCCACTTTCTCTGTTTCCCGCTTTCCTTCAAGGGTTGGAAATTAACCCTTCCTCCTCTCGTCTCTTTACAGGTGGAGCCGCTCACTGGGTCGATGGCATTGGCATCCGGCTGTTCTGGATACCTTCCGGGTAGACTTGCTCTTGTTTCTTGTCTGTAATGGATTCTTGTATGGGTCGTTGTTTACGGTTGTTGGCTACTGTAGTGTATAGTCCTCGCCGTGGCTTTTGTTCATGACTTTTTTCAAACCCTAGGCTTGTGAACTATGTAGGGTTGAAGCTGCGTTAAACATTGTTTCGTATGCTGAGATGGACTGTTATTATTTGTATTTATGCTGAGATGAATTGTTAGATATATGCGGAAAGAAAACTTGTATCACCTTCAGTTTCGTTTGCATACCTTGTAACTGTATTTGTCTGGGAACTATAACTCGTGACCGGTGCTTGTCGATGTCACCTCTCGTTTGGTTGTTTGTCCTTCTGCTGGTTCGAAGTCTGTCAAGAATTTGTAATGGGTTTTGTACATGAAAGAAAAATGAAATATAAACACAGCATAGAATTGTACAGTCTCTATTTTTCTGAGGACGTACGTAAGAGTTGTTTGTGCACTGAAAAACAAGATGTAAATAAATTTATTTCTGTTCCTTCTTTTCTCTTCTTACTGCTGAACCCCTATGGGCTTGCTTTTCCTCGTCTTTGTACATTGTTTCCAGGCAGTTAGATAACTGCTTTCAGTTGTTCAATTATCAGTTACATCAGTTATTTCATAATTGACATTTATCTATGGCTAGCTTGTTTCCCTTTGTCTGTTTGTTTTTTTACAATAGTAAATAATTGTTCAGCGACTAATGACTCTAACTAATATTACTGTTCCTAATTAGAACTTGTTACAGTACTCTAGGCATTTTAAACAGAAACCAAAAAAAAACAACAAATAATAAAAATACTTAAAAATAAAAACGAAACAGACTTGTTGTCCGTTCTGCGAGCTATGTCTCCTGTCCTTCTCAGAAACCATGTCATCCTTCTTTCTATCTCCGCCCTGTTAACCAGATGCTCCTACATCAGTTTTCCGGGGTAAAAGAAATTTCATGGCTCCGTTCCATGAGTTCCTCCACTGAATAACCAGCCTTCTGAATCTGTGCCACGTCGAGCCACGAGCTGTCCTCCATTGGACGGTCTCTCCACTTGACGAGGTAACGCAGATATTCCTTCCTGCGGGTCTTCTTGGCTACCTGGGTGCTGAGGATCCCTTCAATTTCATGGGTCCGGGCCGAAGGTAACTGTTTCTTCCAAGAACTGCTTTCTAACTGGGTGTCCCATTCTGGCTGTACCGCACTATCATCCTCTACCTGGGCGTGATATGGGAACAGATCCGCCACATTAAAAATAGGTGATATGCCTATGTCCGGTGGCAGCTGAATCTCGTAAACGTTGGCTGAAAATTTCCGTAGGATCTTGCATGGACCAATTTTCTTATATTTTAACTTGTTATATGTGCCTTTAGGAAACCGTTCCCGGCGCAGATGCGCAAGGACCTCGTCCCCAACATTAAAATGCACCTCTCGTCATTTTGAGTCTGCTTGCTGTTTGTATTTCTGTACGCTGTCCTGCAACCTTAGTTTGACTTTTTCATGAAGCTCGCTCATGGCTTCTGCAAAATCTTCCCCATCTGCGCTTCTCCGTTCCAGCTTTCCCAAATCTCGCAGTTCATGTATTCCTCGAGGATGCATGCCATACAAAATCTAGAATGGGCTAAGTCCGGTGCTACGATTGGGTGAATTGTTATAGGCGAATTCCGCCTGGGCAAGAGCTCGATCCCATAATTGTGAATTTTCTCCAGTCAAACTCCGCAATAAATTCCCCAAGCTCCTATTCACCACCTCCGTTTGTCCATCAGTTGCGGATGATATACAGAGCTGAAATTCAATTGCGTGCCCATCTTTTTCCACAGGGTGTGCCAAAAGTGTCCTGTGAACTTTACGTCCCTGTCTGAAATGATAGTTTTGGGTAAGCCATGTAATCTAACAACTTCTGTGAAAAACAGGTGTGCCACATATGTGGCGTCACTAGTTTTCCGGCAAGGAATAAAATGAGCCATTTTTGGAAATCTGTCTACCACCACCATTACCGAATCATACCCCCACTGTGTTCTAGGCAGTCCGAGAACAAAGTCAATGCTGACCGAGTCCCATGGCCTGCTTGGAACAGGTAGTGGTGTGTAAAGTCCAGTATTCTGACTGTGTCCCTTGGATAGTTGGCAGACTTTACACCGGTTTACCAATCTTTGTACATCTCTGCTCATTTTAGGCCAATAGTAAAAATGTCCAATTTGCTCCAAAGTTTTGTTGATCCCGAAATGTCCTGCTAATCCTCCACTATGCTTCTCCCGTACTATATTCTCCCTCATTGAACAGTCCGGGATACATAACTGCCCACCTCGGAACAATAATCCTTCCTGTAAATTATAATCTAACCATGGGCTTGCATTTCTCAATACGGGATTTTGGCAGGCTTCAAAAGCTTCCTTGAAGTCTGTGTCCGTCTGATACAAATCTTTCAGATGTTCGAATCCCATCACTTGTATGTTGCTTTCCTGTAGGAGTAAGGCTCTCCTGCTCAAAGCATCTGCCACTTTGTTGGCTTGCCCACTTATGTGTTTTAACACAAAAGTAAAACTCTGCAAATATTCTACCCACTTGGCGTGCTTATGGTTTAACTTGTGCTGCTGCATTACATATTGTAATGCCGAATTATCAGAGAACAAAACGAATTCATTGCCCAGTAGGTAGTGTCTCCAATGTTTCAAAGCTTGGACCACTGCATAAAATTCCTTGTCATATGAGGAATATTTCTGCCGACTCTCATTTAGTTTTTCACTAAAGAACGCCACTGGTCTGTCTTCTTGACTGAGCACAGCGCCAATAGCTGTTCCACTTGCGTCACATCGAACCTGGAAAAGTTTATTAAAGTCGGGCAGTCTCAAGATTGGCCTCTCCGTGATCTTCCGCTTCAAAAGCTGAAAACTGTCTTCTGCCGCCTTGGTCCAGCAAAAAGGTTGACTTGCCTTTTTGATGGTCTCTAACATTGGTGCGCAGATTTCACTGAAATTTTTAATAAATTTCCGATAAAAACTTGCCAGTCCATGAAAACTACGTACCTCAAATAAGCTTTTTGGTGACGGCCAGTTTATAATTGCTGCAATCTTTTCTGGGTCCATTTTCAGTTCATTTTCTGCAACCACAAATCCCAAATAGACCAGCTCCTTCTGCAGGAAAGTGCATTTCTTCAAGTTTATCAACAGTTTGTTCTGCTGTAACTTCTCTAACACCCTTCGAACATGTTGAAGATGTTCTCCCTTCGTTCTGCTGAAAATCAAGATATCATCAAGATAAACTATCACGAACTTGCCAATAAATTCCTTTAACATCTCGTTCATCAATCTCATGAAGGTACTAGGAGCGTTGCTTAATCCAAATGGCATGACCAGCCATTCGTACAGTCCCTCATTGGTTTTAAATGTTGTCTTCCACTCATCTCCTTCCCTAATTCTGATCTGATGATAACCACTCTTCAGATCTATTTTTGTAAAATAAGTTGCCCCACTAAGACAGTCCATCATGTCGTCCATTCTAGGCAAGGGAAATCTGTATCGAATCGTGATTTTGTTAATGGCCCGCGAATTTGTACACATTCGCCATTCTCCACCCTTCTTAGGTGCAAGTACTGTTGGTACTGCACAGGGGCTCAAACTTTCTCTGATCAGTCCCTTATCCAGCAACTCCTGCACTTGTTTGCAAACTTCTTCATTGTCCTTCGGACTCATCCTGTACGCTGCCTTGTTTGGCAAGCTTGCTCCCAGTATAAAGTCAATGTGATGGCTGATACTCCTCTTGGGGGGCAATTTATCAGGTAAATCATCAACTACAATGTCTTGGAATTCTTTCAACAGCTCCTGAATTTCTTTAGGCAATTCTGATTTTTCTGTGTTCAGCAACATCGGCTTCGTCCTCCTCACAATTGCATAATTGACCTCATTTTCCTCAACCTGCTTCTCAAATTGTTTTCCTCCAATTAATAGTGCCTTTGTTCCACTCGGTTCCACTGCATCCTCCTCTTTGATGGGTACAAGTGTATGTTTGATCCCATCTTTCACAAATTTATAACAATTTGTCCTTCCATCATGTGTCACCTTCCGATCATACTGCCATGGTCTTCCCAGCAGTATATGGCACACGTCCATTGGCATAATATCACAGACCACCGTGTCGTGATATTTTCCAATGCGAAATTCAACTTCACACTGTTCATCAACTAATAACTGGTGGCCTTTCTGTAGCCACGACACCTTGTAAGGTGTGGGGTGTTGTTGATGCCTCGAAAATTGCTGCAACAACATTGGGGAAACCACCCAGTCCGGACCTTAATACAGCTCCTTTTCCGTTTGGAATAGTGGCTCCGACTGGGGATAATGGGACCAATTTCCCAAAAATATAGGTAAACGGGATGGATTAGTGACTTATAGACTATGCTAGCGATAAGCGAATAACTAAAACTAACAGCAAGAATATAATAACTATGATCTACCCCAGGGATTTATTGATTTCTAAAGCGTAGCGTTTGATGGTCTGTGCTTAAAGACAGGCATATAGATGACTCCATCTCTAAGACATAGATATTAAATCATTCAAGACTGTTGTGCATAAATAGTTAAGCAAAGCGATAACAGCGAAATTACCACACTTTATCATTTATATCATTGTTACATGCATGATTAAAGGAAAAGTCATATCATAAAACATCCAATAGTGGAATGAGATAAAGATTTGTTGTTACAGCGCATACATGTATTCAACAATAGCAAGAATAATTACATAACAATTCATATAAAAGGAATGGATACATATGCAGATAGAAGTACCATATAAGCTGTTTAACACTCCCAAATATCAATAGCTATGTTGCAGTTCTTCCTTCAACGCAAAAAACATCCCCAACAAAATACAATAGTGCGCAATTGCATAAAGAAGCTTCCTCGTCAAATTAAGAACAATTGGTCGAGTTTCATAAAAGAATATCGGCTGAAGCACAGTAGTGCAAACTTCAGTCTTTAAGTCTATTACAAAATTTTACGACCCTTTCTAAAAACATGAAAGGGTCTATAAATACTAAATTAATCTAAATATCTAAGAAATTGAAATGTTATTAAGTTGGCATCAATAAATATTCATCCTATCTTCCTCAGCGATCTGGCAATCGGCGGCATGATTCATCAGGTAGGCTCTTTGCCTTTAAACCTGAGCTGACTTATCGCTAGCATTGGCTCTACTTCAGGAGGTTTGTTGAGGCGCGAACTGAGCTGGGCAGCATATGTGGCATCTTGAATATCGGGAATTATACACCCGAGTGCATCTGTTAAACACTTGAGGGCAGACCTTTGTGTGTGTGGCTTGATCAGAAAGAGCCAATATGCATCGAAAGTCAAAGTATTAACCCCAGCAATTAATCTCCCCTTCTCCTCTAAGTCAGGATAACTTGTTTGCTCAATCATATTTGCTGTTGTTATGCTTCCAGGCGTACACTGGGAGATCATGTTTGCCAAGTAAAGGGTGTTGTTGACCAGATCAACCAGATTGCTGGCAGTTAATTTACATCTTGAAGCCGCCCTTTCTGCTTTCATCACTTGAGTGTGCCATTCTGTGAAGAGTATGTCCTTGTATGTTTCTTGGATTCTGGGCAAATTCGCTGCTTTTCCCACATCAGAATCTTGCCAATCAAGATATGCGATTATGGTTTCTTCAGCTTGGTCTAACTCACTCCTGGCCTTCTCTACCTGCTGACATACGGATGTAGTTAGCTCGCACAATGGTTCTGCCTCAATGAGTTGATGACATAGGAGCCTAATCTGTGATATTAACGCACTGTTTATTTGCGATGCCTCTGCTCTGAAATCCTCCACTTTTTGGGTGCCCTTTATGATTTCGAGCTGTGATGACAATTGAGCTATTTGCTCGTCCTTCGTTTTCATCATTAGCTCATTCGCTGTCCTCAACTGTGCCAATGCCTACGATAATTCCTTTTGTTTCTGGATAGCGCTTTGGTCGATCCTCTGCCTCTCTGTTTGCAATTGCTGGGTTAATAAATTGTTCGTTTGTTGTTGTACCAGCAATTGCTCTTCGGCTTGCGCTGCCTTCTGCTTTGCCTCGGTCACTTCTGCCTGTAGTGCAAAAATTTCTTGGTCCTTAGTCTTCAGTAGAAGACTTACCTCCGATGCCTTATCAATAGTTGCTGCAGAATAGGCTTCTGCATACTGTGACAGCTTTGTTAGGTCATCGGAGGGATCCAATTCCTCCTTCCATACTGCATTACCCGTGACTGTTTGCTCTGGAAAGATAGAAGGTTGATCAGTCCTTCGTCTTTTCCTTGATCGCTTTACAACTGCTCTATGCCTTGGGCTGTAGAAAACATCCAGGGG
The DNA here is from genome assembly GCA_031772625.1 of Pinus tabuliformis. NCBI lineage: Eukaryota > Viridiplantae > Streptophyta > Pinopsida > Pinales > Pinaceae > Pinus > Pinus tabuliformis. The sequence continues at coordinate 1,011,664,466 of CM062809.1, forward strand.
AGGAATATCTTCCACCTGGAGAACGATTTGATTAGAAGGGTCTTTAGGAATTACCTCAACATCCTTAGAAATGGGTGGGCCACTGGTTCCACTTATAACCTGAGGAGAAGTGATGTCCTGTGTGTCATTTGTTTTGGAGGTGTCCGTATCTTTGGAACATTCCATTCCACTGATAATAGAGTCAAATTGCTTCCACTATTGGAGAAATTCGGGATCAATGGTGGTTTGTTTCTGCTTCTCGGCTTGGGACTCGCTCCGCTCTTTTTCCTGCTCTTTCCTCTGCTGCTCCTCTTGTTCTCTCCTCTGTTTTTCTTCTTGTTCCCTTTTCTGCCTATCTGCCAGTTCTTTTTTCTGTTTCTCCTCTTGTTCCCTCTTTTGTTGTTCCTCTACCTCTTTCTTTTTTCTCTCTTCTTGTTCCATTTGTGCTCTCTGCTGTTTTTCTGCTTGTTCTTTCTTTTGCCTTTCCGCTTGTTCTTTTCTCTGATCTTTTGTTATAACAGGAGGCTGGCTTGACTGTTGCCGACCAGGCTCACTTGAAGATGTCGTTGGGGTTGTTGCCAGTAAATCTAGAGGCAGAGTTTGCAACCTCTGCTCTCTAAGTTTATTGAACTCAGTTAACCCTTCATCATTATATTTCATCCTAGCGAGTTCTCTAGCCTGACCTATTGATTCGGAGGCAACGAACAAGTCGTCAAACATATCTTCTTGATGGTCAAATTTTGTCAATTTGGCCTATTCTAATGCAGTATAGGCAGCTTTCTTAGGATCATATAGCCTATTTGGGATAGTGGCCAGAGTTAAGGACTGAATCTTTGTGGCTTCCTTTTCTGCATGTTTGAGGTCATGCAAAGTATAGACACCAATTCTCAAGGGAAAAGAGGGCCAGCCCCTCTTCTTTTCTTTCTTGAGAGTCTGTGTAGTACTCTCGGCCATAATCTGATAGGCGATTTCTCTTGCTAGCAATTTATCTGGAATATACAAAGAGAGAACATGCGGATTGGCTTGGCTGACGAAAACTATAATGTAAGTAAATCTCTCTTCTCCAAACCAACTTGCTACCGCCGGTAAATCAAAAGAAGCTAGATAGGAGATTTTGGGAATGGGTTTATCAAAAATAGAATAATGAATGGGAACCATAAAGCCATTGCAGATTTGGTACAGATGGTGCTTGTAAGAAGACTTCCATAATTTCTGGTGGTATATATGAATGGGTGAGGGGTCTTGGGCAGTCCACCTCCAACCGAGGACGGGAAATTCAGAATTGAAACATAATGTATCTAAAATATATGCACTGTAATAAAACGGGGGAATTTTCCTTTCAGTGACAACAGAATTGGCTCTAAAATCACGAACAGATACGGCTAATTTATCAGAGAGAATAGTGGCCCAATCCATGATTATGTTGTTTACTGCTGCCTCCATTAGAGGAACCATCTCTATGGTAAAGTTAGCAGAGTCATGTAATCCCCATAGTCTACACATCATTATCCCCGCATAGCAATAGGGAGAAGCCAAAGAATCGACTGAGTACTACCGGAAGACTCGTGTTTGTGTTTGGCCGGATTCTGCCTCCAATCCCGGATGGGTTCGGATTCCACTTCATTATCACTTGCAAATTTTTCCGGGAACGTCTTGTTATACACCTTCTCTGGCTCAGGCAAATGATACATTTGCCTTAGATGCTCTGCCTTGAACGATCCGAAAATCCTCCCATCTCTGGTGCTAAAAGTTCTGTCCAGGATTGGAATTTCTTCAATCGCCCATCGCACGACGTCTGTGTAGGGGAGAATCTATTCTCTAGCCGCTATCCTGTGCAGGAAAGAGTCGGCCAAATCTTTGAGAGTGCAATCAGACTTCTTGAGTAAGTCCGCACTAGCTTCCGTCACTGTTACCACTGGTTGTTCGGCTTCTAGCAGATTGTAAGTGCCTTGCCATGTAGCTCTGGTAAGACTCGTGCATGTAGTATCTGATATTAAGCCCTTCTTTTTATCTGTGGCAGCTTGTCATGCAACTGATGTAGCAGCGGAACCCACAGACTTCTTAGATTTCTTTCCCATCTTGCTCAGGCTTCTCTTGAAAGATGAATTCTGCACAAAGGCAAGAAAAACCGTAACATAGAAATATAATAATGAGGATCTATGGTGGGAGAGATATATCAATCGAAGCGTGCCGAGAGATTAACTCTCAAAAATGGCTGCGGATCCAATCAATGAGAAGATATTACAGATATATTAAATGGCCGTTTAAGGCCTGCTACTCCTTAAATGCTTATTACACCATTATCCGGTTGAATGACTCTCTTAAGCGTGCTATGGATATTTTGGTGGTTGAGCGCAGGTGATCGTTAATCGAAGGGGCAAATCTTTAAATACGAATACATCACCTTATCCCTCCATTTAATGGCTTTTTCGAAATCCGCGCTCTATCGATCGGATATGAATAATACTTTAAATCTTCAAGTTATGCCTTTTGAAATGCCGATCGCCGATAGCGATATCGCATCGCTTTAGGAGAATAGGTATTATATAATCATAAGCATAGGATCCTCCCGAACGCTGATTGCGACATCGCATCGGATTAGTGTGAAGAAATATAACAAGGTGCATTTAGAGTGAAGTGCTGATTCCCCGATCGCCGATATCGCATCGCATCGGGGGTAAGACCTGGGCGCCTTATTAATGTGCATGGGATGTTGCCGACTGCCGATTGCGAAATTGCATCGGATCGGGGTAAATAACTTAAAGTTCTTTGACTGTATATGAAGTATCGCCGATAGCCGATCGCCGATTGCGCATCGCGTCGGAGCTTATGTTATGTGCGTTTTTAAGATGTGTATGGAGTATTGCCGATCGCCGATAGCGAAATCGCATTGGCGGAGACCAATGTGCCACTTATATGTGTTTTCCATGTCATTGCGATATGCGATCTTGCGATCGCTTTATCGCAATAATAAAAGATTGTTTTATTTGTTGAAAAATGGTTGTTCGAAAGGCTTAAATAAATGAGCTCATTTGATCATCGGACCTTTTTGAACAATAGAAGTATTGATACCAATTAAACTTTCAAAGGGACCCATTTCATATGTTAACCTTTATAAATAAAAATGATATGAAATGGGGGGTTGTTGTAGAGCACAACAATTGGCGATTCGCTGGAAGAACCAGTTATCTCTGGAACTGATAAAAACACTTAAGCTTTTTCAAATAGAGTCTCAATCAGAAGGGGAAAATTCTAATATAACTAGATATCTATGCATTCTGAATAAAGTGAAATTATTTTGTTAACTTCCTCCCTTTTTAAAGAAAATAAATGCATTTTAAGCTTTAAAATAGGCCTCTATTGGTTTATAATGATAAAACAGAAAACTTTTCCAAATCAGCTTTTAAAATGAACCCCTCTGTCATAGGTAGAGCCTCTGCTGCCAGCAAACATTTATAGTCTCGACAGGGATACCTTTTAACCATGCTATTGTCCATTGTTCCATTCACTTAAGAGTGTGACTAACAGAATGAATTCAAAACATGTTTTCATATTTTGTATTTCATTTCCTTTTTCTCCTTTGTTATTGATAAGATAAAAAGCCATTGTCCTGGTTTGGTGGCCAGCTGTTGACAATGCCATTCACAGGTAGTAATCTAACTGAACAAGCTGGCTCGTGATGAGACCCCTTGTCTTGTAATTTCAAGCCATTACCCTAGTTTGATATGCAGTATTGGTAATGTCAGTCAAACTATTTTCCTATGAACATGGTAACCAGGCTTGTAATAAGACCTCTTATCTTTAATATCTTATATTTTAGAATTACACTCTGAGTAATCATAAACTTTAGTGAATGGGGTGAACAATCTTCTCCTTAAGAGAAAATGGATGACAGGTCAAGAGTTGAAGGTGCTGGAATTGGATTAGCTTCTATCTTAGTATGGATAACCTTTGGAGACCAATTTTAAAAACAGAAAATGATTCACAGAACTTCTATGTTTTGAGAGGAGTTTACAAAAGTTGGACTGTGGTTTCAGAATACAAAGATATTTAATTTCCTAGAAATTATCCCTTTTGGTTAAGAGTTCTATTATTTAAAAGCAAATATTCATACTACTCCTGTGAGACAACTTTTCAACTACAGCAAAAGGTCAATGGAAGATATCTTACAACATTATTTTCTGCAAATCCTACAAACTACAAAAATCTACCAAACTAAAAGGAGAAGGGGTTACCTCCTCAATTAAAGAATTTCTTCAAGATCAGGCCATTAACAGGGAGAGAATCTCTCAACCCTGATAAGTCTTGCAATACAAAGGTGGAATGGCCTACCTTTTCACAGATCTGAAATGGTCCAAGCCACATCTTCTGGAACTTGATGTGCTTTCCTTTATCTTCATGGGCTTTGTCCCATTTCAGAACTAAGTCACCGACTTGAAACTGTTTTGAACCGGATGAGACTGAGTCGAAAGATGCTTTAATGATTTGCTGATGTTTGGCATGAGTAACTCTAGCTTTTTCTCTTTCCTCTTCTAATTTGAGAATTTGATCATGTCTAAGTTGGATAGAAGAAGAAGGAGTCTCCTCAATGTACTGTACTAGGGCTAAAGAGGGAAGAACAAGATTTGTAGGCAATACTACTTCTTTTCCATATACCAGATTAAATGGGGAAGATCCTATAGAAGCTTTTTGCGTTATTCTATCAGCCCATAATGCAAACATCAAAGATTTGTGCCAGTTTCTATGATTCTGTTCAATAGTTCGCTTAATGATTTTGATCAGATTCTTATTAGTAGATTCAGCTAAGCCATTTCCCTGGGGATAATAATTAGCAGAATACTTCAATTTAAACCCCCTTTTAATGGCAAAATCAAACATAGCATTGCCTGAGAAATAGGAAGCATTATAAAAAACAAGAGCATTTGGGACACCATACCTGGTAATGATGAATTGGTCTATGAATTCAATGATTGCCTCTGAATTTGCTGTCTTCAAAGGAATAGCCTCCACCCATTTAGTAAAATAATCAGCAGCAGTGAGGATATACCTATGTTGTTTGGAAGATGGTGGAGTAATCTCCCCAATGATATCCAATCCCCATTGCTCAAATGGTTGTTCAATGGGTGACTGGTTGCAGAGGGAAGGCTGATTTACGTTGTCTTCCACTAGAAGTCTGGCAGTTGAAACATTTCCTTACATATTTGTGGGCATCTCTAAATAGAGTAGGCCAATAATACCCAGCATGAATAACTTTGTGAGTTGTTGTGTCTGCTCCGAAATGTCCTCCTGCTGGTCCATCATGTAGCTCCTGCAAAACCTTTTGAGCTTCAGGTTTCTCAAGGCATCTTAACAAGATAGAATCATAATTCTGCTTAAAAATCACATCATCAATAAGAGTGAAATTCTTTGCTTTTAACCTAATGGCCCTTTTGTTTTTGTAAGACAAATGTGTGGGGGCATAGCCATTCTTTAAGAAAAAGATTAAATCTGCATATTGTGATTGAGAATCAGTGGCACTTAGCTGATAGATTTCTTCAGTTTGACTTGTATCTCCTAATTCTGGAAGGTTGGATGCTCCTACCAATATCCTGCAAAAACCTTGACCTCTAACAATCTTTGCTGGTTTAATTTCTAAGTCATATTCTTGAAGCGCTGTGACCCAATTTGCTCTTTTTTCACCCAGTTCCCTTTGGATTAATAGTTGCCTAACTGCTGGGAAAGGAACTATAACTTTTGTGTGAGTTTTCAAAAGGAAGGGTCTGTAATGCTTGACTGCTTTAAATACGGCAAAGGCTTGTTTTTCTACGTCAGAGTAATTCAATTCAGCACCCTGAAGATTAGAGCTAAAGAATGAGATAGGTGCTTCCAAATTGTCATCATTTAATTGCGTAAGTACTGCAGCATAAGATAAGTCGGATGCAATAGTATACAATGTAAAATGATTGGAAAAATTTGGAGTACTTAAGGCTGGGGCACTGATTATCGATTGCTTGATTAGATCAAAAGCCTCCTTTTCCACTGATCCCCACTTAATGATCGAATTCTTCTTAATCATTGTTTGAAGTGGCAAAACAACTTGAGAAAAATCTGGAACAAATCTTTTAACGAAATTGATCTGGCCTAAAAACGACTGCATCGATTTTTTATTGTGAGGGAATGGGATTTCAGAGATTTCTTTGATCCGATCAGGATCAAAATAAATGCCATTTTTGGACACAATAAAGCCCAAGAGCTTCCCTTGATCAAGAGCAAAGAATGACTTTTTAGGGTTCAGAGAAATACCATATTTCTTGCATCACTGAAAAATTTGGCTTAGGTCATGCAAATGATTAGACCTCTCTTTAGAGAATACAGTAATATCATCTAGATAGACGACTATTGTTCTATTAATCAACCCTCTAAAAGCTGTATCCATAGCTCTTTGGAATGTCGCTCCTGCATTTATAAGTCCAAAAGGCATTTTTTGATATGCATATGTTCCCCATTTTGTCCTAAATGTAGTTTTGAGTTGGTCATCAGGATGAACCAGAACTTGGTTGTATCCTGAGAAACCATCCAGAAAGGACATCAATTCAGAGCCTGCCACTGATTGAAGTATTTGCTCCATAGTAGGTAATGGGAAATTGTCTTTCAAGCTTGCTTTGTTCAGGTTCCTGAAATCAATACAAATTCGAATGTCGCCATTTTTCTTTCTGACTGGCACCATATTAGAGACCCAGTTTGAATGTCGGACTGGAAAAATAATCTTGGCCTTCAGGAGTTTGTTAAGTTCTGACTTTATTTGGCTTTCTAAATTTGGGTGTATTTTTCTTAACTTCTGCTGGATTGGTTTTTGATCGGGAAGCATAGGAATGGTGTGTTGGATAATAGATGTGTCATAAGTCTTCAAATCATCATATTTCCAAGCAAAAATTTGTTTGTTTTTCTTTAACAATCTAATGAATGCATCCTTTTCATTTGAAGAAAGTTCTATTCCTAAATTGATATTTTGTGGAGCTTGCTCAGTACCTAAATTTATCAATTCAAACCTTAGGGTAGAGCTTTGGAGCTTTGTATTAATTACAGGTCTAAACCTGTCTTTAATATCATAAAGATCTTCTAGCTTTACTACAGGCTTAGGAATTGCATTTTCTTGAGGTGATTTTTTCATTTGTGAGTCATGCTCATTTTCTTCAATGATTTGATTATCATAGGACTTTTCAGAGGTTAAGAATTGTAAAATATCCTCATCATGGTTGAACACTCTCCAGCTAGTCACATTATCAGGAACTGAAGGCCTAAAAATCAATTCTACAGAAAATCTATCAAGGCTATAGTCTTCAGAAGGTAGAAGCTTGGAAGCTACGTTGGCTAGTAGGTCAGCTGCTGAGTTCGGTGACCTAGGAATTGAGGAAATGTTAAATGCCGAGAAATGTGAGGTAAGATCTTGCACTAGCGATTGATAATGCTTGAGGTGATTTGAGAGACAATGAATTGCATTTCTCACCTGTTTAACAATTATTTTAGAATCACCAAATACTTTTAGGTATTGTACTTTAAGGCTGATTGCTTTATATAACCCCTGGACTAAGGCTTCATATTCGGCCGTATTGTTAGTGCATTCAAATTCTAATCTACAAGACAGCATTGTTTTTTCCCCATGTGGACTAACCAAAACACATCCTGCTCCTGAGCCTTCGCTTGACTTGGAGCCATCAAAATACAAAGACCAAAATAAAGGAAAATTAGGAATCATATTTACAGTTTTCTCATCATTATTGAAACATCTAGATTTATCTGTTTGTGAAAAATTCTCAATCTGAGATGAAAAATGATTAACTGAGAAAGGTGAGGGTTGGGCAGCAAAGTTGCCAAAGAATGATTCTGATGAATAATTCCCCAAAATGTTGTTATTGAATGCCACGGGCGGGTTTTCTTGTTCAAATTCAGTAACTGTGTGGGTCATATGTTTTTCTCGATCGATCCTTATTTGATTTGGATTACCCTTATAGGGAAGCCACATATGTGACCAATCGGTGGAAATATACCCATGCAATTTTTCGGACCAATCCCTACTTAAAATTAAACCGTAAAATTCAGGTATATCAGCTATTAAGATATCAATTCTTTGTACTATCCTGGGATTAGCAGACAACCTGATAGTTACAGAATTAATTTCTCCCACAACCTGTACTTTAGTTTTGTCCAACTATACAATATGGATGGCAGACTTCTGGGGTTCAATGTTCAGTTTAGAGCAAACTGAAGCAGGCATTATGTTAGATGATGCCCCTGAGTCAATTAAACAGTTGTGCAGGTTTCGATTATAGATCTCATAGGTTAGAAGGAATGGTGGAGTATGAGAATTTGATCTATCCCCAATCAGAACTGAGTCGGTAGCTTCAACCATACTTGGAGGAGGTTGGCCTGAATCATTAGCAGCTTTAGCACTGGGAAGAGGTGTAGAAGGGACAGCATTCAATTCTTTAAGAAGTAATTTTTGCTGATGTTTTAATTTACTAAGTTCAAACATGGTTATGTTTGCTTTAGTTTTCTTCATGTCATCAACAATGTTGTATTCCATTGAATCGGATACCATCAACGTTTTAGATGTTGAAGGAGAATTAGAAGTTGAAGGCTGGTTTTGGGGACCTACTGCAGGTGATTTCTTTGGAGGTACTTTTTCCTTTGTTGTGGCAGCACCTGCACTCCTTTTCTTTGAAGTGGCCTGGATAGGGTCAGGAGTACTTCTACTTCTTGTAGTGACAGGGAAGGCTTCTTCTTCGTTATCGGTATCAGAGTTAGGGAGTATAAAATCCCACATTCCATGGCATTCAGCTACTTCTTCTTCATCATCAGTTTGTGAGATTGTTTCCTCCTCCTCTTCTTCTTGCTCTGAATCTGCAATAGATATGACATTAGGTGGCTTTGATTCAGTTCTCTTATAGGTCCTAAATGGTCTTTTGTTTGAGGTTTCAGCTACCTGTTTCTTTATGTCAACCATTTCATTGGACAAAGTTTTCAGGACCTTTTGCAAACCCTCCATGTCGTATGGGTCTTTTGGGGTTTTCTTCTTAGAATCTTCTTTAAAAGAGACTTTTTTGGCTTTTCTGTCTTCTAGGGCAGCTTTCTTCTCTAGAGCATTGATGCGCTTTTCCACAGCAAGTGCTTCTTTCATGTTTTCGGCTAAGGTAGGTTTCCCAGCCCTGTCTACGAAAATGGCTATATTAGCAGGCAAAGCGGTTATATACCATTCGCTCCGAATTTGTTCACTTGGTTTGGAAGCTGTAGGGATTTTGTTCAGGAGTTTATTGAATCTGGCATTAAATTCCTTTATTGGTTCCCTATGCTCGATTCTCAGATTGGAGAGATCGTTTATTAAAGTAGCCAAAGACCTATCATCTCCATATTTGGTAAGAAACTGCTCTTGGCAAGTATTCCAACTGGTAATGGAACCAGAGGGTAGAGAAAAGTACCAGGATCCTGTTGATCCTTGCAGGGTATAAGGGAAAAGTCTAACAACAACATCTTCTTCTGTTACTCCTTTCAAGTTGACTGCCAACATGAAATTATTGATATGTTCCTCAGCTTGGGTCCCATTATCTGGATTAAACTTGGGCAGCCATTTTTCAGGAAGATCTGGTAATGGATGCAATGGTGCAGGCATATTGACTGCACCAGGTCTTGTCCATGGGTCTGCCATTATAATAGCAGTAGTAGATGATACTACCGCTGGAATTCCAGATGCCTGGGAAGGAAACAATATTGAGGAGTGAGTAGGTTGGGATGTTACAGCACCTAATCCCTGGTGAACATTGCTATGTAATGGAGGAGTGGATGGTTGACTTTGCAGATGAGAAGTTGAGATGGAGGATATGGATGAAAGCTCTTCACTATCAGATCCTTCAGTATTTTTCTTTGCCTTTTTCCTTTTCGGTAAAGGGAACTCAGTAGGTTCAATACCGAGTTTTTCGCTCTGAAGTCTGGTGAGAGGATGGGGTAATTTGAACTGCGAAGTCGCACTGCTGTGAGATACCTCAGATTTCTGTGGCGAAATCGAGAAACTCTGAAGTTTATGGATTAGAGACTGAACTTCAGGTGATTCAAGACTTAGTTGTTCTGAAGTATGATGGGTTTGAGCAGTGGTGGTTGATTCCTCTTCTTCTTGTTCGGATACTGGCGAACCAGCATGCAAATGAGAAGTCCGAGGGGATTTGGAGGGAGAATTACTCTTAGAATGGCTTGCAGATTTAGGTTTGTTTGCCATTCACAGTCAGGCCCTCCTTCTAGCGCCAAAAATGTTGATGCCTCGAAAATCGCTGCAACAACATTGGGGAAACCACCCGGTCCGGACCTTAATACAGCTCCTTTTCCGTTTGGAATAGTGGCTCCGACTGGGGATAATGGGACCAGTTTCCCAAAAATATAGGTAAACGGGATGGATGAGTGACTTATAGACTATGCTAGCGATAAGCGAATAACTAAAACTAACAGCAAGAATATAATAACTATGATCTACCCCAGGGATTTATTGATTTCTAAAGCGTAGCGTTTGATGGTCTGTGCTTAAAGACAGGCATATAGATGACTCCATCTCTAAGACATAGATATTAAATCATTCAAGACTGCTGTGCATAAATAGTTAAGCAAAGCGATAACAGCGAAATTACCACACTTTATCATTTATATCATTGTTACATGCATGATTAAAGGAAAAGGCATATCATAAAACATCCAATAGTGGAATGAGATAAAGATTTGTTGTTACAGCGCATACATGTATTCAACAATAGCAAGAATAATTACATAACAATTCATATAAAAGGAATGGATACAGACGCAGATAGAAGTACCATATAAGCTGCTTAACACTCCCAAATATCAATCGCTATGTTGCAGTTCTTCCTTCAACGCAAAAAACATCCCCAACAAAAGACAATAGTGCGCAATTGCATAAAGAAGCTTCCTCGTCAAATTAAGAACAATTGGTCGAGTTTCATAAAAGAATATTGGCTGAAGCACAGTAGTGCAAACTTCAGTCTTTAAGTCTATTACAAAATTTTACGACCCTTTCTAAAAACATGAAAGGGTCTATAAATACTAAATTAATCTAAATATCTAAGAAACTGAAATGCTATTAAGTTGGCTTCAATAAATATTCATCCTATCTTCCGCAGCTATCTGGCAATCGGTGGCATGATTCATCAGGTAGGCTCTTTGCCTTTAAACCTGAGCTGACTTATCGCTAGCATTGGCTCTACTTCAGGAGGTTTGTTGAGGCGCGAACTGAGCTGGGCAGCATATGTGGCATCTTGAATATCGGGAATTATACACCCGAGTGCATCTGTTAAACACTTGAGGGCAGACCTTTGTGTGTGTGGCTTGATCAGAAAGAGCCAATATGCATCGAAAGTCAAAGTATTAACCCCAGCAATTAATCTCCCCTTCTCCTCTAAGTCAGGATAACTTGTTTTCTCAATCATATTTGCTGTTGTTATGCTTCCAGGTGTACACTGGGAGATCATGTTTGCCAAGTAGAGGGTGTTGTTGACCAGATCAACCAGATTGCTGGCAGTTAATTTACATCTTGAAGCTGCCCTTTCTGCTTTCATCACTTGAGTGTGCCATTCTGTGAAGAGTATGTCCTTGTATGTTTCTTGGATTCTGGGAAAATTCGCTGCTTTTCCCACATCAGAATCTTGCCAATCAAGATATGCGATTATGGTTTCTTCAGCTTGGTCTAACTCACTCCTGGCCTTCTCTACCTGCTGACATACGAATGTAGTTAGCTCGCACAATGGTTCTGCCTCAATGAGTTGATGACATAGGATCCTAATCTGTGATATTAACGCACTGTTTATTTGCGATGCCTCTGCTCTGAAATCCTCCACTTTTTGGGTGCCCTTTATGATTTCGAGCTGTGATGACAATTGAGCTATTTGCTCGTCCTTCGTTTTCATCATTAGCTCATTCACTGTCCTCAACTGTGCCAATGCCTCCGATAATTCCTTTTGTTTCTGGATAGCGCTTTGGTCGATCCTCTGCCTCTCTGTTTGCAATTGCTGGGTTAATAAATTGTTCGTTTATTGTTGTACCAGCAATTGCTCTTCGGCTTGCGCTGCCTTCTGCTTTACCTCGGTCACTTCTGCCTGTAGTGCAAAAATTTCTTGGTCCTTAGTCTTCAGTAGAAGACTTACCTCCGATGCCTTATCAATAGTCGCTGCAGAATAGGCTCCTGCATACTGTGACAGCTTTCATAGGTCATCGGAGGGATCCAATTCCTCCTTACATACTACATTACCCGTGACTGTTTGCTCTGGAAAGATAGAAGGTTGATCAGTCCTTCGTCTTTTCCTTGATCGCTTTACAACTTCTCTATGCCTTGGGCTATAGAAAACATCCAGGGGAGGAATATCTTCCACCTGGAGAACGATTTGATCAGAAGGGTCTTTAGGAATTACCTCAACATCCTTAGAAATGGGTGGGCCGTTGGTTCCACTTAGAACCTGAGGAGAAGTGATGTCCTGTGTGTCATTTGTTTTGGAGGTGTCCGTATCTTTGGAACATTCCATTCCACTGATAATAGAGTCAAATTGCTTCCACTGTTGGAGCAATTCGGGATCAATGGTGGTTTGTTTCTGCTTCTCGGCTTGGGACTCGCTCCGCTCTTTTTCCTGCTCTTTCCTCTGCTGCTCCTCTTGTTCTCTCCTCTGTTTTTCTTCTTGTTCCCTTTTCTGCCTATCTACCAGTTCTTTTTTCTGTTTCTCCTCTTGTTCCCTCTTCTGCTGTTCCTCTACCTCTTTCTTTTTTCTCTCTTCTTGTTCCATTTGTGCTCTCTGCTGTTTTTCTGCTTGTTCTTTCTTTTGCCTTTTCGCTTGTTCTTTTCTCTGATCTTTTGTTATAACAGGAGGCTGGCTTGACTGTTGCCGACCAGGCTCGCTTGAAGATGTCGCTGGGGTTGTTGCCAGTAAATCTAGAGGCAAAGTTTGCAACCTCTGCTCTCTAAGTTTATTGAACTCAGTTAACCCTTCATCATTATATTTCATCCTAGCGAGTTCTCTAGCCTGACCTATTGATTCGGAGGCAACGAACAAGTCGTCAAACATATCTTCTTGATGGTCAAATTTTGTCAATTTGGCCTGTTCTAATGCAGTATAGGCAGCTTTCTTAGGATCATATAGCCTATTTGGGATAGTGGCCATAGTTAAGGACTGAATCTTTGTGGCTTCCTTTTCTGCATGTTTGAGGTCATGCAAAGTATAGACACCAATTCTCAAGGGAAAAGAGGGCCAGCCCCTCTTCTTTTCTTTCTTGAGAGTCTGTGTAGTACTCTCGGCCATAATCTGATAGGCGATTTCTCTTGCTAGCAATTTATCTGGAATATACAAAGGGAGAACATGCGGATTGGCTTGGCTGCCGAAAACTATAATGTAAGTAAATCTCTCTTCTCCAAACCAACTTGCTACCGCCGGTAAATCAAAAGAAGCTAGATAGGAGATTTTGGGAATGGGTTTATCAAAAATAGAATAATGAATGGGAACCATAAAGCCATTGCAGATTTGGTACAGATGGTGCTTGTAAGAAGACTTCCATAATTTCTGGTGGTATATATGAATGGGTGAGGGGTCTTGGGCAGTCCACCTCCAACCGAGGACGGGAAATTCAGAATTGAAACATAATGTATCTAAAATATATGCACTGTAATAAAATGGGGGAATTTTCCTTTCAGTGACAATAGAATTGGCTCTAAAATCACGAACAGATACGGCTAATTTATCAGAGAGAATAGTGGCCCAATCCATGATTATGTTGTTTACTGCTACCTCCATTAGAGGAACCATCTCTATGGTAAAGTTAGCAGAGTCATGTAATCCCCATAGTCTACACATCATTATCCCCGCATAGCAATAGGGAGAAGCCAAAGAATCGACTGAGTACTTACCGGAAGACTCATGTTTGTGTTTGGCCAGATTCTGCCTCCAATCCCGGATGGGTTTGGATTCCACTTCATTATCACTTGCAAATTTTTCCAGGAACGTCTTGTTATACACCTTCTCTGGCTCGGGCAAATGATACATTTGCCTTAGATGCTCTGCCTTGAACGATCCGAAAATCCTCCCATCTCTGGTGCTAAAAGTTCTGTCCAGGATTGGAATTTCTTCAATCGCCCATCGCACGATGTCTGTGTAGGGGAGAATCTGTTCTCTAGCCGCTATCCTATGCAGGAAAGAGTCGGCCAAATCTTTGAGAGTGCAATCAAACTTCTTGAGTAAGTCCACACTAGCTTCCGTCACTGTTACCACTGGTTGTTCGGCTTCTATCAGATTGTAAGTGCCTTGCCATGTAGCTCTGGTAAGACCCGTGCATGTAGTATCCGATATTAAGCCCTTCTTTTTATCTGTGGCAGCTTGTCCTGCAACTGATGTAGCAGCGGAACCCATGGACTTCTTAGATTTCTTTCCCATCTTGCTCAGGCTTCTCTTGAAAGATGAATTCTGCACAAAGGCAAGAAAAACCGTAACATAGAAATATAATAATGAGGATCTATGGTGGGAGAGATATATCAATCGAAGCGTGCCGAGAGATTAACTCTCAAAAATGGCTACGGATCCAATCAATGAGAAGATATTACAGATATATTAAATGGTCGTTTAAGGCCTGCTACTCCTTAAATGCTTATTACACCATTATCCGGTTGAATGACTCTCTTAAGCGTGCTATGGATATTTTGGCGGTTGAGCGCAGGTGATCATTAATCGAAGGGGTAAATCTTTAAATATGAATACATCACCTTATCCCTCCATTTAACGGCTTTTTCGAAATCCGCGCTCTATCGATCGGATATGAATAATACTTTAAATCTTCAAGTTATGCCTTTTGAAATGTCGATCGCCGATAGCGATATCGCATCGCTTTAGGAGAATAGGTATTATATAATCATAAGCATAGGATCCTCCCGAACGCCGATTGCGACATCGCATCGGATTAGTGTGAAGAAATATAACAAGGTGCATTTAGAGTGAAGTGCCGATTTCCCGATCGCTGATATCGCATCGCATCGGGGGTAAGACCTGGGCGCCTTATTAATGTGCATGGGATGTTGCCGACTGCCGATTGCGAAATTGCATCGGATCGGGGTAAATAACTTAAAGTGCTTTGATTGTATATGAAGTATCGCCGATAGCCGATCGCCGATTGCGCATCGTGTCGGAGCTTATGTTATGTGCATTTTTAAGATGTGTATGGAGTATTGCCGATCGCCGATAGCGAAATCGCATCGGCGGAGACCAATGTGCCATTTATATGTGTTTTCCATGTCATTGCGATATGCGATCTTGCGATCGCTTTATCGCAATAATAAAAGATTGTTTTATTTGTTGAAAAATGGTTCTTCGAAAGGCTTTAAATAAATGAGGTCATTTGATCATCGGACCTTTTTGAACAATAGAAGTATTGATACCAATTAAACTTTCAAAGGGACCCATTTCATATGTTAACCTTTATAAATAAAAATGATATGAAATGGGGGGTTGTTGTAGAGCACAACAGGTGTTTAAGTCGCTTCAGTCCCAGCTTTTCCACCATCTCGGTGGCAACCAAATTGTCTGTACTTCCGCTGTCTATTATCAATTTACAGCACTTTCCAAGTGATTTACAAACTGTTCAGAACAGTGCTTTTCGTTGGGTCTGTTCAGCCACCTCCTTGGCTGGTTTCAACAGTACTTTATTTAAAATCAAAGATTCCCCTGTTTCTGCCATGTTTTCTACCTCTCGGGGTTGTGCTTCAGCTTCCTCAAGTTGTGCAACAAGTGTTCCCCGCTGGCCCCCATGCTCAGCTTCCAGGCATTCGAAGGATCTGTGCCTCCACTTATGGCACCTGTAGCACTGGACATTAGTCCCTCTTCCATGGCCATTTCCTCGTCCCCGCTGATATGGCCGACCTCCTCTAGTGCTTTCTCCTTTCTCTGTTGTCCCTGAAGCTCTGGAACTACTGCCTTCCTCGCTGTTTGTGGCAGTTCTTCCTCTGCCATAGGACTGTCCTCGTCCTCTGCCATTTCCTCTCCCTCTCCTGTTGTTCTATCTCCTGTTGATTTTTTCCTCCGCCTTCACAGTACTTTTAAAGGCTTCCTCAACACTCCGGGGAGAGAGAATGCTAATCTCATCCAATATTTCCATTCTTAAGCCATTCACGTACCTTGCTGTTTTTTCGGGAGTATCCTCCGTATATCTAGCACGTAAATTTACACGATAAAATTCTTCTGTGTATTCTTGTACAGTCATACCTTTCTGCCTTAAATTCTGCACTCGCCGATAAGGTTCAACCTGGTAGTCTTTAGGCAAAAATCTACCCTTCAGTTTTGCCACCATCCTTGGCCATTTTCTTATCGGCAATTTGTTCATTCGCCTTCTGTCCGCTTGGACACTATCCCACCATAGGGCAGCGTGTCCTTTCAACTTAGTCACAACAAATCTAACTCTTTTGTCCTCGCTGATCTCCTCATTCTCAAAATATTTGTCTAATTCACTCACCCAATCCAATAAGACATCCGCGGACAGACTACCATCATAGTTAGGGATCTTCGGTTTGGGCTTGCTCCTGGCTAACAGAACTGATCGCAACAACCTCAACTCTGGGGCTTCTTCCTCTGACCCATCTGTAACAGTTGCTGCTTCATCTTCACTGTCATCCCCAAGTTCCGGGTCTCGTCGCCTACCCGCCTCTACTGCTTCTAAGCGAGCTGTGAGGATTCTCAGCTGTTCTCTCAATCCTTCATCTGCTCCTCTACGTGCACCTCTTCCACGTCCTCGTCTTTGTACTTCCATCTTCCTCTACTTCCTCAAAACTCTGCTCTGATACCACTTGATGGGGCCAGCCCACGTGGTCCCGCCTCACCTTAGCTGATGTGTAACAATTCTATGAACCGGACAGTATACGTTTGATTTGGAATTAATTTAGGTTTGATTTACAATCAACTTGGCATGTACTGGGGTGGTCTAATCAGTGGACAACTGTCCTCCTTGGGATTCTGGAAAGTTTTCGCTTGGGTTTTACCCTATTCGCGCCCTTTGGGTTATTATTGTTACCCGGTGGTTTGGCTCTACAGTCTCTGCGATTTTTCCTTTGTGTTTGTTGTATGGTCTGTGGTAAAACACTATGCGGTTCCTTCCTGCTCGGTTGTTGTATAGCAAATGCTTGATTGTGGTTTTGTTGCTCCTAGTCTGGCTTGTTTGCCCCGACGGTCTGGTGTCACTTTGGTAAGTTCGTTCTGTTCATTTGTATGCTTGTCTCTCTGTCGTTTGGCGCTTCCCACTGGTGTTGTCATTTGTCTCAGTGTGGTCTGGTCGTTTCTCTCAAAAGTCCATAGTTATCTGAGCATTATGAGTTAATGGCATTCTGGTTACACTCTCGGTTCGACAGCCTCCAAGTTTGATGGATTTCGCGGCTTGCCCTATTCGGCTCTCGGCTATTTCAACTGGTAAGCTCTCGTTCCATGCTAGATTTCTTCACCACAGCTTATTTAGACTCTAATGACTCGGCTCCTCTATGAGCAGGGTTTGTTTGTTCGAGGGTTTCGCTTCGCAGTCGTGGCTCACCTTCAGGTATGGTTTCGTGTTCTTGCTCTCTGCATTTTTCCCTTCCACTTTCTCTGTTTCCCGCTTTCCTTCAAGGGTTGGAAATTAACCCTTCCTCCTCTCGTCTCTTTACAGGTGGAGCCGCTCACTGGGTCGATGGCATTGGCATCCGGCTGTTCTAGATACCTTCCGGGTAGAATTGCTCTTGTTTCTTGTCTGTAATGGATTCTTGTATGGGTCGTTGTTTACGGTTGTTGGCTACTGTAGTGTATAGTCCTCGACGTGCCTTGTGTTCATGACTTTTGTCAAACCCTAGGCTTGTGAACTATGTAGGGTTGAAGCTGCGTTAAACACTGTTTCGTATGCTGATATGGACTGTTATTATTTGTATTTATGCTGAGATGAATTGTTAGATATATGCGGAAAGAAAAATTGTATCACCTTCAGTTTCGTTTGCATACCTTGTAACTGTATTTGTCTGGGCACTGTAACTCGTGACCGGTGCTGGTCGGTGTCACCTCTCGTTTGGTTGTTTGTCCTTCTGCTGGTTCGAAGTCTGTCAAGAATTTGTAATGGGTTTTGTACATGAAAGAAAAATGAAATATAAACACAGCATAGAATTGTACAGTCTCTATTTTTCTGAGGACGCACGTAAGAGTTGTTTGTGCACTGAAAAACAAGATGTAAATATATTTATTTCTGTTCCTTCTTTTCTCTTCTTACTGCTGAACCCCTATGGGCTTGCTTTCCCTCGTTTTTGTACATTGTTTCCAGGCAGTTAGATAACTGTTGTCAGTTGTTCAATTATCAGTTACATCAGTTATTTCATAATTGACATTTATCTATGGCTAGCTTGTTTCCCTTTGTCTGTTTGTTTTTTTACAATAGTAAATAACTGTTCAGCGACTAATGACTCTAACTAATATTACTGTTCCTAATTAGAACTTGTTACAGTACTCTAGGCATTTTAAACAGAAACCAAAAAAAAACAACAAATAATAAAAATACTTAAAAATAAAAACGAAACAGACTTGCTGTCCGTTGTGCGAGCTATGTCTCCTGTCCTTCTCAGAAACCATGTCATCTTTCTTTCTATCTCCGCCCTGTTAACCAGATGCTCCTGCATCAGCTAATATATGTTAGTATCGCCTCAATGGACACTTTTTCACAATAGAATTTTCATATTTCATTAAATCCTCTTAATTCCCATGAAAGGGTCTTGGTATTGAGACTGGAATGATCAGTCCAATGCCCAGTTCCAAAATTGTGATTGATGGCTTGTCCACGTGAAATTTCACAAAATTTGTATCTAGAGAGATTTGTGCAGAAGAAAATTCAGAGGAACTGCGCTTCCAATGTAATAAAAGGAAGGGTAATCAAGGAACGATTGATCAAAGAATGTAGAGAAGTATCTCAATTTCACACAGAGAAGAGAGCACTCCCACAAACATTGATACTTGCACACAAAAAGAAAAAGTGCACCAGTTGCAGAGGTCAATTCCAAAAAAAAAAATGTTTGTAGATTTCAATCAACAAAGAGAATTCATAGGTTTTCTTTGAATCAAAAGGATATTTTTATAGAAACTTTTGTGTGTCCTTAAATTTCTTTAGGAAAAAAAGATACAACTTTGCAATAAAATGATTCTTTTTTCTTGTTTTAAATTATTTTGTTGAGTCTCTTCAATTTGCCATGGTTAGCAATGTATGTCATATTGATATTATACATGAATATATAAAAGTAATATTCTTTACATTAATATTGAATTTAAATATATACGCAATAAAAACAATTTAATTCGAACTATTAAAATCCAAATACACATGGTAATATTTAGATATTGAAAATTTTAGAATTGAAATTTACAATTTTAAAATTAAAATTCTAATTTTTGTAAAGAGAAATTGATAATTTTGAAATTGAATACACACTTTTATAATATAAATTTCCTTTTTTCTAAATCCAAAGTATTAGAATTTCACATTTTTGGAATAGAAGCTTACATCTTTTTGGAACAAATTTGGACAATTTTAGAGTGCAAATTTACACTCTAAAAACACTAACAATGTTACTTTTGAAATAAAAAACTGGAATTTCTTACCCTAAAATCTTACTGATTGGGCCAAAATTTAATGAAATTGGCCATTTTTTATATTTGAAAAACTTTTGGTAATATCATTTTTATAATGTATATATAATTAAATTATCTATGTATATATAATTAAATTATTTATATACTTTATATCTACCTTGATGGAGACACAGTGAATAATAACAACAATGACCAACAATGAAATTGGCAATTTTTAATATTTAAAAAACGTTATATAATTTCATTTTCATATTGCACATATAATTAAATCGTTTATATACTTTATAACTTTATGCCCATCACATAGCTAATAATAAAAACAACTTAACGTAAAATCAGTTTAATTGCATTTTTTATCTAAAAATTAAAACCATTAATGTAAAATGATAAAACTTAATTTAAATCTGAAATTAATGAATCACCTAAAATATCATTTATCTATTAAATAATATTTCTCATTAAAATCAGACAATTTCCACTATTTAAAAAGAAGGTAATATTAAATTTACATTTCATAAATTATATAAATATTTAAGTAATATTAATGTAACTTTTTATTTGATACTATAATTTTGATTTTTAATTTATTAAAAAAACCATATATGTAATTCTATAATTAATATAGGAGAAACTACTTCTTCTTCTTTCTTTCTTTCTTTTTTTCTTTTTTTTGGTAAAATGGACAAGAATTGCAAACCCAAAGATTTTGGTGTGGGGTCTTAAAAATATCTTGTTGTTTGCAAAAGCCTTGGTGGCCAAGAATGGTTTGAGGTTTTTGCGCACAAACAATTTATGGTCTGAAGTTGTATATAAAAAATATATCATCCCTCTTTCATTGGAAACCTGGATTAGGCTCTCAATCAAACTTGTTGGTAATGTATATTTGGTCTGGAGAATTGTGTTAAACTCTTTTGTCCTCATTGCAACAAGGCCAGCGTCGAGGATTGGGAATGGGCAACATGTTTACTTGGGGTGTGACCCCTAGTTAGGGTATGAAGGGGATCACATTATCCCTCAAAACTTAATTATGTTCCTCAGGGATGAAGGTATCACACATTTGAACCAAGTGGTGAATCCAACAACTACATCGATCTAGAATCAAGGGTGGCTCTTTGCTGAGGATTTCAATTTTCTCGAGGAGTTGAAGGATTATTGGAGCATCTATTTGAGGGCACTATCCAAGGCTCACATTAAAATTATTGACCAAGATGATGAATTAAGATGGGCCTGTTGATAGTGCTGGACCTGCCATCATTCACGGGAACTCCCCGATATGAAGTCCCAACCAGACCTCAAACTGTTTGGAGTAGGAGTCATAGCAGTGGGTGGTAGTGTAGTGCCTTAACCATGGCAGCATGCAGAGGTAAGTAATATAACTTTGTGTGAGAGAAAGTTTGTGACCCCGTGGAGAGTCAAGTGCGATGCATGAAGGTTCTAACACACTGAGGGGAAAAGAAAGTGCGTCCCTTAGAAGCCTGTAATAGTATGCAACTTGAAAGGAACACACGAGCAGAATAACATCACAAGCTCAAATTTAGAATAGTCCACTAATTAAAGTGATGAGTTAATCTAGAAACACACATTAGAGAGGATTCGTATAATTGCATACAAAGTAGTTCATAAGAAAATGTTTAAGTTAAATAATATTCATTGCTAAAGTAACCAGAAAAGTCCAACTACAATGAAAAAATATGCATGAAAGTATGTTGGCTCTGTTATTATTATTATAAGTGAAAGTTCCATCCATACATACGCCACTAACCAACACTAGCCCCAATAGTGGAACATTACAATCAAGAACACCTGCTCATCCAAAGAAGTATACTCTCTCTATGCTATGGAGAAGCCAAGGCTCTTCACAATACTCCCAAACCTCCTCTAAGCCTAAGCCTAGCCAAAAGCTTGGCTCCCAAATCCATTCTATGAGTTTTGAGGTTCTATTTATAACAAATGTGGGGTGACCCTTAACATTCCCCTTTGTGACTCTTTGACTTCCCTCATGACTCTTCAAATTCTTTACAAATAACTCATTACATAGCATGATGAACTTTCACATTCCGCTAATGACACTTGGAATTTCACTTAAAAATATTCACAAATAATATTACATTTTCCACACGTACCCGCATGAGACAAAATAGGCTAGAGATAGCCCAACAAGAAAAAACACTATGATTTCGAAGTTTGGGGGAAGTCCAACCTAGTAACCCTCCACTTGATGTTTCTCGGTCACATATTGATGCCAAGCTTGGTACTGCATGATGGTGTCCCCAAACTTCTTGATGGTGTCTTTCTGAAAGCAGACTCGTACCTCCATGGCATCTCGGTATATTGTCTTGGAACTTATGTCCAACTCATTTTAAAGCATGTGCAGCATGGTGTTAACCTTGACTGGACTATCGATGTACCACTAAATGTTGTGTACGTTCAGCTGCAAGCCTTCCCTTATGGTCTCTCGTCTTAGCTTCTCCATGTACTCGTCGATCTCTAGCCGGACTTGGTTCTTAGGTTTAACCTTGATGAGGGAACCGATTGATGGTATCCTGTGCATTCTCACCATGACATCCAAACTGTTGTACAAGCATGCATATGAGGCATGTATGTTGCTGATCAACAGGATGAGATGCTCATAGTTTTGGATCAACATCTAGACCTTTTCTTTCTCTAGCTCTTCCCATGTCTTCATCTTCTTTACTAACTCAAGCGAGGCCCCTTTGTATCACATTGTCCATTCTTGTACATGGGTGATGGCAGCATGTATGTTCTTGAGAGTTTGAACAAACCATTTGGTCTGTTGTTGTAGGCCTTGCACAGATACAACTTATTTATGCACGGTGACAACTCCATCATAGATCTTATGCATGGTATCTTCAAGTGTTAATACTTCAGCAAGTATCACTATCCTCATCTCCCCCATTGAGAAAATTTCACTCTTCTCTCGAAGTCGTTTTGCCTCTTTCCTGGCATCCTACAAGTTCTTTGTGAGTATTTCATTCTTGTCCAACAGGTACTTAACATTTGAGCTTGTTTCTCCTGCATGGGCCAAGCTAGCATCAACAAGGGTAGCTGGATGCTTCTTGATGTCTAGAAATATCATCATTTCCTTGGTGAACGCAAGTGATGCGTGATCATCCAGAAAGTTCTTCCTCGACACCTATACAATCCTCTTCTACAACTCGTCAAATGATAGATTGTACACATCCATGATTGGATCGCCATCAAGGAGAATAGCTTCTCCTTTCTCGCTTAGGACTAGTTCTGACACTAGAGGTGGCGGATACTAAGAGATGACCTCTGGTGCTCTCAACATAAGGTTAGTATCTTCATTGTGTGGCTCCTACTCTAACTCCATGTCTGTCATTTCGACCAGTTTCTCAATCTATTAAGAAAACTCTCGATCCTGCATTTGTTCACCCTCTTCTTTAACTACTGGTTGTTTTGACTCATCAACCTATATGGGTGTTGTTTTCTCTGTCATTGCTCCTTGCCTTTGTTCCTCTTCCTATTTATACTTCTCTTCTATTTCTCTCTGCCTCAGCTCTTGTTCTTCCTTCAACTTCTTCTTTGTCTCCTACAGCTTCAGTTCTGCTTCCTACAACCTTTGATTTTCTCTCTTCCTTCGATCTTCTCTCTTTATCTGTTTCTCCCTCTTTGCTTCTTCTTACAAAGTTGCATCTCCATGATAAGATATTCACTCATCTTACATCTTTGCTCTGCCTCTGGGTTCTCAACAATCTTCCTCTTTCCCTTTTCCTTCACTGTATTGATGCTTATTTCTTCTTTTGTTGTTTCTTCCTATGCTACTACTGCCTACAAAGCAACCTTCTAAGTTGTTGCTATACTAACTAACTCATGGAATTTGGAGGCATTCTAATAGTACCTCCAAGGGTCCTCCTTATGCTAGTGAAATTTCCTGTGGATCCATGTATGATACACCTTCGTGCAGTGGTTTTTGAAAATACCATGGGGATCATATAGATTAAATTATTTGGTGCCAAACTCAAATTTGGTTATTTCCTTAGCCTTGGCATCTACATCCTTCAAGCTCTTAATCTCGTATAATTCGATCCGCAAAGGAAGAGCAAGCCATGGCACTTTCTTCTTCCTATGCATTCCCACTGACAACCCTATGGAGAGGTGATATGAGACCTCTTGCATGATCAGCTTGTCAATAGCATACCTTGGTAGAACATGCAGAGGCTTCTCTCTGCCAAACACTCTGATGAAGGTGCCACCTGGTGACGCATACCAATCTACAATGTTTACTATCACCTCAATTGCTTCTCATGACATGCAAGGTGGATCCTCCTCAAAGATAAGCTTGTACAATGGGATGATAAAATGATCAGTTACCTTTTCCATCACTCCTCGATAGCTATAGTCAGAAAGAAACTTTCAATAAACATTGATGACAATCTCCTTTGTTGTTCATGTCCATCTCATGCCAGGGAACTATTGTCGGGCACAAATTGCATCAAGTATAGGGAAAATTTTAAGGATGACAATTTGTCTTAAATTTTAGAAACCTTGGCGAATCTTACTAGTCCCCAAATTGCAAATTATAAAATTTTTGTTGATATATTTATAAAAATTTCTAATTTCTAATAGTCTATATATAATGTTTATACAACTTTGGCAATTTTTAAGGTAAAATAATTTTATACTATAAAATTTGGGCAAATCATTTTTATAAAAAAATGGAAATTGGCAAATCTTTGTTTTGGAAAAACCATGGAAATTAGCCCCCTTGCGAATATTAGCCCCTAAAATTTTCCATGGTACTATGCAGACATGTAAAGTCTTGCTTGCTCATTCTTGGGCTGATTCTAAGTGTTAGTCACATGGATCTTCAACTAATGAGACAACAAATCTGACTAGTTGAATGG
The DNA here is from genome assembly GCA_031772625.1 of Pinus tabuliformis. Classification (NCBI taxonomy): domain Eukaryota; kingdom Viridiplantae; phylum Streptophyta; class Pinopsida; order Pinales; family Pinaceae; genus Pinus; species Pinus tabuliformis. The sequence continues at coordinate 1,011,688,974 of CM062809.1, forward strand.
CTTCCCATCATTCACCAACTAGTCCAACATGACTACCCAACCTTCACGAAAGGTTTATGTGTTTTCTTGACCATATATTCTGTAGGAAAAGATGATCAAGAATTGATAGTCCTTCTTGAGAGACTTTGTCTTATACACATGATTGGGTTTAGACATGTTCATTTAAACTTTGACGACTCTTTCACCCAGCGCTTGACAATATCTCTAGTGTTCACAAAGCTATGGGTGGCATAGAAAAATGAGTCCATGCGCTTCACCAAATGGGGAAATGATACATCTACTAAAAGTTCTCCACCCTAAAGGTGGAAAGCTCTATCTCACTGGCACTGGTCAATGTCATGGTTTATTCATCTATGTGTGAGACAATCTAGTTCATAATGTCCACACACGGGAAGGCAGGGTGCCTTCATGCAACCTTGTATAAGCCTGATCATTGTGTACTAAGGTAAACATGTTGATCCTCTAAGTCTTCCTTGAATTCCTCTGCAAAAGTATCTTTGATATGCTGCGATGTTAACTTTATACCCTTTTAATGAACAACTTAGTATCTCCATGAACTGATAGATCAACTGATATCTGCTAAACTGCTTCACTAGCACTGCTCTTAGAGGTTTCTTTTGATGCAACTCTCTTAGATTCCATGTTAACTGTAACTGCTAGAGATTTGTTCAACAACTTCTATACCTGGGGGAGAAAGAGTAACTCATGGAAAGTGAATGTCATCTTAAAAACCAAAGCAACTTCAAGACAAGATCAAGAAACAAACCAAGCTCATGAAGGGAAGGATTGTGCAAGTTTGGTTGGCAGGGGTCACTAGCTGACTGTGGGCACTGGGAATTGCACAGTCCTAATAGTTAGTTGGGAAGCTTACTGACTTGAACTGTGCAATACACAGTTCAATATGGGCAAAGTCCAGGAGAGACAATGCACTGCACAGTCTCAGTGGCCAAACTAGGATGTTGGCTCCTACAACTGCATAGTGCATAGTTGGATCCAGGCCAAGAAAAATCCTGTGCAATTCTACAAGCCACAATAGAGGCCTTGAGCTCCCAAATTGCACAATGCATGTAGTGAAATGTGAGATCCTGGCAAGGGGAGCCCAGATATGCACATGGGGAGTGTGGAATCAAGCAGATTTGAAGGATGGTGTGATGTTGACTACAGATCTAACTAAGTGATGATGCATACAAGTGAAACAACTTCAGGAATCAGTCAAATTGAAGGAAAACAGTGCATGTGAAGAGAGTCGTTGCAACAATGACCATTAGTGAAAAGAAGGGAAAACACAAGCGACACTTGGGAAAGGCAGTCTAAAACTTGAAACAACACTTCTACAAGATAAAAATAAATAAAAATCCAACATTCATTCATAGATACGAGTGAAAGAACACTCTCATGAGCTAAACAACAAAAAGTGATAGAAAAAAACAGCAAAGGACTAGAAAAGCAAAACTCACCCGGAAAACTGATGAAGATCGCACCAAAGGTTCTTTGATCTCCTCGGGAATGCTAGAGCTCCAAGATCGAATGTGGAAATGAGATCTAACAATGTCGATTAAATAGATTTGGTCAAGTTAAGGTTTATAACATGAATGCCAAAAATCAAGGAAAAAGAAACACTTGGTGGTATTTTCCAAAATAACTCAAGCACCTCCTTCGAGTTGCTAAAAATAGATCCCTATTTTTTAAGCATTTTTCTTTTTCGGAAAAAACTTCCATGCATTGCACAGAGAGATTGTGCATTTCTGAGGAGGATTGTGCAACTCTTTAACTCATGCATTGCACAATTTATGAGCACAATTGGTTTTGTGTAATTTCTAGGCTAAGTGGCTTTGGGATGCCCCTCATGTTTTGTGAAATTTCCCAGCTCAAGATTGGCTTTCATCTAGTGTTGTGAAATTCTAGAGGTCAAGGCTGACTGGTACTCATGATTGTGCAATTCCCAAGAGCAAGGCTAGTTTCCCTCTAGAATTTCATAGTTATCTAAAGCAAGCCTAAAACTATGAAAAGACCAAGTCAAGAGATCGGCTTGTGGGTTGGAAAATAAGCCAAGTAAGAAAACACAAGCCAATATGCAAAGGATGAGGCTGAATCAAAGCACAAGTACCTAGATCAGTGTAAGATGAGTTGTTGTGGTTTAGAAGGGAGGCTCCAAAACGAAGCATAGGAAAATTTTTGGAGGGTGGTTGTAGCTGCTACAATAGGGCCTTAACCCTAACAAGGTTATATATGCCAAAAATCGGGTACATTGATCTCTCAAATCAAGCTCAATTGTTAGAGGCTCAATGGTGGTGGTCAATTTTTTGGAAAGCTAAATGTCCACCAAAATCTAAGTTATTGACTTGGTGCCTCATGGAAAAGAAAATTCCTACTTGGGATGTTGTGTAGTGTAGACACACGACTGAGCCAAGCTAGTGCGCCTTGTGCAAGGTTTCCAATGAATCCATAGATCATCTTTTTGTTTCATTTCCTTTCACCCAATAGGTTTGGAAACAATGCCAAGTAATTATGAGTATGCAATGAAGGTGATCTTAACCTATTCTTGAAGTTGTGTGGCACTCATGAGAGCATGATGAGGCCAATAAATCCATCAGTTCTTTGCCACTAATTATTAATTGGGGGCTATGGCTATCAAGGAACAAGGAGATCTTCAAGGTTCTTCCTTCTAGCCTGGGAAAGAGTTCTATTGAAACCCTGGCCATTCGCATTCATTATCCACAGTCATAACAGTCTCATCAAATCATAATTGTAAGAGAGGAGGAAATCAACAGATCAATTCCTTGTGGTTTATTTGATGGAACTTCCTAGGATGATGGGACTCAAGTAGGAGGGGGTTTTACTCTTCGTCTATCTTATCAACATTTTTTTAGGATAAAAATGGGGTTGGGAAGAGGAACAAAAAATTGGGCAGAGGCAATGGCTTCTAGATCTCTGTTTGCATTTGTTGTTGAGAAGGGATGTGAATGGCTTCAATCATTTGGTGACTCAATGCTCATTTTAAATTTGATCTATAGGGTTCAACAATGAAAAAACATCTTCTTGGCCAACATTGTGGAGGATTCTACAGGATTATGTCTTGATTTTTCATATTTTTCTTGGAGGCACATATACAAGGAAAGAAACAAGGAAGAAGATAATATATCTAAGGAAGGCATTATTTTGGACAGGGGGCTCTGGCAGGTGAATGAGTATTATGGTTTGGACCATGCTAAGTATTACCATAGGCCCTACATGGATGCGGCATATTTCCTGTTATCACTCAGAAATTTTCCCTAGAAGTTATCAGAAGAAGGAAAGGACTGAGGTAACCACAAACCAACTTCCGAGCATAGGCTCTAGCCAACCTAGGCTTAGAGAGGGCTCTCTCTATATGATTTAGCTTTGTTTGCTTCGATTTTAGGCTAGTTATGAATGTTCTGGGGGTTTTTTATTTGTATTCAAGATTGGATGGTGGAATCCTTAAAACATATGGGTAGAATGATGTCTTTAGACCATTGGGTTATGGAGTCAACAGAAGGGCAACAAAACTAGATCAACTCACTAAAGGGAATGTTCAAAGGGCAAGCCAGCAAAGTAAAGTTCAGGTCTTTGGAACAGAGGGGTGGAATGGTTTCATCCAGGGTGAGAGATCAATTAAGGTTCTAGGACCGAGATATAAAAGAGGAACAAAGGGTAATCAAAAGAAAAGGGCAATTAAGAATCCTTTGATCTGGATTAGCAAGAAACAACCTAAACTAAGGAGCAATTAAGAATTCATTAACTTAGATTATCAGTTGAAAACATTTATATGCATAAATGTTAAAACATAGTGTAATTAAACAAATTCCGAGATATTATTTCAGTTATAGCATTCAGATTCAGAAATACATTAAAGATCGTGGAAAAAACTTTAAGAAAGATAACAATAACATAAGAGAATACTTGTCTGCACTTCGCTCAACACATGAATCCTGTGAAATATCTTGTCTTTATTCATCAATCCAGCTTGCTGGCTTAGTCAATGATACAATAGCTTTATAGTCTTTTCGTTCAAAGTTCTATAGAAATGTCTAAGAATCCCTCCACATACTTCAAATTGTGAAGTATTTATACAAAAATTATTACAAAATATCTCAAACTAACTTGAGATTTAATCTAGGAAATAAAAATATCTTCTTGCAAGAAGATAGAGACAGCGATTGAACTTCTTTATGATGTCCCTTTTATTTTGGTACTGTTGGCCTTTATGGTTTGATCTTTAGCCCTTTATGTTGCCTTGTTGTTTGATCTCTCACACTGGAAGCTTCATTTAACCTTAGGCTTTGATCTGATACACTTTGACACTGATATACTTTCATCTGGCTTATTTATCTTTTTCCTTTAACTTTGTTTTTACTTTTATTGTAGATTTTAATTTTTTATTATGTATTTCAATAGTAATTTATTTTGTTTTTTCCATGTATCAACATGTATTAGTTGGATATTGGTCAACTTTCTATATGTTTTATCTGTTTGTCTCCTAACTGTATACTTTGTCTGGTTCCTCTATTTTGACAGTCAATGTCTCTGTGTGAATGATTTCTTTCTCTGTTCTGTGTATAAATATTTTCTTCTTTTGAATGAAGGTTTTTAAATAAACTTCTTTTCGAGTCTTGGAGTAAACAAGTTTTGTGACTAGTATCAAAACTGTTTATCCAAGCTCTGGTCTTCTGCTAATTACCTGCAAAATACAACAATCATTAAGAAAACATAGGTTGGCAGGAAAGGCAATTGATGGCTTTATTGCACAGGGATGTCTGGGGAAGGAGTCGTGGCAATGTTTTGAAAGTAATCAGAGGTAGAATTGTTTTGTAGAGGTTCAGGGTGGTGCTCGAAGAGTTTGATAGGTTTTACTGTGAAATTGGGCAAAAGGAATGAAAACGGGGGTTTTAAGGGTTTTTAACGTGTAACTTTTTAAATTTAGCGTGGGATTAGTTAAGTGAATAGTGATGGTTTATCAGGTTGAGCGGGGATACGGTTTCCTAGGCCATCGCACCTCTTTTGTGGCAAAGTTGGTATTGAGGAGGGGTCACCTGATCTATCTCCATGCCTGACACACATAATTTGGGGTTCGAGGGAAAACCGCTTTATCAGGCGAGTAACGATCGACCATCGAGCGCGGCCGATATGGTTGTGGACCGTCAGATGAGGGGGATGGTGATTGAATGACAGTCGGGTGAGGGAGGTGCACGAGTGATAAGGGCATGGGCTTCCTAGGAGCCCAGGACTTTAATCTTTGGCGGTTTGTGATTAATTAAGATTTAATCACGGGTTTAATTGATCGGGTGGGGTTTAATAACGTGGTTTATCTGTTTTGTCAAAATAAGGGGTAAATAGTATAGTTTATATTAAAACTAAGGGTTGGTGGTATTTATTTATGGGATTTAATTAATATATGGGAAAAGGTATATGGGGGTTTATATAATTACATAAAAAATTAATATGAAATGTGATGGACGAAGTGGATATACCTCTAAGTAAAAAGGTAATGTTTGTGCATATGCTTTATACTTAGAATAAAATGTTTTTTGTGGGTTTTTCGAATAAAAAGGGATTTAATCATGTTGTTGCTTTACTTTTCCTAGGCAAATGAAGTTTAACCTTAGGAAAAGGGGTTTTATTAGGGAAATGAAGGGGGATGAATTTTATGAAGGGGATTCTAGCACTTAAGGTCCATAAGTCATTAAGCCAAGGGTCTGGTCCCACCAAAAGTCAGAGAAATACTCTGAGCCTCTTTGAATTGAAGGATTTAAAGTACTTAGAACATACTTGTAGATAGGAAATTAGTAAGGGGAAAATGAATGAGGGGGAGTTAATCACATTAACTTGCAAACCTTTATTTTTGCTTCCATAATTGATCATACATATTGAAATATGTGTCTAAGCCTGATGCATGTGTTTTGATCCAATCAACTTTGTAGTTCAACAACCTTTCTTATACTTACCCATTTAATTACCCTAACATTTTTCCTTCATTTTATTTGGGTGCATTTAGGCTAGCAAACCGTTATCAATCCTTTTATTTTAAAAAGTAAACTATCTAATTCTAACCTTATATCATCCAAGGGCTCAAATTAAACTGATGAGCTCTTTTACTTCTCTACCCAACTAATAATCTGCCAAGATTGAACTGTTTGGTCAGATTTTATTCTCTAACTATAAACATAAAATTCAAAGCATGAAATAGTCAAGATTAAGCAGTTTGACTGCCATGGGTTGTGGCATGTATGACAAGCTACACACAATAATTATTATGCATAAATGTAAATATTCGTGGCATTTAGACTTGCACACTTTCATGGTCTCTTTTTGTTTTTGGGGTTCATATATTTTCATTTTTTGACCTTCTCTTATTCTTTTTGTCCTTTGATTTTTCTTTTAGGACATACTCTCTTTATATTTTTTAATTTTTAATATGGAAAACATTTGCAGAAAGCAAAGGTATGTACAATATTACAAGGCTTAACCTTAGTCATTCAAAATTATAACTCTTGTTGGTATAGGAATCTAACAGTGGCTCCACTTGGGGATGGACTTTTCTAGTGAAATGTCAAGAACTCTAAAGATCTGTAGCCTTTGAATTGTTTCTGATGTTACCTTGCAAAGTGTCCTTCTATGAATCTGCATTATTGATACTTATGATAGTAAATCTTTTAAAGCTTAGGGTCTTCCCTTCGGGCTTCAACTTCAAAGATCACCATCCAATCCAAACTAGACTTTGTGAATAAGGTATATACAAATGGGAAATAAAAATTAGTAACTTGGTTCAAAGTAATGTTTTAGCATTCGACCATTCACTGGCCCACCTTCTGCATCTATACCATTAATTTCTCTCAAGAAGAAAGCATTATTTCCTCTATAAGCATAAATGATATAGGGACCTTTCCATAGGAAATCAAATTTCCCATGTTTTCCTTTATCTTCTCTCCTTGAATCCCACTTAAGCACTTTGTCACCAATGTAGAAATCTTCAGCCTTGGCTCTCTTATCAAAAATATTTTTAATCTTTTCATGCACAACTTGAGACCTGACATAGACCTCTTCTCTGGTTTGTTGTAGATGAAGAGTTTGGTTGATTCTTCTTTGGATACTATTTGGTTCAACCTGCAATTCTTGAAGTAACTTCATTACTAGTATTCCCAAAGAAGATGGAAAAACAACGTCCATCCCATAGACTAGTTGATAGGGAGAAGTACCAATTGATTTCTTAGTAGTCTGTCTGTCTACCCATAAGGCATTGACTAGATTTTTATTCCAAGTTTTCTTATTTTCCTCCAGTAACTTCTTGATGATGTTTACTAGGCTTTTGTTTGAGGATTCTCCTAGTCCATTACCTTGAGAGTAATAGGCTATGGAATGACCAAGGGTGATATGGTATTTATTGCAGAAATATATCATTCTTTTGGATTTAAAGGTTGTTGCATTATTAGTAATGAGATTAGTTGGACATCCAAGTCTTGATAGAATATTAGTTTCAAGGAGGGTTATGATAACAGTATATGTGGCTTGCCTTGAAGGTATGGCTTCTATCCATTTTGTGAAGTAGTCTATGGCTGTGAGGATCCACTTGTGCTGGGTAGAGGAGGGTGGGTGAATTTCATTAATGAAGTCTAAACTCCATTGTTGAAAAGGTATTTCTGCAGAGATTGGCTTGAGCAGTAAAGGTAAGAGCTTTTTATTCCCCTAAAAAATTTGCCATTTGTGACAGGAGGTCACATATTTTTTGATCAGCAAACAAGGTAGGCCAGTAGAAACCAGCTCTAAGGATTTTATCTGCAATGATCTTCCAGTAAAGGTGTCCTCCATAGTCACCTACATGAAATTCTTCCAACACTTTGTCAGATTCATCTTTTAATGAGCAATTGAGAAGAATACCCTCATGATCTCTCCAAAACAAAGAATTGTCTAATATACAAAATTTCAAGGATTTCATTTTCAAAAACCTGCTTTTAGTCCTATATAATTTAGGAGGAGCTTGTAAATTCAGTAAAACATAAATAATATCATCATACCAAAGTGATTCAAGAAAGGCTTGGTTGATCAGTGGAGTCGCCATCTCCTCTTCATTATCTGTTTCTGCAATAAAGTTTATATCCAAGGCCTGACAGTTTGATTCAACCATGAGCTTGGCTAAACCTTGGCCCTTGATTAACTTAGTAGGTTTGATTTCTATATCATATTCTAAAATAGTAGCAATCCACTTTCCCCTCATTCCATCAGGACCATCCTGAGTTAGGATGTCTTTAACTAATGAATTAGGAACGTAGGCCACTATATGAGAATATAGGATGTACACCCTAAAGTATTTAATGGCTTTGACTAAAGCCAAGGCTTGCTTTTCCATTATATTATATTTCAAGGTGGCATCTCTCAGGGATTTGCTGAAGAAAGCAATGGGTTGTTCATAGCCCTGGTCATTTTTCTTCTGTAATAGAATTGCAATAATTGTGTGCTCAGAAGTAAAGGAAGATAAGATGAAATCTCTATCAAATTTAGGACTAATTAACATAGGTGTTTTGGTCAAGGCTAGTTTAATGTCTTCAAAGGATTTTTTAGCCTTGATAGTCCATTTTATTGTAGAATCCTTTTTGAGCATATTGTTTAGTGATCTAATAAACTCTGCTAAATTAGATATAAATATTCTAAGAAAATTATTTTTTCCTAAGAAAGCTTGCAACTCTTTAATGTTCCTAGGGTGTTTTATTTGCAAGATGGCTTCTATTCTAGTAGGATCTATTCTTATAACATCTTTTGAAATTATGTGACCTAACAACTTTCCTTCTTCTAACCGAAACAAGGACTTTTTGGGGTTCAAGGAGATTCCAAATTTCCTACATTTAATAAAAACTTACTTAGATGATCCAAGTGTTGATTGTCAGATTTTGAAAATACAATAATATCATCTATATATATCACAAGGAAATCGTGAATTTCTTTTGCAAAAGTTATATCTATAGCCCTTTGGAAAGTGGCTCCTACATTCATTAGCCCAAAAGGCATTTTCACATACATAAATGTGCCCCAACGAGTAGTAAAGGCATTTTTAGGTTGGTCATCTAGATGAACCAAGATTAGATTGTAACTAGAAAACCCATCCAACAATGAGATTCTGGTTGCTCCAACTACTCTCTGTAAAATGTGGTCCATTTTGGGGAGAGGGTAATTGTCTTTTAGTGATACTTTGTTGAGGTTTCTGAGATCCACACAAAGTCTGATCTCACTAGTTTTCTTTCTAGTTAGCACCAAGTTTGAGACCCAATCAGAAAATCGGATTGGTGCAATTATTTTAGCATCATACATTCTCTGAATTTCTTTTTCAATTGTAGGTAATAAGACAGGATTAATCCTTCTAAGTTTTTGTTTGAAAGGCTTTTGATTTTCTTTAATGGGAATTGTGTGTTGGATGATGTTGGTGTCATAGGATTTGAGGTCCTCATAACTCCAAGCAAACACATCTTGAAACTCTTTCAATAGCTCAATGTATTTTACCTTTTCAGTAGGGGTAATGATTTTGAAAGTTTGATCAATTTAGGATTTTCATCGGTGCCTATATTATATTCCTCTATATCATACCTTAAAGGTTCCATTTTAGGTTTCCTAGGAACATCATTTGAATCAAATAAATCTTCCAGGGGTTAATCCCTTTGGTAAGAAGTTATCTTTTAGATTAATTACTTCTATTTCTTCACTGATTATTTCCTCAATCTCAATTTGCTCTAAGTTATCTACATCTAATTTGGTAAATTTAGTAGGGTTAAATCTATCTATTTCTTCACCTTCTATCTCATTTATTTCTATCTCATTCTTAGTGTTAGGATCTATTGATGTGTCAGTATCTATATTGTTATTGCTAAACTCTTCTTCTGAACTTAAAAAGTTGTTTATCTGTTTATCATCAAAAAATACTTGTCAATTGTTCAAATTGTCTGGAATTGCAAGTCTATGCCTAACTTCAGCAATATACTAATGGTTGGGCTGGAAGGGTAATTTGCAAGTACTAGCAAACACTACTAAACTATGGGCTTGCATGTTATGCTTTCTAGGAATTACTGCAAGCCTTGATTCTAGGAAAGTGTTAAATATTTCTACAATAGTGTCCCTATAACAACTTAATCTAGGGTCTTTTGTCATATATACACCATCAATATGTTTTACAATTAGTTTGGATTCTCCCATGACAGAAACTCTTTTAGCTCCTAAATTCTTAACTAACTTAAGACCTAAAATTAATGCTTCATACTTAGCCATATTATTAGTACATATAAAATTTAATCTATATGCATGACCTTCTGAGTAATCATTTTCCAAGTTATATATCCACACTCTTGCTTCTGCTCCTAACCTATTGACTGATCCATCAAAATCTAAATGCCATAACATCTCATGATCTATATTTACATTATCTGGTGCCACAAACTTCTCATCAATTATAGAAATTTGATTGTCTTGTTTATTGAATAGTTCTGTAGTTTGGTATGTTTCATGTTGTGTAGAAACTACAATTTCTTTTGGTTCTGTATTATTATTGTCTAAAATCATTTCTTGTGTTTGATCAACATTATACAAGATCAAAGAATCGATATCTGAGTGTATGGAGTAGATGGGAAAGTTTTGAGGCTGATCTTGGCTACTTACCATATATTTCATTAACATTTCTCAGTATAGTTTCTTAGGTTGTCCAAAAACAGAGATTGTTGCATATGACATATCTAGTTGTAAGGATCCCTGAAGTTTGGCTCCCCATGATCTGGATAACAGCATGCCATACTTTTGGTGGGATGTCAGCAACCAAAATATACATAAGGATGTTTTTGGCAGGGTATTGAACTAAAGTAACACACAGGTCTTTAATCAATCCTAGACACTTTACTTGACTGGAGTCAAATGAGAATAAGTCTTTATAAGGCCTTGTAATGTCTAGGTTTAATTTCTCCATTACTGATTTGGGCATTAAATTGTGGGAGGCCCCAGAATCCAACATTGCATTATGTAGAATTTTGTCATGGATACTAAGGCTAATGTAAAAAGGTGGAACTCCTCCTTCTAATGGTTTGCCATTAACATTTGGACCAAATATGAGTTCTGGTTGGTCATCAAATAAGTTTACTGAATCTTCATTTTCAATAATGTTTAAGGTTTGGGTTATCTGTGATTTATAAATTTCATTCTTGATTAGTTCTGTTAAAGGAACTGAAATATTTAGCTGTTCTATCTTTGCCCCCAAATTGAATGGAAAAGAGACTTTTTCTATTCGAAGGTTTTGAATTTTTGCAGCAGGGATTTGAGTAGGCTTGTCTTCTTTTCCTTTATTGGGGACCTCCTTATGTTGATTTTCAAATCTGATGTTTTGAGCTTTGTCCACTAGTTCCTTAGGTGGAATCAAAGTGGATGGTTGATCAGCAGAAGGTTGATCAGAGGTTATGTCTACAATTGTGGGGCCAGAAGGATTCGGGTTCTACCTAGGGAGAATTTGGAGGATTTTTGAAACAGGGGCTTCTTTTATTTTCTTGGGTTGATTTTGCACTATTTTCTTAGTTTGGTCAGGGACATCAGCATTCTTTTTGCTTCTTAGGTTATACTATTTATGAACTTCAAAGATGGCAGAGTCGTATCCCTGTTTGTAATCAAATGATTCCCCAGACTGTACTTGTAATTGCTGCAGCATATACAGTTCCTGCTCATCTTGGGTTAGAAAAACAGTATCCTCGTCATTTATCCCCATTATGTTAATTTGATCCAGATTTAAACAGGAACACAATAAATTACAGAGATAACCATAAACACAAAGATGCAGTGAAAATAATACTTCATTTCATTAATGTAAAATACTAAGATATGCTTACAAACAGAAAATGGGAATAAACAACTAGGGCGATGGTAGCTTATCTCTAAGAAGAGATGTGGTGGCTACATGCCTCTGAACTATGTTACAATGAGGCTCGAAGGCCTATTTATTGTTGAGAAACAATGGAAAACCTAAACATCCAAAAACCTAACCCTAGAAGATGAAACGCCAAACTGTGGGACCTGTTTGGGTAAATTGGTACATCAACTTCCCGGGGTCGTAACTTTGGAATACGATCTTCGTTTGACGCGTACATTATCTCGTTAGAAAGATCTATCCGAGAAATACAATTTTGGGAAGAGCAACATGGGCAACATGGGTCCATGGACCCATGTTGCGCCTAGTTTTCCCAAAAAGCGTCGTTTAGGGCCTCAAAACGGCTCCGGAAGTTCAGGACCCGAAAAACTATTCAAAATAGTAAACTGTGCTACAATTAAGGAAACTAAAAAGCTGAAAGAAACAATGGTGGGGGTCCAAGTGGACTTGGCGGGTGGCCCCCAATATCCACCTGGATCATTCCTCCCCCCTTAGGAAGCAATGGTCCCCATTGTGTTGAGTTCCTCCATGAGATGAGGAAACTTTTGTTGAACTTGGTCCTTGGTGAGCCACTTGCCCTGGTGAAGGAGTTGGCCTACTTTGACAACTCGATACAGTTGGATGCTTTGCTGGCGAGTCTGCTTGATCTATGTGTCCATGATTTGATCAGTTGTAGCTTGTTCGATGCAATCTAGATTTAACTCTGTGGGTGTGAGTTGTTCTGCAATGTCGGATGTGTCTAGTAATGGTGGAAAGTATGGCCAAAGGCGGTCCACATTGAACATTGGGTGCAAGCCAAGGAATGGGGGAACGCTGAGCTCAAATGCATTGTCTCCCATAGCTTTGGTAATGGTGTAAGGACCATATCGGAGTGATCTGGGTTTCCGATAGGCTCTGGTAAGGCATTCCTTTTGCAAATGCAACCATACTTTGTCGCCCACCTGAAACTTGTGTGGCAGCCAATGTTGATCATGTCACTACTTGGACTTGGCATTTGATTTGTCCAGAATGTCATGGACTTGCTAGCGAATATGTTGGATGTGCTCAATGAAGTTGTTTTCCTTATCTGTTTTGGACTGGACATGAGTCGAATCTGTGTGAGTAGCTACAAATGGCATGGCCACATCAATGGGACATAGTGGCTGGAATCCCAAGCCCACCTGAAAAGGGCTGTGTCCAGTCGAGCTGTGGAGAGCCCGGTTGTAGCTGTGCTAAACATAGGGGAGGCTCTCGTCCCATCTGCATGGATGCTTTTAGTTGTACATGCGCAAAATGTGTACAATCATCCTGTTGACAACCTCTGTCTAGCCATCAGTTTGAGGATGGAAGGTTGTGGACTTAGTGAGTTTGGTGTCTAGCCTCGACCAGAGATTGGACCAAAATGTACTAAGGAACCTGCTGTCCCGATCTTAGATGATAGACTGTGGGATCCCAAAGTGTACCCACACTCGTTCAAAGAAGAGTTTAGGAGTGGCTTCTACTGTAATATTCTTCTTGCAGGCTACCATAATGGCCATCTTCGAAAACCTGTTAATGAACACAAAAAAACAATCGTTTCCATGCTTAGTGGAAGGAAGGCTTGACATGTAATCCATGGATATGGATTCCCAAGGTTGACTAGGGGTAGGCAGTGGGGTATATAGGCCTTACTTCTTGATTGTCAGTTTGGCAATGGCGCAGGCACTCCATGATCTGATGTACTTCCTGACATCTTGTCGAAGATTCGGCCAATAGAAATACTTCTGCAGTAGTGCCACCATTTTCTCGACCCCGAAATGCCCAACAACCCGACTATAGTGTGCTTTCCAAATCATCTTGGCACACTCGCTTGAAGGAAAACAAAGGTGACCCAGGTGGCATAACAGGGCATCCTGGAGGTGAAAATCTAGAACATGCCGACCCTCTAAGAGTGTCTGGTATGTGTGGCCAAATTCTGGGTTGCTTTTGTAGAGAAGTGGCCAATCAGAAGTCTCGTGCCCACAAGAGTTGAGCACGGTGGTTAATGACATGATTGGTGGTCGACTAAGGCAATCTGCAACATTATTGGTGTTGCCCTTCTTATACTTGATATTCAAATGGAATTGTTACAGGTATGTGGACCACTTCTGATGGCGATCATTCTGCAATTTCCCTTGGGTCTGTATGAACTAGAGGGGTCGGTGGTCTGTGTGGATGACCGTTTCCTTCCCCAAAATGTAATGTTTCCATTGTTGGTGGGCCTGCATAATGGAATACATCTCTTTGTCATAAGTGGGATACTTCCAGACTGTGTCTGAAACTGTCTCACTATGATATGCCACTGGATGCCTGTGTTGAGTAAGGACTGCCCCAATAGCATAGTGAGAGGTATCTATCTCAACCTCAAATGGTTGTTGCAAGTCTGGCAATGTGAGCACTGGTGCTAAGCAGAGGTGATCTTTCAACTCTGTGAATGCCTTTTGTTGAGATTCAGACCAAAATAATTTTTCTTTCGCTCCTCCCTTGGTGACTTGACTCAAGGGCCAAGTGATATGAGAAAATCCCAACACGAACCTACAGTAGAAGTTAGCAAGACCTAGAAAGCTATAGAGCTCCGTTATAGTGGTTGGAGAGGGCCAATCTCAAATGACTTTGATCTTGGATGGATCCACGTGCACCCCTTGTTCAACAATAATGTATCCCAGATACTGAACCTGGGTCATGCCAAAAGTGCATTTCTCCAAATTGGCGCATAACTTATGTTGCCGCAGTGTTTGGAGAACCTGTCGGATGTGGTGGAGGTGCTCTTCCCAACTTTGGCTGAAGATCAGGATGTCATCCAAGTATACCACTACAAATGAGTTGGTGAATGGCCGCAAGATGTCATCCATTAGCCTCATGAAGGTTGCAGGAGCATTCATCAATCCGAAAGGCATAACCAACCATTCAAAAAGGCCCTCCTTGGCTTTGAAGGCAGTCTTCCACACATCAGAGGGTTCGATTGGTACCTGGTGATATCCTGACTTCAAATCGATCCTACTGAAATATTTTTCCCCCTTCAGTTGGCCCAGGAGGTCATCAATCCATGGGATCGGGTACCTATTACGGACAGTGATTTTGTTTAGCGCCCGATAGTCAATATGTTATGAAACCAGCTTAAGAAAAGATAGAAAAGATAGATCAATGCCTTAGAATTCAGCCTCTTCGAGGGGGCAACCTCCTTTACATTACATAAATGAACAATTCTTGGATGATACAAATGAAAAGACCTCCTTTCTATATATAGGAGTCTAAGGGGTCATAACATAATCAGAGCCGACATAACAATAATAATGTAAGGGCACAATAATAACAATAGTGGGCTTCTATGTGGCACAATAGTAACAATATGGGCACTACATGGGTACATCAATATAATAAGTGGGTTGTACTAATAACAATAAGGGGTTACACTAGTAGTATAGGGGCCTAACATGCCCCTCTCCTTCAAAAAGTGTTGTCCTCAATGCTTGAGTAGTTCTTGATGCTTTTGTATAAAATTCTTGTCCTCCCATGTGGAATCTTCAGTGGGTAAGTTCTTCCACTTGATGAGATACTCTGAAATTGATCGATTTCATAGCTGTCGGGTTCTTCTTTCTATGACTGCTCCACGTTCCAATATGATTTTTCCTTCCTCTTCAATTTCTGGCAATATTGTTTGAATTGGGATCTTTTGCAACTTTTGAATAAGTGGCCATACTTCTTCATCCTTCTTCCATTCATCCCTTGCTTCTTTTATCCAATCTGGTTGGATAATAGAAATAGCACAAAACAATGCTTCCACATCCTCATCCTTGAAGAGTCTTCCCATTCGGTAAGGTCGCCATTTTTTAAGTGCATGTAGTATTGCCAACATTTCCTTCTCATAAATAGCTTGCTTGAGATGTAGTAGTAAAAATACCCAATCACCTACATCAAAACATTTTTCACTATGATGTTGATCTACCTGTTGTTTCATTTGATTTTGCACCGAAGTGGCATTATCCTTTAAAAGTTGGAGAACTTGTTGTTGATGCTCGATGTGATCTTTCACTGCTTGAACCTTTTTCTTATTGATATGTCCTTCCATCTCTAGAGTTTGAGGAGTGGTAATTTCTTCCAATCCTTTACAAGATATGGTCGGATTCATTTCTTGATACTCAATGTGATCTTTCACTTCTTGAACATTTTTCTTCTTGATATGTCCTTCTATCTTGATAGTTTGAGGAGTGGTAATTTCGACCAATGAATTACAAGATATGGTTGGATTCATTTCTTCTTTCTCGATGTGAGCTTTCACTTCTTGCACCTTTTTCTTCTTGATATGTCCTTCTATCTTGAGAGTTTGAGGAGTGGTAGTTCTTGCCAATGCTTTACAAGATATGGTCTGATTCATTTCTTCTTTCGCTGGGGTGGGGTCTTGGCGTATATCTTCCTCTTTTGATGTTTCTTGATCATTTTCTTCCTCCTCTTCATATTCTATGTAAAATAATTTCTTCTCATCACACTTATGACCTTTAGTGCATTTGCTATCACAATTGTAACAAAGCCCTTTTTCTCTTTTTTCTTCCAATTGTTGTGGTGTAACCCTTGTAGGTTGTGGAAGGCTAGGAAAAACAACACTTCCATTTTTATAGTTGTGAGGGGTATGCTTCCTGGTTTCCATATTTCTGCTTTCCACTATGTCACAAAGCCCTTTTACTCTTTCCAATTGTTGTGGTGTTACTCTAAAGAAGGTGTTGCTCTTTGTATCCTCATAATGTGCTATCATTTCCTTCGTGAAAACTGACCACGTAACAAGTTGTTTACGAGAACAAAGCCCTTCATACCATAAAAATTGATCCGGTTCTAAATATGAAGATGCAATACATACCTTTTGTAACAGTGGTACACCATGTAGATCAAAATATTGCTCCATCTGAAGTATCCAATTTACCGAATCCTTGCCATCAAACTTCCTCATCTTGCTTTTTCTTGATTTTAGGAGCTTGATCTTGAAATGACTGTAACTCTGTGCTTTCAGATATTTAAGTTTTGAAATTGCAACGTGTAGTATACCTCTGTGTCCTCTTTCTAATGCCACCAGTCTGATCCAATTTGGATTCTCCAAGAAAGAGTTATGCACAATATCCCACGATGACCTGATTATAGACCTTTCCAGAAGAGTGAACTTGTATGAAGTTCCACGTGTCACTGTTTCGACCTTTGGATCTAAAAACGATATACAAGAAACTAAAGTCTATCCTCTTTCTGTACCTTCTAACGAAATTTCAATCCGATGCTCAGAGAAAAAGTTATGACGATTTTCCCCAGGTCACCTGTTTGGAATGTAATTCAGGAGTCTGCAAAAAGACCAACTTTCTCAGATCATATCTCCACAAATATAGTGCGAAAATATCTGAAATTCGAACATGAGGTTCAACGCAATTTTTTCTCAAATGGGTTTTTTTTTGCAACTTCTGAAACGTCGCAGAAAAAAGTTATAGCAAAAATCCCATGATGACCTGTTTGGAGCAGCGAAACCCTAGAATCCAAAGCTCTCATACCAAATGTTATGAAACCAGCTCAAGAAAAGATAGAAAAGATAGATCAACACCTTAGAATTCAGCGTCTTCGAGGGGGAAACCTCCTTTACATTACATAAATGAACAATTCTTGGATGATACAAATGAAAAGACCTCCTTTCTATATATAGGAGTCTAAGGGGTCATAACATAATTAGAGCCGACATAACAATAATAATGTAAGGGCACAATAATAACAATAGTGGGCTTCTATGTGGCACAATAGTAACAATATGGGCACTACATGGGTACATCAATATAATAAGTGGGTTGTACTAATAATAATAAGGGGTTACACTAGTAGTATAGGGGCCTAACACAATACATAGTCTCCAAGTCCCATCCTTCTTTTGTACCAACACGACTGAGCTCCCACGGGGCGATGAACTCGAATGGACGTGACCTTTCTGTAGCAGCTCCTGAATCTACCTCTTGATTTCATCGTTCTCCAAAACATAACGTCGATAGATCGGTCCATTGGGCAGCGACACACCTCGGGTCAGATCGATGGAGTGCTTGACCTGACGGTGAAGAGGAACCCCTGTGGGGGAGGTGAAGATGTCCTCATACTCCTCCATGACCTTGTCCATCTATAGTTGTCATGCAGAGGGGCCCTGTCTGGAGGTCGTGGCCATCGTCTTCTTCTTTCCTTGAGGATGTATCATCAGGAAAGAAAATTTCCTGGTTTTGGAAATGAGCTTACTACACTATTTTGCAATAACCAAAGAGATGGCGGTAGGAGATCCAGGTCCGAGTGTGAAGAAGGACCCTTCCAAGACCTTTTACTTTCGTGATGTGTTAAAATTGTACTTTAAAAGAACATCAACAAATACAGCTGCATTTGGAAAAGAAGATGAACATAAAAATCATCAGCACATGAAAACATAAGCCATTGATAATGGAGTTCATCCAGGAGGGACTACGTCTCCGGGCCCCGGTGTCAAGATGGTGTAAGCCGCTACATTATGTGTTGTCAATAAAGATGATGTACATAGAGATGATGTCTCGATCATACAAGGAAGAATGCCCTCACGCAGGAGTGGCTCTAAGAGATGTTTCACAACTAAAACTCTCAATCAAAAGACTCCTATCAGTATGACACAAAACAAGCATGGTGTGCATCCTGCCAACATGGCACAAAAGGGATGTCAAAGCAAAACACATGCATGACGACAACAAGAGTATCCCAATAACATACAGTAAGGGATCTCAAAGCATAACATAAAGAGTTATAACAGAAAGTACATCACATAGAAAGATTCCGCATCAAATCAAGCAAGGAATCATGACAACATGTAATAAACCAAATCCTGCATCAAACATCAATCATGGATCTGTACAACATAATGCAGAAAGAAGAAGTACATGAACACATCATATACCTCACCACCAAGGGCTATCTGAAGCAAAGGCTATCAAAGTGCTAAAGCTTACTGAAACATCGATCTCACAGCATCGATCACAAGAAGAAGACTATTCGCACATGAAGATGGACATCTACACCGGCACTTAGAAAAGTGACTGAAAAAAGAAATGAGAGAAAGACAAATCTGAATACATCATCAAATTTGTGGCATCGAGTAGTGTTGAAACGACTGTCCAAAATCCGAATTCTAAGAAGTTGAAAATTTGGAGCTCAAGGAATCTTTTGGATTCCCTCGGGATTCCTCAAAGATTCTGTTTCATGGATGAGCTGAAAATCCGCTGCTCAAATGTCAAATCTGATTTCACCATTAGGATCCTAAAGGAAAACCATGAAAAAAAGTATAAACTTGACCATATTCTGACAAAGTGAAATTTTACCTCAGGAAAATTTCATGGCTCATGGTTTCGCTCCCTGTTTTCGCTGAAATCATGGTTTCGTGTGCATTCTGGAAATCACTGGAAGATGCAGAACTCATATTGAAAAATGGATAGCGCCATTATGTTCGTGGCGATGAGAAGTGTAAAATCCATATAAAATTTGTCAATTTCTGAGAAGTTGAAAATTTTGCCGCCTTGCAAAATTCACGGTTCTTGCATTAAAAAATTATTAAACTGCCTCGATTTTTGTGCCCTTTCCTGTCTCGAAATTCGTGCAGTCCTTCCCCAGCGCACAAAAACTGATTTCTTAAATAACTTGGTTGGTAAAATTACCAAAAAGATTGATTTGACATAGTTAGTAAATCTTTAATTTAGTGTGGAGGAGGTTATGAGGTCAAATCCTGCCCCTCTACAAATAACATAAATTTTGTTTTCAAACCAAATATTATAAACCACTTAACTCTTTAAACCTGTACATGGTTTCTTTATTCAACCATCCTCGATCTGCGTGAGTTAGTTAATAGTTTGTTTTGAAAACTGTATATATGCTCCTGTGATTTCATGTGGTCACCAACCTAACTTTAATAACCTTATGCCATCACATTACTCCATTTAATACACGTGGCTTTGACTTTTGTTGTTTTAAAGTTTGTTGGGGTGGGTGATATGTTAATATATATGGAACCCTTTTAATAACCCATTCACGTTGGATCTTTTGAAGTTTGTTTGATGTTTATTTTAAGTTTATACCCATAAACCATACACATCCTCGCGCCGTGACTCCATTCAATACACGTGGCTTTGACTTGTGTTGTTTTAAAGTTTGTTGGGGTGGGTGATATGTTAATATATATGGAACCCTTTTAATAACCAACTCATGTTGGATCATTTGAAGTTTGTTTAATGTTTGTTTTAAGTTTATACCCATAAACCATACACATCCTCAAGCAGATCCTGAGACTTTTTGTTATAAGTTTGTTTATATATATATTTTATATATTAACTTTTTTTTCAACTTTAGTTAATATATAAGTTTATTTGGTTTGATATGGTTTATATAGTTATTTGGATAACTATATTAAAATTAATTTGTGTTTCTGGTGCAGGTTTAGGAGACTAATGATGGGCTACCATGTGGGTCTCACTAGCTTATTGAGATGCCATGTGGCACATTGTGGGCCCCACTTTTTCCTTTGTCATGTCAAACTTTGAAGAGCTCTATCTTTTGCATATGAGCTCAGTTTGATGAACCGTTTGCACCTCTGTGATTAGGACGACAAGATCTATGATCTGGTCCTGGGTCAAAGTCATTTTGATGACTTTGATTTTTGAGCATCACTGAGTCCTCCTTGTCCTATGTGCATTTATGAAGATCCACCTCGATCAATCCTCCCTAGTGAGGAGCTTTTGGTCCTCCAAAAGCATGGAAAATAATCTACATCTTTCTTTGTACCCTGTCTTCATCACAAGTGTCCTGAAAGGGTCCCGCTTCCATCTCCTTCACCTTTGTCCTTTGGAGCTTTAAGCGATTCACCGACACTTGTCATCTGCAACCTGTAGTACATTGTTTCACAAATTACATGCTTAAATGACATGACCAACTAAATACCCAAACGTCCCATACTTGCCACGAGTTTATAACACATACTCAGTGGTCAAGTTTACAACAAGATGGACGCAATACCCCAGCTATGACAACAAGGCCAACATATCATAAATGCCTCAAAAAGTGATGGAAAACACATCATCACTGCAACACATGATTTACATAGATTAGACCAAACACTATTGTTTCGACAAGTGATGGAAACATAACATCACTTTCAGAGTTTTAACATGCAACTCAAAATACGACTCAAAACATGACCAGACATCATTGTTGCTGACCAAGTGATGGAAAACACATCATCACTTTTACACTTTAAAATGCAACAAATAATTTACAAAAGAATGACCATGAAATGACAACATGTCTAAAAACCATTTTTCACTGATCAAGGTGAATGGGTCACCTCCTTGAGGTGATTTTGCTTGTCGAACAACTACTCTTCCTGCTTCACGCACCGACGCTTTGTCTTTAAGGTGCTTCTCTAGATGGAGCTTCCAACAAGTGGCTCTCTGATGGCCATTTCTGTCGCAATGACTACAGTACACTTTCTTCCTCCATACCTGCTTAACCTGTTTCTTTTCATGTTGTTGAGAGGGTTTTTCATGCCTCATGAGTGCTACCATTATTTTCCAACACCTGGAAAAAGTATGGTTAGGTAAACCACAAAAAGTACATGTTTTTTTATGCCTTAGTCTTCATTCATTATTAAAAACATGATCATAATCAAAATGAACATTCGAAGACCGAAAGTGATTGTACCTTCCTTTGTTGTTTCTGATGTCAGCATGGCGATGAGAGCTTGCCTCAGGGCTCTCCCTGTGATGGAAACTACCATGGGATGATGGGGATGTTTTCCCATCATTCTCTTTCCTTGATGATGTCTCGGATGACTCTGACACCCTTGAGCACTCTCCTTTAGTGTATCTCGATCCTGCAAATCGATGCTCATGGACAACCTCCAAAGGTTGAGTGATGCCTTGGTTATTAACACCAGGTTCATTCTCCTCGTGCCTTGTCTTTGTAAGGAGCCTCATATTTGTCCCTGTAACTGGGATCTCCACATCCCCAACAGACATCATACTATGAGAAGATGAAATCGAAAGGAAGTCAACATCTTTTACCTGCTATTTCAATTTGGAAAGAACTGATGAGGGTTGCTCATCATCCGTAGTTGGTCATTAGCTAACTGTCTCAGTGCATTCCCCAACTTCTTTCCTGACATACCCAAGTCCTACTTGATGGGGTAATTCCTCTACTTTGATGGGTTGACAATGCCTTGGCCATTAACGCCCAAGCCTTTTCCTTCATACCCCATTCTCTTCAACAGTTTGGAGCTAATTCCTATGGAGTGATTTTCAAACACAACGAAATCATCATCAGGAAACATACATGAAGACGCATGTAGACGCATCTTCAATTCATCATTCTCTATTTGAAGATTATGTTTGTTTTGCTTCAGTTCTTCCATGGCCTCTTCTGTGGCTTGCAACTGAAGTTGCAATCGCTCATTTTCCTCTGTCTCTTTATGTAGAGTTTCATACATGATTTCCACTCTCTTGGAAATGTTGACCATGGTCTCGTACATTGCTCTTTCATTCTCTGTCGCTGTAGGTTCCATTGTTCACACTGTAATTCACATACACGTAAAGACCGCTCTGATACCAGTTGCTCCAAGTCCGAGTGTGAAGAAGGACCCTTCCAAGACCCTTTACTTTCGTGATGTGTTAAAATTGTATTTTAAAAGAACATCAACAAATATAGTTGCATGCAGAAAAGAAGATGAACATAACAATCATCAGCACATGAAAATATAAGTCGTTGATAACGGAGTTCGTCCAGGAGGGACTACGTCTCCAGGCCCCGGTCTCAAGATGGTGTAGGCCATTGCATTATGCGTTGTCAATAAAGATGATGTACATAGAGATGATGTCTTGATCATACAAGGAAGAATGCCCTCGCGCAGGAGCGGCTCTAAGAGATGTTCCACAACTAGAACTCTCAATCAAAAGACTCCTATTAGTATGACACAAAACAAGCATGGTGTGCATCTCGCCAACATGGCACAAAAGGGATGTCAAAGCAAAACACATGCATGATGACAACAAGAGTATCCCAACAACATACAACAAGGGATCTCAAAGCATAACATAAAGAGTTATGACAGAAAGTACATCACATAGAAATATTCTGCATCAAATCAAGCAAGGAATCATGACAACATGTAATAAACAAGATCCTGCATCAACATCAATCATGGATCTATACAACATAATGCAGAAAGAAGAAGTACATGAACACATCATATACATCACAACCAAGGGCCATCTGAAGTAAATGCTATCAAAATGTTGAAGCTTGCTGAAACATCGATCTCACAGCATCGATCGCAAGAAGAACACTGTTCGCACATGAAGATGGACATCTGCACTGGCACTTAGAAAAGTGACTGAAAGAAGAAATGAGAGAGAGACAAATTTGAATACATCATCAGATTTGTGGCATCGAGTAGTGCTGAAACGAATGTCCAAAATCCGAATTCTGAAAAGTTGAAAATTCGGAGCTCAAGGAATCTTTTGGATTCCCTCGGGATTCCTCAAAGACTCTGTTCCAGGGATGAGCTGAAAATCCGCTTCTCAGATGTCAAATCTGATTTCACCATTAGGATCCCTGCGGAAAACCATGAAATCCAAGTATAAACTTGACCATATTTTGACAAAGTGAAATTTTACCTCCTTAGGAAAATTTCATGGCTCATGATTCCGCTCCCTGTTTTCGCTGAAATCATGGTTCCACGTGCATTCTGGAAATGACTAGAAGATGCAGAACTTAGATTGAAAAACGGATAGTGTCATCGTGTTTGTGGCGACGAGAGGTGTAAAATCCATATAAAATTTGTCAATTTCTGAGAAGTTGAAAATTTTGCCTTCCTGCAAAATTCATGGTACCTGCGTTAAAAAATTATTAAATTGCCTTGGTTTCCATGCCCGCTCCTCTCTCGAAATTCGTGCAGTGCTTCCCCAGCTCTGTCAAACACTGAGTTCTTAAATAACATAGTTAGTGAAATTAGCAAGAAATTAGATTGGTGTAGTTGGTAAATGGTTAATTTAGTGTGGAGGAGGTTATGAAGTCAAACCCTGCCCCTCCACAAATAACATAAATTTTGTTTTCAAACCATATATTAAAAACCACTTAACTCTTTAAACCTATACATGGTTTCTTTATTCAACCATCCTCGATCTGCATGAGTTGGTTAATAGTTTGTTTTGAAAACTGTATATATGCTCCCGTGATTTCATGTGGTCACCAACCCAACTTTCATAACCTTATGCCATCACGTGACTCCATTCAATACACGTGGCTTTGACTTTCGTTGTTTTAAAGTTTGTTGGGGTGGGTGATATGTTAATATATATGGAACCCTTTTAATAACCCATTCACGTTGGATCATTTGAAGTTTGTTCAATGTTTGTTTTAAGTTTATACCCATAAACCATACACATCCTCATGTGGATCTCGAGACTTTTGGTTATAAGTTTGTTTATATATATATATTTTATATATTATTTTTTTTTTCAACTTTATTTAATATATAAATTTATTTGGTTTGATATGGTTTATATAGTTATTTTGATAAATATATTAAAATTAATTTTTGTTTTTTGTGCAGGGTTATGAGACCAATGAGTCCATGGCTGATGGGCTGCCATGTGGGTCCCACTTGCTCACTGAGATGCCATGTGGCACATTGTGGGCCCCACTTTTTCCCTTGTGATGTCAAGCTTTGAAGAGCTCTATCTTTTGCATAAGAGCTCGGTTTGACAAACCGTTTGCACCTCTGCAATCAGGATGACGAGATCTATGATCTAGTCCTGAGTTGAAGTCATTCTGATGACTTTGATTTTTGAGCATCCTTGAGTCCTCCTTGTCCTGTGTGCGTCCCTGAAGATCCACCTAGATCAGTAGGCGGTGCTACCTCCGGTATCCTGTACAACTTATTTCCCAAAGTAATAATAACAGCATGGGGCCTTGATTCATACACAGCATGTCACTTCCACAAGTTTGGTTGTCCTAATAATACATCACAAACTTCAAGGGGAGCAATGTCACACAATACCTCATATATGAAGGGCTTGATGTTGTATGGAAGGCGACACTGCTAGCTCACACGAAGATCCCATCCTTGGTGAAGCCACCTGATGGTGTATGTTTGTGGATGTGTTGTGGTTAGTAAGCCCAACCGCTTCACGACCTCTGCCGAAATGAGGTTCTTTTGGCTCCCGCTGTTGACAATGAACTGTAGCCGGGATCCCTTTACCCACATCTGGGAGTGGAAGAAACGCTCCTCCTACGCTGGATCTTCAAGTTCCTCATTCCGGATCTTCATGGTGGCAATGGTGGCATTGGGCTCTGCATCAATAATCTACTTCCCTTTGTCATTCCCCTTGTTGGGTTCTGACTCAAAGTCAGAACATGCATCTGATTCTGAAACCTTTAGTTCAGCCACCAGTGACTGCTTGGCTCGACACTCACTTGTGTTGTGAGTGGAGCTCTTATGGAACTCACACCATTTTCCTGTGTCCTTTTTCGGCTTCGCGGCGTTGTTCTTTGCTTGCAGCTTTGGCGGGTTGTTTTGGGTCACCCCGCCTTGGCTTTGTCCTTTGTTCTGTGGTTTGGGGGCACCTTTCCCTTGCTTCAGATTCAGAGATCCAAAGTCTCACTTCTTCTATTTAAACTTTTTCTTGACCTTGACGGCATATCGGTATGTCGTGCTAAGCAAGGAGATGTTCATGAATTCTATTTCTTCCTAGATGTACTTGTGCAGGCAACCATGGTATTTGAGTATAAAATGCTGCTCCGAATCCTTGATACCTAACTTTGTGCGAGGGGTATGGAAAATATTGGTAAACTCCGGCACGTCTTGGTCCCTTCCCTACTGTAGCATGGTCCACTTTATGTATTGATCCTCATAGCTTTCGACAGGGTAGCACTGCTCCTTGATGGCATTCCGGAATGAATTCTAGGTGGGTGTGGCTGAAAATAGTGAGCCGATACTTTCATCCTTCTGCTCGCAGTAGGTTTCCCACCAGTCCTTGACATGGGGGGCCGCTTTGAGAAGAGCGAAAATAATCTTTTCCCGACTGGAAAAATCATGAACAGAAAAATAACCCTCTAGCAGATTTAACCATTTATCGACGACATCTGCGTCTATCTGACCCTCGAATATGGGGATTTCAAAATTAACTTGTACCTTAAATGGTGTGGAGTTTCCAAAGTAGCTATGGGAAGGCAATGCATCGCCCCTGGGTAGCCACTGAAGGATCTGGGCAAAGTTGGCCATCATCGCGTTCCTCGCGTTCCTCTGTCACTCAAGGGCTTCTTTGAGCAAGATTTTGATAGGATCTCATGCCCCCTCGTCTTTCTTTTCATCCACCATGGGAGGCCATCAGGATTTGCGAGGCTGGTCTTGCAAAGGTTCGACCAATTCAAGTCCTAACTCCTTATATCCTGACCTCGTTGGGGACATGCAAAGAAAAACAGAGAAAAAGCAGACCCCTCTGATACCACTGCTTCGGATTTAAACAAGAACGCAACAAATTACAGAGATAACCATAAACACAAAGATGCAGTGGAAATAATACTTCATTTCATTAATGTAAAATACTGAGATATGCTTACAAACAGAAAATGGAAATAAACAGCTAGGGCGATGGTAGCTTATCTCTCAAAAGTGATGTGGTGGCTACATGCCTCTAAACTGTGTTACAATGAGGCTCGAAGGCATATTTATTGTTGAGAAACAATGGAAAACCCTAAACATCCAAAAACATAACCCTAGAAGATGAAACGCCATACTGTGGGCCTCATTTGGGTAAATTGGTACATCAACTTCCTGGGGTCGTAACTTTGGCATACGATCTCCGTTTGACGCGTAAATATCTCGTTAGAAAGATCTATCCGAGAACTACAACTTTGGGAAGAGAAACATGGGTCTTGCTCCCAGTTTTCCCAAAAAAAGTCGTTTAGGGCCCCAAAATGGCTCCAGAAGTTCAGGACCTGAAAAACTGTTAAAAATAGTAAACTATGCTACAATTAAGGAAACTGAAAAGCTAAAAGAAACAATGGTGGGGGTCCAAGTGGACTTGGCCGGTGGCCCCCAATATCCACCTGGATCATAATTTGTGTATCGTGTTCTGGATCTTCTGGATGGGAGGTCTCTGATTAATTTTCTTGAAAAGGTGGCTTGATGTTCTGATCTGGTCCATTTTCCCTAGTTTTTCCAGCATTTTGGTTTTTTCTAAAATTTGGGTTTTTATTTTGAGGAGCTTGCTGGTTATCCCATTGGGGTTTTCTTTCTATGCTCTCTACTCTATCCATTAGTCTTTCCATACTTTTGGCTAAACTATCTATTTTAATGTCAGATGGTGAAGTTTCATCCTTTGCAGTTCCTCTCCTTTCATTTTTAACTCTATTTCTTTTAGCTAACAAATTAGCTTCTACACTAACTGCTACTCTTTGCATTTCTTCTAAGGTTGGGGGCTTTCTTTCCCTAAGTTGGTATGCCATATCTATGTCAAAACCATCAGGGAACTTTATTAATGCTAAGTCCAGTGGGGGTCTAAGGTTAACTGGAATTGCGTTGTATATATTATTGAATCTAATGCAGTAATCTTGAACAGTTTCATTAGGCCCCCTTCTAATATTTTCATATTCTGAAAGGATTTGTAGGGGATTCCTTTTCTTTTCCCATCTGTTCAAAAATTGTTGGTAAAAAAAATCTAAACTATCAATACTATTGGCAGGCAACCCCCTAAACCACTTCCTAACCTCACTAGCCAAAGTTTTGGAAAAGAGTCTCATTTGAACATTATCTGTGTCAATTTCGTGCAACTCAAAGTAATCTGTCATTTTGTTGACATGTTGTTGTGCAGTGTAATGTCCTGTGCCATCAAATTGAACAATTTTACTTTGGTAGTCTGTTGGCATAGCACCAAGTTAGGCAAGTAAAACAAGAGGAGCATATCTGTTTGCCATGGTTGTAAGTTGGGAGAGGCTGAGATGTGGGGTTGAGGTACTTGGAGATGATGCAATAGTGGATGAAGAACCAGGACTAGTAGATGATGAATAAGTAACGATAGGTTGATGAGGGAGTGTAGGTATAAATGGTGGTGAAGAATGGAGTGTTGAAGTTGAAGGGAACAATGGTGAACTCAAAGTAATGGACAATTGTTCAGAAAGCTCAGGGGTCGTTGCAGTATTAATGGATGATTGTGGAGATTTCAGAATGTATTCATCTATTGATTTATTGGCATGTTGAACTTCAATGTCTGCAATAAACTCAGGATCTAGAACAATTTCATCAAGTGCACTTTCAGATTTTGTTCTAAATAATGATAAATCAAATGACACATCAAAGGGAAGTTCTTCTTCAACTAACCAATCATCAGGGCATGAATCTGCTTTAATTAAAGGTATATTGCTAACCTGACTTTCTTCTTTTTTGGATTTTCTTGAAATTAGGTTGGGATTATCAACTACTGGGGTAGGGTTTGGATCTGGATTAGCCCTAGTAAAATGAGTCTTGCTAGAAGCCAGAATTTCAAATTTTCTAATAGTTTTTGTGAGATTTTTTCAAAATAACTTCTAAAAAATGACTTTAAGAGGCTCAGAATATAGATTTAGAATTTTCTTAAAGCTTTATTAGGACTGAGGGTTCGATTCCCCAGTATGGTCGCCACTATGTTATCACTCAGAACTTTTCCCTAGAAGTTATCAGAAGAAGGAAAGGACCGAGGTAACCACAAACCAACTTTGGAGCATAGGCTCTAGCCAACTTAGGCTCAGAGAGGGCTCTCTCTATATGATTTAGCTTTGTTTGCTTGGATTTCAGGCTAGTTATGAATGTTCTGGGGGTTTTTTATTTGTATTCAAGATTGGATGGTGGAATCCTTAAAACAGATGGGTAGAATGATGTCTTTAGACCATTGGGCTATGGAGTCAACAGAAGGGCAACAGAATTGGATCAATTCACTAAAGGGAATGTCCAAAGGGAAAGCTAGTAGAGTAAAGTTTAGGTCTTTGGAACAGAGGGGTGGAATGGTTTCATTCAGGGTGAGAGAGAAATTAAGGGTTCTAAGACCAAGATATAAAAGAGGAATAGAGGGTAATCGAAAGCAAAGGGCAATTAAGAATCCTTTGATCTTGATTAGCAAGAAACAACCTAAACTAAGGAGGAATTAAGAATTCCTTAACTTAGATTATCAGTTGAAAACATTTATATGCATAACTGTTAAAACAGAGTGTAATTAAATAAATTCTGAGATATTATTCCAGTTATAGCACTCAGATTCAGAAATACATTAAAGATTGTAGAAAAAACTTTAAGAAATATAACAATAACATAAGAGAATACTTGTTTGCACTTCGCTCAACACGTGAACCCTGTGAAATATCTTGTCTTTATTCAGCAATCCAGCTTGCTGGCTCAGTCAATGATACAATACCTTTACAATCTTTTTCTCCAAATTTCTATAGAAATGTCTAAGAATCCCTCCACATACTTCGAATTATGAAATATTTATACAAAAATTATTACAAAATATCTCAAACTAACTTGAGATTTAATCTAGGAAATAAAAATATCTTCTTGCAAGAAGATAGAGATAGCTATTGAACTTCTTTATGCTGTCCCTTTTATTTTGGTGCTGCTGGCCTTTATGGTTTGATCTTTAGCCCTTTATGCTGCCTTGCAGTTTGATCTCTCATGTTGGAAGCTTCATTTAAACTTAGGCTTTGATCTGATACACTTTGAAACTGATATACTTTCATCTGGCTGATTTATCTTTTTCCTTTTACTGTGTTTTTACTTTTATTGTACATTTTAATGTTTTACTGTGTATTTCAACAGTAATTTATTTTGTTTTTTCCATGTATCAACATCTGTTAGTTGGATATTGGTCAAATTTATGTATGTTTTATCTGTTTATCTTCTAACTGTATACTCTGTCTAGTTCCTCTGTTTTGAAAGTCAATGTCTCTGTGTGAATGATTTCTTTCTATGTTCTGTGTATAACTATTTTCTTCTTCTGAATGAAGGTTTTTAAATAAATTTCTTTTCTAGTTTTGGAGTAAACAAGTTTTGTGACTAGTATCAAAACTTTTTAGCCAAGCTCTGGTCTTCTGCTAATTACCTGCAAAATACAACAATCATTAAGAAAACATAGGTTGGCAGGAAAGGAAATTGATGGCTTTATTGCACAGGGATGTCTGGGGAAGGAGTCATGGCAATGTTTTGAAATTAATCAAAGGTCGAATTGTGTTGCAGAGGTTCAGGGTGGCGCTGGAAGGGTTTCATAGGTTTTACTATGAAATGGGGCAAAAGGAATGAAAACGGGGGTTTTCAGGGTTTTTAACGGGCAACTTTTTAAATTTGGTGCGGGATTAGTTAAGTGAATAGTGATGGTTTATTGGGTTGAGTGGGGATGCAGTTTCCCAGGCCATTGCACTGCTTTTGTGGTGAAGGTGGTATTGAGGAGGGGTCACCGATCTACCTCTACGCTTGACACGTAGCATTTGGGGTTCGGGGGAAAACCGCTTTATCGGGTGGGTAACGATCGGCCATCGGGCATGGCCGATATGCATGGGACCGTCGGATGAGGGGGATGGTGATCAGACGGTAGTCGGGCGAGTGAGGTGCATAAGTGATAAGAGCATGGGATTCAGGGGGGGCTAGGACTTTAATCTTCAACGGTTTGTGATTAATTAAGATTTAATCACGGGTTTAATTGATCGGGCGGGTTTTAATAATGAGGTTTATCTATTTTGTTGGCATAAGGGGTAAATAGTATAGTTTATATTAAAACTAAGGGTTGGGGGTATTTATTTATCGGATATAATTAATATACGGGAAAAGGTATATGGGGGTTTATATAATTACATTAAAAATTAATATGAAATGTGATGGGCGGAGTGGATATACCCCTAAGTAAAAAGGTAATGTTTGTGCATACGCTTTATACTTAGGATAAAATGTTTTTTGTGGGTTTTTTGAATGAAAAGGGATTTAATTATGGAGTTGTTTTACTTTTCCTAGGAAAATGAGTTTAACATTAGGAAAAGGGGTTTTATTAGGGAAATGAAGGGGGATGACTTTTATGAAAGGGATTCTAGCATTTAAGGTCCATAAGTCATTAAGCCGAGGGTCCGGTCCCACCAAAAGTCAGAGAAATGCTCTGAGCCTCTTTGACTTGAAGGATTTAAATTACTTAGAACATACTTGTAAGTAGGAAATTAGTAAGTAAGGGGAAAATGAATGAGGGGGAGTTAATCACATTAACTTACAAACCTTTATTTTTGCTTCCATAATTGATCATACATATTGAAATATGTGTCTAAGCCTGATGCATATGTTTTTATCCAATCAATTTTGTAGTTCAACAACCTTTCTTCTACTTACCCATTTCATTACCCTAACATTTTTT
The DNA here is from genome assembly GCA_031772625.1 of Pinus tabuliformis. Classification (NCBI taxonomy): domain Eukaryota; kingdom Viridiplantae; phylum Streptophyta; class Pinopsida; order Pinales; family Pinaceae; genus Pinus; species Pinus tabuliformis. The sequence goes on from CM062809.1 coordinate 1,011,720,303, forward strand.
CTTCATTTTATTTTGGTGCATTTAGGCTAGCAAACCCTTATCAATCATTTTCTTTTAAAAAGTAAACTATATAATTGTAACCTTATATCATTCAAGGGCTCAGATTAAACTGATGAGCTCCTTTTACTTCTCTACCTAACTAATAATCTGCCAAGATTGAACTGTTTGGTCAGATTTTATTCTCTAACTATAAACATAAAATTCAAAGCATCAAATAGTCAAGATTAAGCAGTTTGACTACCATGGGTTGTGGCATGTATGACAAGCTACACACAATAATTATTATGTATAAAAGTAAATAGTAGTGGCATTTAGACTTGCACACTTTCATGGTCTCTTTTTGTTTTTGGGGTTCACATATTTTCATTTTTTGACCTTCTCTTATTCTTTTTGTCCTATGATTTTTCTTTTAAGACATACTCTCTTTACATTTTTTAATTTTTAATATTGAAAACATTTGGAGAAAGCAAAGGTATGTACAATATTACAAGGCTTAACCTTAGTCATTCAAAATCATGACCCCTAATGGAATAGGAACCTAACAGTTCCTAGGAGGTTTGACCTAATTCCAAGCATTAACAATTTTATTTTTATGGTTTTGGACTTCTACATACACATGTTTCTTTTTGGATACAAATTACATGTTTTTAGCTCAAGTGCTCTGAACAAATCTTTTCTGATGACTCTCTCTTTGAGAGTCCATAATAGTTGATAGGTATTAATCGGTTGGTTTTCCCTTATTGCATTTTTTGTTTAGATATCTGTCCATTTGTGATACGATTATGTGATGTCAAGATATGAATGGAGTGAACATTCATATTCATATTTATTTCTTTTTGTTGTGATAGGCTCGTTGCACATCTCGATCAGACAATTCCCTTTGGTGAAATGCACTATTTTAGTATATATGCTTAATGTAATGTTGTTATGATTATTAATGAAATTAGAGTTTTCCCTTCTAGAAAAAAATTATATAATCAATAATATCAATTTTATATTTTATTTTATTGTTAATTAAATGTTTACTTTAATTTTAATTTAATACAATTATAAATAACTTGCATTTCATTAAATAATCAAATACGAAGAAAGCCCATCTCTCACTTGGAAAACATAATGTTTTATTTTCATTTAATTTAATTTGTAGTTTTATTTTAAAATAAATTTAATTTTTATTATATTTAATATTCAATATTAATTTTAAAAAATATATATTTATGATCACCTCTTTTAAATAAAAATAATAACAAATAAATTCAAAATAATTTTTAATGTTTATTATATATATATGAAATGTTAAAAAAATGTGAATTTGAGTTTACATTTTTATAAATAATTTACATACATAAAATTAGAAATAGAGAAAACATTATCAAGGGATATTATATACATTAATACAAAAAATATATAGATAAATGATAGCTCAATTTACATATATTAAGAGAATAAAACATATAGATAAATGTTATTGATTGCGTAGCAATTTAATGATGGGATCATTCACTTGTAGTGAAGATGAACCACATTTGAGGGTTCGAGATGTAGGCACAAAAAAATTGATGTGATGGATCAAGAAGAGAAAATTCAAAGCAATTCAAATCACATAAGCCTCAACATTGAAATTCAATTATATGCATTGAGATATTGAAGCATATGAATAAAAGTGTATAGATAAATGGAAACTCAATTTGTATACATTAATACAATGAAGCATATGAAGTGTATAGATAAATGGAAACTCAATTTGTATATGTTAATACAATCAAGCATATGGAAAACATATTGAATATATGATAACTCAATTTGTTTACATTAAGATATTGAAGCACATGGATAACTGTGATTGAACTATGTAGGAAATCTGTAGAGGCCATAAAAGGATTTTTGTGCATTGTTATATGGGGGCAAAGCTAGTACCTAGTGCCATGCTTTGTCCCAAACAATGAACATGGTGAAAACTCCCCCAAATCCAATCAACATTCCCAGCTTCAATGCCATCAAGGACATCTTTTCATCTGTACCACTCAACCATTCTCTTTTAATATTACTCTTACTATCATTGTCTTTAGTCTTTGATTCATTTGATTTATCCATTTCATTGCATGGTAGTAGAGGAAACCCACATAAACACTTATTCTTCTAAAATAAAGTTCCATTGAAGGTATCAAATTGTGTCCCTTTGGGGATTGGCCCACAAAGGTTGTTAGTTTAAACATCTAGATAAGCCAACATTGATAATTTAGACAACTCTTGAGGAATTACTCCATGTAATTTAGTTTTGGCCAAGTCTAATTGCTCCAAAGAAGATATCTGACTAAGAGATCTAGGTATTTTCCCTTCCAACTGGTTTCCAGATAAATTGAGTAACCGTAAGCCAATCATACTTCCTATTCTTATAGGAATTTCTCCTAGAATATTGTTGTTTGACAAGTCAAATATGATGTTTTCATACAACACATATGTCAAATTATACTCAAATCCTTTTATGTAAATTTTCATTCCAACTGAATATTGGGCTATTTCATAATAATAAGGAAGTGACTTAAATCCTTGAAGTCTCTCAAGATGAGATGGTATTCTTCCATTTAATATACTGTTGGATACATCTAACAAATACAACGACGTGATATTTGTGATCCATTGAGGAATTCTGTCATGGAGTTTATTATAACCAACACTTAAAATTTTCCAGTTCCTAAAATTTTCAAGGTATGAAGGAAGCTCACTTATGAATCTATTGTTACGTAGATTCAATATTTCAGGATTGGTACAATTGGCCAACCATGAGGGCAGAGTTAGAATGGGCAGAGAAAGTAGTTAAAGCCCTACAATTGAATGTGCTATTTGTAAGAATATGCCCCTCAAAATTATTTTCAGATAGTTCTAAAAACTCAAGGAAAATCAAATCATTAATACTATTAGGGATACTTCCACCTAAGCTATTATTATATAAACTCAATTCTGTAAGAGATTTTAACTGACCTATGCTATATGGGATTTGTCCAACAATTTTATTTGAACCGAAATATAACATTTCTAATGAATGAAGCTCTCCTATGTCTCTTGGAATTGTCATAAAATTATTATTCATAAAATTAAGGATTTAAGCTTCTTTAGATTGAGAATGGTTTTGGGTATGTTGCCATGAAAATGATTATAACTAAGATCAAGGTTAACCAATCAACTCAAATTGGTGATTTCCGTAGGAAAAGTACGGTTAAATCGATTTAAATTAAGATTCAATGTGTTTAATTGTATGAGATGAGTAATGGACGTAGAACCTGTTAGGCTATTATTGGAGAAATCTAAGTAGTTCAGCGTAGTCAAATTGGAAATGCCTTCCATTATGGAAGTGAGTCAAGACCTAAGTGGGTCAACCTAGTCAAATTAGCAATGGCTTTAAGTGTGCTCCCTGCATGGTTAAAGGAAAGAAATAGATGGGAGAGGGGCAACCGAAATATTTCATAAGGAATAGAACCAAAAATGTTAGGGCTTGAAAGCAAGAGATGTGTAAGGTGTGTCAAATTATCCAACTCACTGGGCATATTGCCTAAGAAATAGTTTCCTCCCAAAAGTAGGTGCTCTAGTTTCTTCATTAGGCCCAACTTGAGCTTGACTGGAATTGAACCGCCCAATGTTCTTAGTGATTGAAGCTGACCCAACTCAACTGGAATTGAACTGTTGAGAAGAGAATTACTGCTGAGGTCCAATGTTCTTAGTGCTTGAAGCTGGCCCAACTCGACTGGAATTGAACTGCTGAGATTCAATGTTCTTAGTGCTTGAAGCTGGCCCAACTCGACTGGAATTGAACCACCAAGATAATTCCAATCAAGGTTCAATGTTCTTAGCCCTTTAATTTTGCCCAACTCAATTGGAATAGAACCATTGATATAATTGTACCAAAGATCAAGTACTTGCAATGCTTTAAGTTGGCCAAACTCTTGTGGAATTCTTCCACTTAAAGTATTACCAGAAAGATTGAAACTATGCAACAATGAGAGGTTGCCAAACGACGGAGGAAGGTTACCTTCCAAGCATGATGAACCAAAAGGCTCAATAGAGAGGTCAATGGCGACTATCCTCTTGGTGTGCAGTCTGCAGCGAATGCCATACCACAACATTCGCAAATGTTGTGAGCATTTTCCACCGTCCAGTTGGAGAGCACACCATCTGGATCGACTATGATGGCATTTCTGAAGGACAAGAGAGCATGGAGGTTCCTTTTATCATTTGCAGCATCCATGGCTGATGATACAAATTCATCTTCTGCATTGCTAAAGATACGAATTGATGTTCCTCCATCATGCTTTCAGGGTCAGAATGACGTTGGAGAAAAGTTGATGGTGTGGGCATGTGTTGAGAATGTGAATGCAGATGTTGAAGCTCATCTGCACGATGGTGAGCATGGGAATATGGGTTGCGGGATGAGTGCTTAATGGACATTGGTGCAGGCAGAGAGAAGGCAACCATGCATAGAAGCACTACTATCAAAAGAAAATCCATTTCTCTCTTTCTCTATTTACAAAGTCTCTCAAAACCTGTGAGTTAGCTCGGTACAGTGGTTCACATATAAATAAGTGGTGTCTAGGATTCGACGATAAAGTGGAAAATTGTAGAATAGTTTTATTCAAAGTATCGATTAATTCGTACAGAGCTAACCCACGCTGACTAGAGGTCTGTTCTTGCACGAGAAAAAGAAAATTTAAGAGACTTGCTATGGTGGTGCTCCACGACAAGATAAAATTGAAGCGAGAATTGAACGAAATTATTGAATAACTTTATTCAGACTTAGTTGTGTGGTATCCATTCATTCTGAGTAATCAATTTTGAAATTAGTAATCAATTTTGATTAGTGAGTGTCGCTTTAAGTAAAGCTAATGTTATATGTTTTCCTTTCCATAAATCTAAAATGTTGGTTTTGCAATATAATCTTTGCAAGTTATATGTTTGTTGTAAATATCAAGAAATTGTTTTTTCTCCATAAATCCAAAATGTTGGTTTTGTACTACAATTTTTGCAAGTTATATGTTTGTTGTAAATATGAAGAAATTGTTTAAAAGTATGGACTTATAGTAGTCATTATTTATGTAGATTATGTACAACATTTTGTACATTATATGTTTTCTTCTCCATAAGTCTAAAATGTTGGTTTTGTAATACAATTTTTGCAAGTTATATGTTTGTTGTAAATATGAAAAACTTATTTAAAACTATTGACTCATAGTTGTCATTTTTTATGTATAACTCTTGGTATGTTTCCTTAAATTGCTTCAAAAAAAGTACAACTTTGGAATACAATGATTCTTATCACTTGTCTTAAATTATTTTGTTGCATCTCTTTATTCTTGACATATTTAGCAATATATATCATACTAATATTATTCATGCATATATAAAAATAAATTATTGTACAATAATATTGAATTTAGATATATACACAATAAAAACAATTTAATTCAAACTATTAATATCCAAATATGCTTTGTAACAATTAGATATTGAAAATTTTAGAATTTAAATTCACAATTTTGAAATTGAGACTCACACTTTTGTAATTACAAATTGATACTTTTAAAATTGAAGTGCACATTTTTCAAATCGAACTTTAATTTTTTTGAATCTAAAATATTTGAATTTCACATTTTTATAATCGAAACTTTTAGTTTTGAAAATAAATATTCACACTTTCAGAATCAAAGTTTACACTTTTAAAAACATCGATAATGTTACTTTTGATATCAAAAGTTAAAATTTCTTAGTCTAAAATGGTACTTTATACACCAAATTTAATGAAAGTACTTAATATACCAAATTTAGTGAAATTAACCTTTTTATATTTGAAAAATTGATAATAATATCATTTCTATAATGTACATATAGTGAAATCATTTATGTACTTCATAATCTACTATAATGGAGACACACTTACTTCATAATAACTCAATATAAAATCTTTTTAATTACATTTTTATCTAAACTTTAAAAGTATTGATATAAAAAGCATAAAACTTAATCTTAATCTCAAATCAATGAATCAAATAAACATGTTGGTTCAAGTTTTCTCTACCCATGGATATAACCAATGAATAACTAGTTTTCTCAACTCAACTAGAATATAACCAACTTGAACCCACTTAACTCAGAAAACTAATTTGAAAACTTGAATCAAATAAACTTATTAAATTTAGGAAATGTACCATGGAGATTATTATAAACAACACTTAAAATATTCAAGTTACTATGTTTTGCAAGGTATGAAGGAATCTCACTGAATCTTTTGATCCTTACATATAGTATTTCAAGATTGGTAAATTTGGCCAACCATGAGGGTTGAGATCTAGAAAATTTATTATAATGTGCAAAGAAAGTATTAAAAAGATTGTCATTGTTATGCCAATAGTAAGAATATGTGCCTGCAAGTTGTTTCCGGATAGTCCTAAAATATCAAGTGAAATCTCAATGATACTCCTCTATATGGAATTTGTCCAGTAAGTTTGTTTAAATCCAAATGTAAGTCATCCAAAAAATAAAGTTCTGCTATGATTTTTGGAATTGTACTTATAAAATTATTGATAGTAAGTAAAGAGAATTTAAGCTTCTTTGAATGGATAATGGCATTGGGTATCCTACTGATAAAATAATATCAAGAAGATCTAAGTAAACCAATTGACAATTGGTGATTGCTATAAGTTCTGCTATGATTTTTGGAATTATACTTATAAAATTATTGATAATAAGTAAAGAGAATTTAAGCTTCTTTGAATTGATAATGGCATTGGGTATCCTACTGATAAAATAATATCAATAAGATCTAAGTAAACCAATTGACAATTGGTGATTGCTATAGGAAAACTACCGTTAATTTGATTTGAATAACGATATGTTTCCCTTAATTTAATGAGATTTGCAATAGGTTTAAATACATTCAATATTAGTCTATTATGGGAGAGATCTATGTAGTTCAACTTAGTACAATTGGAAATGTATTTTATTTTTTTATGGGAATGAGTTACATATGAGGAACAGATAATTAGGTTAACCTAGTCAAATTAGCAATGGATTTAGGTATGCTCCCTATGCGGTTAAAGGTAAGAGATGGTTAGATGAAGAATTTTAGAAGGAATAGAAACATAATGTTGAGGATTTAAATTGATAGTTGTGTAAGGTGTGTCAAATACCAAAATTTCACAATATATTTCTAGAGAGATAGTTTACATTGAGAAGAAGGTGCTCTAATTTCTGCATCAAGCCCAATTTGATTAGAATAGAACTGCAAAGATTATTCCATGCAAGATTCAATGTTATCATCGCTTTAATTTCACCCAAATCGACTGTAATTGAATCACTAAGAACAAATTTATAGCTAAGGTCCAATTTTCTTAACACTTTAAACTAACCCAATTCTATCCAAATAGAACCTTTGATAGAATTCTCTGAAAGGTCAAGTACATACAATGCTTTAATTTTTCCAAACCGGGGTGGAATCTCTACACCAAAATAATTACTATAAAGATTGAAAATATACAAAAGTTAGAGGTTTCCAAGAGAGGGAGAAAGGAAGCCTTCCAACCATGGTGAACAAAAAGCATCAACAATGAGGTCAATGGAAACTGCCCTTTTGGTGTGTAGTCTGCAACAAATGTCATACAATGAGAAAATGTTGTGGGAATTTTCTACTGTCCTGTTGGAGGGAAAGCCAACTGGATCAAATGTGATGGCATGTCTAAAGGACAAGAGAACATGCAGGTTTCTTTTATAATATATGTGATTCATTGATGATGATACGAATTCATCTTCCTCCACCATCCATTTAATTTCAAAATGACTATGGAGAGAAGTTAATGGAGTAGGCATGTGGTCATATGAAGGATGAGAATGGGAATACAAATGTTGAACATTATCTACATGCTGGTGAGTATGGGAATATGGGTTGTGAGTTGAGTACTTACTGGAAATTGGTGCAGGAAGAAAGGAGGCACGTAGAGAGGAGGCATCCATGCACATAAGCACTAACATTATCATGATCATCAAAAGAAAATCCATTTCTCTTTTTCTCTAATTACAAAGTCTCTCAAATCTTGTGAGTTGGCTAATGTACATAGCTTCACATACAAAGAAGTGGTGTGCAGAATTCAATGAGTAAGTGGGACCATATGATGAAACAAATGCCTGAGGAAGTTGTTGAAGAACTTTATTCAAAATTATCCATTCATTCTTATAGATTTAACCTAGTTATCCACTAGGGAAAAAAAGTGAATCCTTTGTTAGTGATACTCGGCGAGAACAACATGTTGAATTAGATCTTCATTAGTGTTCCTCCATGACCACTGATGAAGTGGATGTCAAACTCTCTCTTTTAATATTTATTAGTAGATATTTACATAGATTTACCTATGTTGCATGGGACCCGTCCACCCTAAAAAAACCAACATACTTGTGTCCCTGTGTTCCAGGGATTTGTGGATGCTTAGGAAACATCTCCAAATTGTTGGGTACTTTAATGGGGATTTGGAGAATTCCTTTCCATCCTTAAGATGTTATGACAAGGTTTCAGGGATGTTCCAAACATCCTTCAAGGACATCTTGACATAGAGGAAGCTGCATGTTATTTGAGTTTTAATACTCACCCCAAAAAATATTAAAAACCCCATCAACACAAAATCCAAATCTGGTAGTGGGAGACCCTTTGTGATATTTATAACCAATTAAGTAAATTTGATCCAACTATGATCAAATGGTTGCATAAAGAAATTTTCTCTTTGGTCTATTAAACAACTAGTCGGGGGTTGGAAGTAAATCACTAATTAGAGGTTGGGACTGGCTTGCCAATTTCCATTCCAAGTAGATTCAAAGCCAATCAACTGATTAGGCCTCACTCAAGGTTGGAAGTTGACTTGGTTAGCACTTATTTGATACTGATTTAGTTGGAATAGTTTAGGGTCAACCCCCCTTTAAACATCACGACTCAATTTGGCTGAAGGTCTGACTATGCAAATCTCGCCCCTGAAAATGCAACTAAGACAATTTAATTCCACACCCAGTCTAAAAATAATTTCACCCTCGTGACCTCCTACTTACTCTACCAATACACCCACTCTTACATGACAAATTCTACCCATTGAGGTAAATGGACTCAACATTCAATTTCTACCAATTGAAATTGAGGTAAATGGGCTCAACATAGGCGTCATACAACCAAAAAGCAAATGTACTCATACAAAGAATGGACATATCTGAAATCATAAAATATAACAACTAGAAATTGTCCCAAAAGGTGCAAAGAGAGGTCAATAAGATTGTTAAATTGGAATTGTTAAAATGGAAAAGTTGTATTTTGATTTGAAATAATAATTGTTATATTAGATTTAGGTTGTTTAGTGTGTTTGTGTTAAGTTGGTAATACACAATTAAAATAATAATTGAAATATTGAGATGATGAAAGTTGATTGAGATATAATTTACCACTTATTTTACCAATGAAAGATTTAAAACCATTGTGAAGAAATATTGATTTTCTAGAATGGGCAATTTCTACTAAGAGGAAACAATAGGTACATATTACTTTTGCCTCATTTTAGGCATTCTATGTTGTTTGATGAAGGGAATTTAATAATTTTTTTTTCCTATGTCTAATATGGTGGCATTCAAAATGTATGTTGTATTCTTATTCTCATTTGTATTCCCTATTATTGATGATTATCTCATTTAGGAAATTATCTATAATTGTTGTAAATCAAGACAATGTATTATTACTCTGCATCAAGTTGAACTCGACCCAAAGTATGACAAAGTAGAAGAATCTTGCTATTGTTCTATATTGGTTGCTTCAATAGTAGGTTTTGGATGACATTGTTTGTTTAAAGAGATACTTTCTTAATGTATCACAACAAGTTGCCATAGGCTCATTCATAGTGCATAAGATTCTACATATGCATTTGTTGAGTAACTTGGAAACAATACATTTCTCCATCTCAATGGAGTCCCATAGTTTGTCTATACATATCAAAAAGGCCCTCGTGCCATATGCACACTTTCCTCAGGAATGAGAAATGATATTTTCTTGTCACCTACATGTTTACTAATTGTTTAGGATTGTCAGTGTAAATATTTTGTTGTAGAGTTCATTTTATTACCATCCAAACATAATTGTCTGGTAACAAAATTATGATTGTATAAATATTTGTTTCTTTCATCAATAAAGAACTGAAGTTATTATTGTGGAGTTTACATGGTCCTGTAGAGTGGTATCAGAGCCTCGTTGAAGATTACAAACTCCATGTCTAGTGATTTTTTTGTTTGTTGAGGAGGCTCTATGTGAAGTTTGTGAAGGAAAGTTGGAGTGTGTGAAATTTGAAGAGTTGAAGCAACATTCCCATTGGGCAAGTATGTTGCGATGACTAATTTCACTATGGGCAAAGATTGAGTTAAAGTGCGAGCATATTAATGTGTGTGTCCTATAGAAATTTCTCACAACATGTGTGTTTGAAAATCATTGGTAAGGTATGGATGTCACTAGCATAATTTCTCTATTCCCTCTACAAACTGCACATGCCTCTTGATCTTGTCCTTGTTGTTTACTTCCTTGCCTATGTGTTGTTGGAATCCAGTGTTGTAGTTCAATGTTGAACATCTATGGAATAAGCACAATCTGCATAGTATTTTCTTTCTTTGTATCATGATCCAATAGAACAATCCTATTTTAATTACTAATCCAAGGTTTTCAATCATAGATTGACCAGAACACCTATAGGGTCGACCAATAATGGTAGGGTACATTGCTTTCTCCTTTGGAACATAAATGACATAACAAGATGATCAAATTCTGACCGAAGTGGAGTTATCTTTCCAACACGCAAATTTTCCATTGAAATATCTCTTTTAATATCCCAGAGGTTAGTGAACAAAGCACAGAAAAGGTGAATTTGAGCCTGTTTTCACTGTGTTGGATGGTGTCCAACAGAAAGTGTTTATGAAAATTTCAATAAATTTGATGTTTTCTTTTGATCAATGGTTGAAATAATTTTTGGGAACCACATTATTTAAACACAGTTTTACATTTATGTGAACGAGGAATTTGGAAATAGTTTGGGAACAAAGTTTTTTAAGGAATGGTCAATTTTTTTTTATGATAAGTTTTAAAAATTGAGAAAGAAAGGAGAAACATAAACAGTGAGGCTTGAACTTAGAATTTTGCTGGGTTATTTTTGGAGCTCACCAATAAACCACTAAGTCAAGATTTTATGAAATGAGGAAGGTACTTATTTCCTTTTGAATATTATTGCACATAACTCATATTTGAATGTTTGAAAAATATTTGTTTGAAGCGTATTTTTGGCTGCAAACAATCATGACTTCATTTAGATCAATAGTTGGAATTATGCTTAATTGAAAGGAGAATTATCAAGAATGGATTAGAAATCTTAAAAATGCACTTATTTTTAACAATTTGTGGGAAGGAGTCTGTCAGGAAAAGAAAGATAGAAATAACAAGAAATTACACCTGAGTCACCTCATGATGAAAAGAAACGTGTAATTTAGGAGACAAAAGACAAGAAGGCATATGCATTAATTACTACAACAATGGCATAAGAGGTATGCAGATATGTTATTCTTGTGATATTGCATTTGAAGCATTAGAAAAGTTGAAGAAACTTTATGATTCACATTCAGAACTTGAAGTCATTCAATTGTTGTTGAGATTGTTTAATTTGGAGATGAAAGATAATGATCCTTTGAAGATGGTCTCTCAAATAAAAGCTATTTTTCATGACATAAAAGCCACTAGTGTTGAAGTACATTTGCAAGTTAGTGATTTTATTAAAGTTTTCAATCCTGTCTATTCACCATACTTGGAATCTCTCCAAGCTAGTGGACGATTGAAAAACATTACATTTGATAATATAGTGAAAAAAATTGTTGAGAGAGAAAATGCCTTTGGGAAGAAAAATCCTCCACAAAATTCTAACATAGAAACTTTAATCCTTACACAAAAAGATCAAAAGTCTCATGGTGAAACTTCTATAGGTGATAAAAATACTAGAGGTCATGGTAGAAGAAATTATAGAGCCAGGGGTAGTTGCGGGGGGGGGGGGAGATAATTAGGGAGACAAACAACAAAAGGATAGACAACAAATGATTTTTAATTGTAAACTAGCTATCAAATGTTTAAGACGTCAAAAAATTGGTCATACTACTGCTAATTGTAGAATTCCTTGGGAGAAAGTAAGTGAAAGGAGAGAACAATTAAATGAAAAGAAATATCAACCATCAATAGATAAGGGAAAATCATCACAGTCTGCACATTACATTCTCTCCCATTGCAATTTTGATATTAATGATGTTTTTAGTACAACATTTTCTTCTTGGCAAGATAGTTGGATTTTGGATTCAGGTGCCACATGTTATATGGCTTTTAGAAGAGAGTTTTTTGAAGATTCAGTGACCAAGTTGATGTAGAAGTATATTTTACTAACAAATATAAAGTTAAGCTTTCTGGAATTGGAAAATTTCATTTGAAGATACCAAAACTTGCATATTATGTTTTACATGATATATTTTACATTCCACAATTTCAAAGAAATCTAATGTATCTTATACATATTCAGCAGCAAGGACATTCCATACATATCTTTCATGGAATCCTTGAGATACGTAGAGAATCTGGTCATATAGTCATTATGACCGGTGTTGAAGAAGGTACGCTTTTAAAACGGAATGGCACATCCTCTACTTTGAATTTTGATGATAGTTCTACTCATTTAGCAGAACAAAGTGATACTCTATCTTCCAGTTTTTTATGGCTTGAAATTTTTGGTCACATTAATTATGAAAACATCAGAATTATGAGATAACAAGGCATCAAAGGATCACCTACAATTCCCCGAAAGATGACAACATGTGATGCTTGTATTTTAGGAAAACATTGTAAGCAACCTTTTCATAGTTCTTCTTCTAGAGCTTCCAGAAGATTAGGTCTCATATATTTAGATTTATGTGGACCTATGCCTGTTGCAACTTCCAATGGAAATAAATATGTGTTGTAATTTATTGATGATTACTCTAGAATGTGTTGGGTGTAGTTGTTGAAAGATAGTTCAGAAGTGTTTGAAGTTTTTAAAACTTTTCATTTGATGACCAAAAATGAAACTCAACAGAATATGAGCATTCTTAGAAATGATAACGATGGCGAATATACTTCTCATGCTTTTGAACAATATTTGAAGGACAATAGAATCAAACTTCAGAATACCATACCTTATAATCCACAATAGAATGATGTTGTAGAACATATGTATAGAACATTTCTTAATATGGTTATATCTATGATGTTTTTTACAAATGTGATGTTGATGTTTTGGGGAGAAGCAGTGCTTTGTGGATCATATATTAGAAATTATTGTCCTTCATATGTTATCAATAACAAAACTCCTTATGAACTTTAGTATAATAAACTCCCAACTATTCATTGTAGATTTTCCCACTGTAGATCACCTGGTAATGCAATGTACTAAAGCAAAACACTTGATCTACTTCTACAAACAATTGAGCGGAAGCTTAATCGAACATGAGCAACATCAAGCATGAACAGATATAACTGAGAATGAGAAGTAATCAACCATAACACAAAAGATATATCACTGGGGAAAGCACTAGCCTAAAACCCCAACTCTGTATTATCATACAAGTGGAAATCTTGTTCAAGTTACAAAAAGAATCAGCTCTCAAGCTATCCTGCTCTCTCTGCAATCAAACAATACTTTCTCACAAACTGAATAGACATAGAATATATCTTCCTCAAGACCTCCAAACCTCCTATTTCCTTGTGATGTTTTGATTAGGGTCCAATGATATCACATGTGTGAATTGGCCTCATCACACTCACTGTAACCTCAGGTCCAACTGTGCAATCCTCAAGGAATATTATTCCTTCTGCATGCAAGGAATATTCACAATAGAATATTCTTGCAACTGATAGTACACTGTCCCTCCATCTGATCTCAACTGGGTCTCTGACTGAACTGACATGCATGAGTTATCCATGAGTGAATCTTCAGTTATCTGAAATACAGTAGTTACATGCATGCAAGCATTAACTAACTGAACTCTCATTAATTTAACAAACTGTTAAATTAATCTAACTGGACTTGACTCAGTTAACTAAGCCAACTAATTACAACTCACTCTTATCTCTTTAACTGATGGATAAATCCCTCAATCAAAGGAGAAACTGTTGCATGTCCTCACATAGACTTCTTGTTTATAATTCCTTAACTAATTAACTCAATATGAATTAATTAATCATTTTACAAACAGTTGTTAACATCAAATTCGAATTTTACTTCCTATGCTTAGTCCAGGGACTGACTAAAATAAGAAGGGAATCCAAAATGCTATTTTTAGAAAACATATTTTTAGCACTTTCACTTTTCACCCATTGTAGCTAAGATCTCCAATGGCTGAACTGCTATTTATAGCCCAGCTATTTATAGCAATGCTATTTTTAGCATTTCTTGTTGAACATTTCAACACTCCCTCTCAACAAGAAAGGGATTATCAATAACCCCGATCCTGTCTCTGTGGAACTCGAACTTGCATTTTGACAATGCCTTAGTCAAAAAATCTGCATCCCGCTCCTTGGTCGAAACATACTGCAACATCATGATCCTCTTGACCACACAGTCCCGTAGATGATGGTAACGGGTATGTATATGCTTGGACCTGTCATGAAACACTGTATTCTCTGAGAGCTTTATGCAAATCTGATTATCACAGTATATCACTGAAGGATCCAACATCTGACCAAACAATCCCACTAGAATCTTCCGCATCCAAATGTCCTCGCATGCTGCCTAACTAGTATCCATGTATTCAACCTCTGCTGAGCTAAGTGCAACTGATCTCTATTTCCTACTATACTAAGAAACTGTATTTGAACCAAGGTTGAAGATTCCTCTAGAAGTGCCCTTCTGGTCTGATGGACTACTAGCCCAATCCACATCTATGAAGCCTTGTAGATTCACTCCCTCTGTCCGTCTGTACCATAATTCGTACTATGTAGTGCCTCTGAGATATCTCAGCACATGTTTTGTTGCCTTCCAAAACAGCTTGGTAGGATGAACCATAGCTTGACTTAGTTGGTTCACCGCAAAGCATAAGTCAGGTCATGTTTTCACCAGATACATGACTGAACCCACCAGTTGTCAATAAACAGTAGCATCTACTACCTCACCTGAAGTAGCATCCTCCTTCCTCCAGTTCCCAGCTAGAGGAGTCTGCATGGGTTTGCACTTCTCCATCTAAAAGCGCTTGAGTATCTCATTGGCATACTTGCCTTGAGACACAAATACTTCCCCATCTTTCTGCCACACTTCCATGCCTAGAAAGTAGTGCATGAGGCCCATGTCCTTCATCTCAAACTCTCTTGCAAGGTCCTCCTTGCAAGATTTGATCAGTTGATCATCACCTGTCAAAATTAGATCATCGACATAAAGTATAATAATCAATGGCTTACCTTCTACCATGATGTGGTAAAGGTTCACATCTGCTTCACTCTTGGTGAGGCCCAACCCGGTGAAATAGTTGTCGATCCTAGTATACCAAGCACGGGGTGCTTGCTTTAGCCCATACAGTGCTCACTTGAGTCGGCAAACATGCGACTCATCATCGAAGGTCTCAAATCCTTTGGGCTACTCAATCTATACCTCTTCCTCAATCTTCCCATTGAGGAACGTCGTATTCACATCCATATGATGGATCTTCCAACATATCTGAGCTAATAGAGATAGCATCGATCTGATAGATGAGTACCTTGCTATGGGAGCAAAGGTCTCATCGTAGTTAATCCCCTCAACCTGTGAGAAACCTTGGGCAACAGACCTTGCCTTGTGTTTCTCAACACTGCCATCAACTGTCTACTTTACCTTGTAAAGCCATCGGGAACTAACCACTGACTTGTCCCCAGGTCTAGGGACAACATCCCACACACTGTTTCGTATGATAGAATCACACTCTTCTACCATTTCATCAACGCATACTGGTTGATGCACTACATCCTGAAAGGAAGAAGGTTCGGTCACTACACACTCCCCAATCAGGGCCATGTAGCTAGTTTATCTCTCAGGAGATCTCCTCTGTCTGCGCTAAGAGGATGGCCGCCCCACATTCTCTCTCGCATCTAGCATCAATCTGTCAGCTTCCCGCGAGCGTTTCTGCCCGTCTCTGGAAGACTATCCAGGAGTGGTGGTCTCCACTAATGGATCCTCTACATGTGGCTGATCCACATCATCAGGAAGCTCCTCCTCCTTTGGAACTAAAATTTCCTCATCACCATGCAACTTGAGCTCCCTCTCAAGTGACACTCGCATGGCTCTTTGCTCGTTGAACTTCAGATCCCTGCGCACTATGGTCCTCTGACTGGCAGGCAAAAACACACGATAGTTGTGGGGTGTATCTGTGTACCCCACAAGTATCCCCAACTCAGTTGTTGGGTCTAGATTCTTCCGAGCATCTTTGGTCACATGACAGAAAACTGGTGATCCAAAGATGCGGAAGTGACTCACATCTGGTCGCTTCCCCGAAAAAACCTCCATAGGTGTCTTCATCCCCAAAATATGATGAGGACTTCTGTTTTGACGGTACACTGGTGTATTGCATGCCTCAACCCACAGATGAAGTGGTAGGCTTTGGTCATGCAAAATTGCTCGAGCTACTCCCACAATAGATCTGTTCTTCCTTTCGGTCACCCCATTCTGTTGTGGGTTATGAGGTGCCGTCAGTTCCCATTTAATTCCTTCTGCTGCACAGAAGTCTTTAAACTGCTGGGAAACATACTCTCCACCATTGTCGCTATGCAAGGCTTTTACTTTCTTTCCAGATTTTTTCTCTGCCAAGTCTTTAAACTCACAAAACCTCAAGAAGGTTTGATCCTTCTTTTGCATAAAGTGGATCCAACATCTACGAGAAAAATCATCAATAAAAATAACATAGTACCTTTGCTTAGTGGTGGAGGCTGTAGAGAATGGTCCACATACATCTGAGTGAACTCACTCCAGGATTGCTCTAGCTCTACTATCCCAATCCTAAAAGGAAGCTTTTGTATACTTACCTAGGGTGCATCCTTTGCATGTGTCTGTTTTCTCTAGTTTTCCCTTGGGTAAGCCGGTAGAAATTTTTTGCATAATCTTCAAGGCCCCGTGATGCAAGTGGCCCAGTCTTCTATGCCACAGCTCGCCAACATCTTGGCTTTGCACCACCTCTACTTTGGAACTCAGTGCAACATAGTCATCTACCTCCAACTTGTAGAGATCCTTTACTCGAATCCCAATTCTCTTGGTCTGTCCGGTGCCGATATGCCTAAGGAAAACTTTTCCTTTAATAAAGACTACATCATAGCCTTTATCTTCTAGCATAGCAACAAACACAAGGTTCTTTTTCAAACCTGGTACATACTTAATAGCAGATAGGATGAGAGGAGCACCATGCTCCCTCTTAAACACCACTGTACCTTCACCTGAGACACAGTACTTTCCATCATCGCCCATCTCAATCTGCATCTGGAGATCCTTCTCCTCCAATGTACTAAAAATATTCTTGTCACCCGACATGTGGAAAGAAGCTCCATTGTCCAGGTACCAAACACATCCCACCATGGATGAAACCATGCATGTGATAAGTGAGAAATCCAGCTCAAACTATGAAGCTAGTGCATCACCATCAGATCCCTTTGAGGAACCCTTCTTGGATTTCTTCTGTGGACAATTCATTGTATAATGGCCCACTTCATGACAGTGAAAGCATCACACTTTCGATTTGTCAACCTTCTTCCCACCATGAGAATATTTGGATTGAGAAGCCTTCCCTTTCCCTTTCTTAGCTTTACTCGCTAAAGCTAGATTTTCTTCATCATCTTGTTTTGATGAAGATCCATCCCTGGTGCTTCGCCTTATCTCCTCCTACATCAGATTCGACCAAAGTCATTCCCAATCTGGTAGTTTCTGTCTGCCATTAACCGAGTCCTGGTAGCTATGCCTAGCTCTTAGGAAGACCGAGGAGTGCAAGACTCACCATGTCATCATCAGCAGTCATGATCCCTACGCTTCCAAGCTCATCCCTGCAGGTGGTGAGCTTGTTCAGGAACGTAGAGATTATGCCGCCCTTTTTGCACTTGATCTTTTGAAGTTTATCTTTCAGCGCCAGCTTCCTCTGATCATTGCTATTCTGATAAAGATCTTTCAATGTTTTCCACACAAAAAACGGAGTCTCCTTCCCATGGAGGCCCGAGACAATGTGATCTCGAACTCCCTCCAGGATGATTCTCCTTGTTCTAGCCACACACTTTTTCCATTCCACCAGTTGAGTAGCATCAATCGGCTTCTGGACTTCTTGATCAATGAAGTCTTTTAGGTTGTTATCTTCTAATACTACCTCCATGTGATCCTTCCAGGCTATGTAATTTGAACTGCCATCAAGGGCATATTCGAGTCTCAAACCACTGAATGCCATCGGTGAAATAGATGTGATAAGAACTCAATTCAATATTCAGAAACCAAACTTCGAACTTCTCCTGCTTGTATACTGTTCTTCCTAGATCACCTTTGCTTTGATACCATGTAGATTTTCCCATTGTATATCACCTGGTAATGCAATGTACTAAATCAAAACACTTGATCTACTTCTACAAACAATTGAGTAGAAGCTTAATCGAACATGAGCAACATCAAGCATGAATAGATATAACTGAGAATGAGAAGTAATCAACCATAACACAGAAGATATATCACTAGGGAAAGCACCAACCTAAAACCCCAACTCTGTATTATCATACAAGTGGAAATCTTGTTCAAGTTACAAAAAGAATCAGCTCTCAAGCTATCCTGTTCTCTTTGCAATCAAACAATACTTGCTCACAGACTGAATAGACATAGAATATATCTTCCTCAAGCCCTCCAAGCCTCCTATTTCCTTGCGCAGTTTTGATTGGGGTCCAATGATATCACATGTGTGAATTGGGCTCATCCCACTCTCTATAACCTTGGGTCCAACTGCGCAATCCTCAAGGAATACTATTCCTTCTGCATGCAAGGAATATTCACAATAGAAGATTCTTGCAACTGATAGTACACTGTCCATCCATCTAATCTCAACTGAGTCTCTGACTGAACTTACATGCATGAGTTATCCATGAGTGAATCCTCAGTTATCTGAAATATAGTAGTTACATGCATGCAAGCATTAACTAGCTGAACTCTCATTAATTTAACAAACTATTAAATTAATCTAACTGGACTTGACTCAACTAACTGAGCCAACTAATTACAACTCAATATTACAGCTCACTCTTATCTCCTTAACTGATGGATAAATTCCTCAATCAAAGGAGAAACTATTGCATGTCCTCACATAGAATTCATGTTCATAATTCTTTAACTAATTAACTCAAGATGAATTAATTAAACAATTTACAAACAGTTGTTAACATCAAATTCGAATTTTAATTCCTATGTTTAGTCCAGGGATTGACTAAAATAAGAAGGGATCCTGAAATGCTATTTTTAGAAAAGATATTTTTAGCACTTTCACTTTTCACCCATTGTAGCTAAGATCTCCAATGGATGAACTGCTATTTATAGCCCGACTATTTATAGCATCTTCTATTTTTAGCATGTCTTGTTGCACATTTCTTGTTCATGACCAAAAAATGAAACTCAACAAAATATGAGCATTCTTAGAAATGATAATGATGGCGAATATACTTCTCATGCTTTTGAACAATATTTGAAGGACAATAGAATCAAACTTCAGAATACCATACCTTATAATCCACAATAGAATGATGTTGCAGAGGGGAGTGCCCAATCAGGTCCTCTTAAAATGGGAGCTGTAGACAATTGATGTTTAAGTTCATTAAATGCTTTTTAACAACCGTCAGTCCACTTAAATTCAACATTTTTCATAAGTAACACAAACAAACGGGAAGCTATTTTAGAAAAATCCTTGATAAATCTTCTATAATATCCAGCATGTCCTAAAAAACTTCTTACATCAGTTTGTGTTTTAGGAATAGGAAGAGTCTGAATTACTTGTATTTTAGCTGGATCAACTTGAATTCCTAGGAATGAGATGAAGTGTCCCAATACAATACCTTGATTCATCATCATATGGCATTTTTCAGTACTTAAGGCAAGATGTGCTTCTATACATCGTTTAAGTACTTTTTCAAGGTTCTGTAATGCATCTTCAAAGGTCACACCATAAGGAGTAAAGTCATCCATAAATATTTCTAAGGAATCATTAAGCATATCAGAAAAAATTCCTATCACTGCTCTTTGAAATGTTGCTGGGGAATTACATAGTCCAAATGGAAGAACTCTATAGGCAAAAGTCCCCCATGGACTAGTGAATGTGGTCTTGTCCTGATCTTGGGCTGCAATCTTGATCTGATTATATCCACTAAATCCATCCAAAAAGGAAAAGAATCTCTTACTTGCCAAATTGTTTAGTACCTGATCAATAAATGGTAAGGGAAAATGATCTTTCTGAGTGGCCTTATTTAGAGCTCTGTAATCTACACACACTCTCCATTTCCCATTTTTCTTAGGTACTATTACTAATGGTGAAACCCATTCACTATCAAATATAGGATATATAAATCCTGCATTCAACAGTTTTTGAAGTTCTTCCTTCACAATTTCTCTTAAATTGGGATTCATTCATCGTTGGGGTTGACAGACTGGGCGGGATCCTTCTTTAATATAAATACGATGAGTACATAATTCAGAAGAGATTCCCTTCATATCTGTGTAATCCCATGTGAATGCTTCTTTATTCTCACATAGTAACTTCATTAACTATTATGTTTCAGCATCTGTTAGGTTAGGGTTTATATTTAATGTTTTGCCAGGCTCGATTTCGACTGTTATACTTTTGGAGGAGGTGCCAGCTGATGTCTGAGATAAATCTTCAGTTCTAAGATTTTGCTGTGATTCAGATTCCAAGATTGTAGTCAAGTGATCATGTATTTCAGAGTTAACCGAAGAAGGTTCAGAAATAAAGCTACTAATTAATTCATCTTCAGTTGAATCTTTAAAAGTTAGAGCTTGTCCGATAGTCAAGATGGGTTGGGTTTCATCGTCCTCATAATCTAACCACACAGAGTTATCATTATTAATCATAGGTGTAGCATGAGGGTAAAGAGTAAGCTGTTTGGTTTCACACCCATTAGAAATTGTCATTGAACCTGACCTACAACTGATGAAGGCATCTGCTGTAGCCAGCCAAGGTCTTCCTAAAATCAATGGATGACCCCCCAACTTTGTTTTGGTCATTAATACTAAAAAATCAGCTGGTTAGTTCCAAGATTCGACCGAAATTATCAGGTCTTCAATGACTCCTTCATGTTTGATTGTGGAGCGGTCAGCTAGCTCTAGAATGGTTGGGGTTTCCCTAATTACATTCCTTAACTGTAATAACTGTGCAGTTTCAAGTGTCATGATGTTTATTGCAGCACCCAGATCTACTAGAACTCTAGAAACAAAAGTTTTTCCAACCTGTACTGTGACCGTAGGATGACCAAGGTCACCATATTTCACATGAGGGTTTTTTTCGGACATTAGAGCAGCTAGATCACCCATCACATGAACTGTGAGGGGGTCCTTAGCTTTTCTTCCAGGTTTCTTAATACAAATATCTCTAATAGTTCTAGCATAAATTGGTACATCTCTCAGTGCTTGTAAGAGTGGAATTTTAACATATAAATTCTGCAGCTCTCCTAAAAGATTAAAAGCAGGTGGCTCAAGTGTTTTGGTAAGAGCCAAACGTTCAGGGAATGGTGGCTCTGCTGCTTCAGCAGTCTTGTTAGAGGATGTTTCAACTGTTTCAGCATTGTTATTAGAGGATGATCCAACTGTTTCAACATTGTTATTAGATGACTTTCCGATTTCTTCTTTATCAGAATCGGAAGAAGTAATGTCATCAATAATGGGTTCAACTATTCTCCCAGAGCGTAAATGAATGTCATTACATTACATAGGTGGTTGAAGGGAAAGTACCCCTAGAGTCCTTTGGGCTGAGACTCTACCAGACCGAAAATTGCTTATACAAAGAAACACACACACACAGCCATCTTTTTTACTTTTAAGCAAATTCTAATGTTTAGGGTACATACCTAAGGTCCTACGTTCGAGAAGACCGTTAGGGTGCAAACCCTTCTTGGAGTTCCCTTCTTCTTTCTTTGACCTGCAAGACAAACAAATCAAAGAACACAACAGTACATGTATAGAAGTTTATGTATAAATCATCTTTATGCTATAAAGTTAGTTATAAAAAATCTTTATGTAACCACTTTCATAAGAATTCAACACAAGAATCTCATAAGCATAAAGAAAGATTATTCGGGAACAAAGACGTGTTTCTTTATATATAAAGGCAAATAAAGTACATATATCGGAAAGATATCACCTGAACACCTTCAGCAGGCTCCAAGCAAGCTTCCTCCCGGATTCGTTCCAGCCTCCAGCCTCCAACAAGAGCTCCTTCCAAGTCTTACTCAATGATGATGTCAAGGATGAATGATCACCAATACACATGGAAACAAGGGTTTCCTATGCAAAATGGGGGAAGTGCAGAGTGCACCAAGGACTTCAGACCTGGTCTAAGGGAAAAATCTCAGCATAATAATCTTGCTCTCTTTTCTCTCTCTCCTTGGCCTTCCCTTTGATGTCTTTTTATACCCTCTCCAAAGTAGTTTTTTAGTTAGGAGTTGGTTGGGAACAGTTGGGCCACGGGCACTAACAGGTGATCCAGCAGGTAAACCCGCGATCACCGCCCGAAAAAGAGGAAATCATATTTTTTTAAGTGTTTTAATAGATACACGCGGGTTGGGTATGACAGACCCGCGTGTACACGCGTTTAACACAGGGCAAAGTCGCGTATAGGGAATAAAACACTGTTTTTTAAATGTTTGGACCAGGTCTGGAAGGAGGGGTTGCCCTAGGCCATAAGTGCAGCATCACAAACCATAAGAGTGAGATTTGGAGCTATAACAATAGGGGAAACAAGTTGGTTTTGAATATCAATTACCTGCAGAGCTTTATTATTATTTGGGTTGGGGTTAGGTTGTACAGGCAGCTGGGGTCTCATTGTCTAATTGTTTGGTGGAGCATTTGATGGTAAGGAGAGAGATTGCTGATACTGAGGTAATTGGTTTGGAAATGGGATCTGCGGAGCTGTCCAATTTGGGTTCCATTGATTAAAATAGGTTTGCTGTAAAGCCCAAGGATTCCACATTGTAGGGTCAACAAAAGGAGGATTCGATTGCTGCATGGGTGGGAAATTCATTTGATTAAAGTTTGGGTACTGCATTTGATTGAAGGGTGGGTAATTTTCCTGAAAAGGAGGATGATTATTCCAACGATTAAACGACATGTTAGAATTCGTACCTTGTCCTCATGGTTACCATTGCCTTCTCTGTGTGAGGAGGTACACTGCTTCAGCTTCTTCTTCAATTGGCTGTAGTGCAACTTTTATTCCTGGCAAAGAAGGGCATTGTTGAATCTCGTGGTCCTTTTCACAGATAGTGCAAATTGGTACCTTGTCCAGGGGGCATTCCCTTAGTGGGTGTTTTTCCCTGCATTTAGAGCCGAAAATAGCCAGAGCAGCTTCTGCTTCTACCTGCTTCTTTTGAACCTGCAAGGTATCAATTTGTGAAGCAAACAAGCTTAACATTTCAGTTTTAAATTCTTCAAGTAAGTTACCTATTTCGGCCCGTGTTGCTCCTCCACTTGCTGATTTCTGGACTCTTGAGTATGTATTATCCTTGCTTTTTGGTCTATTTTCTGCTCCTCTCGAACATCTTTTATAGAGACTGACAATCTCATCATGGGATTCCTTAGATATGTCTCCTTTTCCCAGCATATTCAACATATCTAAACAATCATCTCGTACCCCTTTTAGCAATATTGACTTGAGAATATCCTTACTCATATCAGGATGATCAGATCGCTGCAAATTATACTGTAGCCTTTCCACGAAGTCCTCCAGACTTTCATCCTCTTTCTAAGTCATCTTGAATAATTCCTCCTTCCTTTCTCTTGTTCGACAGTAATCTTGATATTTAGCCAGAAATTTCTCCTTCATCTAGTCCCATGTCGTAATCACATGAGCTCCCAAGCTCATGAACCATCTTAATGCGTTCCCTTTTAATGTAGCTGGAAACAACTTCAATTTCTGAGCAGCATTAACATAGTCATAGCTTCTACACAATATATCAAATTCAAAAAGAAATTCATCAGGATCTTCCGTGGATAACCCATGGAAATTGGGTAATGCTGAAAGTGGGATATTCTTCATAGGAGTTGCTCCTCTGGGGAGATCTCCAATAGGGAATTCCAGGGTGGAGAGAGAATTCTCCCCCCTTCCTTCCTCTCTGCGACCTCCATGGAAAAATCCTTCATTGTTATCCTCCATTGGTTGTTTTCCCGATGCGCTTGTCCGGTCTTCGGAGTTTTCTGTTGGACTTTCAATGTCCTGCACTGATTCCTCTACTTTAATTTCCTCTATTGGCTCTTCCACTGGTCGTTCATCTTCTTCCACCGGTTCCTCAGTATATTCTGATGGTTCTATAATCCTCTCTGGTCCCACTACTTCCTCTGTTTGATAATCCGTCTGGGAGGAGTGTTGGGTCTGTGGTCTTCGAGAGCTTAACCTCTGGGATGTCTCAGCTTTTGAGATGATATCATCAATAAAAGTTTTTCTTCCTCCTCCTTTGCCCTTACCGCCTGAATGGTTAACCTTCTTGCGTCCTCTCATGCATCCTGTATCTCTAAAAGAAAATTGTTAATGCTCTTAAAATCTTCAGTCGCCTTCCCCGGCAATGGCGCCAAAATGTTGGCTGCTCTAATTGTTTATTAATTAAACAGTCGAGTACCACATTAAATTGTCAACCCGGGAAAGTCCTTTTATCTCAAAGGTGACCATGTACTGTATGCACTCAATTCTAAAAGCATTAAAGGATGTAGTATAAACAATTTATTCTTTGTCAAACCCTTACTCTGTGTTACAACAGTTATAATCTATTGCAGGAATGGAATGAAACAGATGACTAATTAAAGATAACAAATCTGCAAAAAGAAATGATGGCTGTCTTGTAACAAAGGATCAGGACCCTATCCTCAGAGTAAGAACATTCAGCACCTGCCCCTGTTATCCAGTTCGCCAATACACTCTGTAAATCCTAGTCACCGGTGAGACACTCTTTTACAGCATCAATCGATTAAGAAAACAGAATATTAGCAAAGGTAAAATAACAGAAGCAATGCTCACAGAAATCACACACACACTCAACAGAAAAGAAATGGGTGAATCTTGTGATGAAGGTGGGCCCTGTCCCTCTCACAAGATTCCCCAGGACATAGATGCTAAGTTAAAATACTAAGAACAGTACTTTATTCATCTGCCAATATGCCAAATTACAATAGAGATTGAATCTTGTTCCTTCACTACAATTTCCTCTGTTACCACCCTCCTGTTCTAATGTAGATGTCTCCCTTTTATAGAGGAGACATCTATTACAATAGATTGTCATTTTTCATTTCAGTTTGACCCTTTTGTACAAAAATAGTAAATCAATTCCTGTTACAGCATGCTGTTACAACAGTGTGTAAATGTGTATTCCTTCATTGATCGGATCCCTTTTCTGTCTCAACTGTCTCCTTGAAATTTACGAGCTGTCCTTTGCTGTTTCACCATTGTTTGCAGATTTGGCAGATCTCAACTGTTTCCTTGACGTTCTCATGTTGTTTCAGCATCTGCGACTGAGGTCTTGCCGGTTTGGACGGTTGCTGATCCTGCTGTTCCAGCGACTGGTTTTGCCAACTTTAGACAGTTGTTGTTTCTGCTGTTTCAGCAACTGGTTTTGCCAACTTTAGACAGTTGCTGTTTCTGCTGTTTCGGCAACTGCAAAATATAATTCTGCAGACTTTGAACAATTTCAACAATTACACAGCAACTTAGTCAACTTCAAAGATTAATTATAAAGATAAGATGATTATGTGTTGAATGATTAAACATATAGCAATGAGGAGAGTTACTTCATACCTTTGGATTAATTAGGACAAAATGCTAGCAAAGGCTTTCAACTATAAGTTGAAGAGAGTAACATTATGTCAAAATAGAAGGTCAAAAGTAGGCAATATGGAGTCCTAACAGTTATTACTGAAGAAAATTTGGAGGATAGTGTTATTTCTGCAAGGTCAAAAAGTGTTCCTGAAGAACATGTACTTCAGGATGTGCAACCATCAAAACCACTTCAACAACCTTTATGAAGATCCACACATGCTAAAAAATTTCCAAGAAAATATGATAATTTTGAAACAGGGAGGTCTTCCAAAGGTGACTCGGGTAACAATTCTCATAAATGTGAATTTTATCATTCTACGATTAGTGAAGAAGCCACTAACTATGATGAAGAGAAGGATGCCATGAAAAAATGAATATGATGCACTTATTAAGAATGGAACTTGGAGGTTAGTGGATCTGTTGGGCACAGGATCCCCCAAGGAAATTTTTGGGGCTTCAAACCTAGATTTTGGCTAAAAATTGTAAATCCGATATAAAGACTCCGAATTTTGTGGGCGCGGAGTGCGAAGTTGTAAATGAGTCATAGGGTTGTCTGCCCTCAATTTTGTAATGTAATTTCAGCTTTAGATATCTACCCATGGTATGCGGACCATGGGATTGTATAAATAGAGCAAGGTTCTAAGTTGTAAAGAAAATCTAAAAAGTGATCTAGGGATGAATAATTGAGTCTTACCTGAAGTGTAAAGTCAGGTCTTTGGGTCATAGAGTAGGAGAAGGCTCTGCAGCTGAGTGTGCAGAGGCCTAGTAGTCCACAATTGAGTGCGCAGACCCTTGCACCTAAGTGTGCAGAGGCCTAGTAGTCCGCAGCTGAGTGCGCAGACCCTTGCAACTGAGTGCACAGGGTGAGTCGAGTCTGAAACCATGAAGCATTAATAAAGAGAAGTTTTCATATTAATTTTGTGTAATTATTTCTTGTTTTCTGCATTGAATATATTGGGTATGAGTTTCCTTTTTACGGTTTATATGGTGTGCAAACTTATATGATTTTGTTGATTAAGTGAATGTGAGATAAAGTATATGTTTACGCAAAGTTAACTAAGATTTGTAAGAAGATAAGTAAGACACGTGGTGTGACTTAGGGAAATAGCACAGATCGCTGCCATATCAGCGTGAAATCACCTCAATCCCTGGTTAGGGCTGCACGAAGGACAATTATAATGGATCGCGAAGGTATCGCAGGTCAGAACAGTGCACGAAGTGACCTGCATGAAGGTAGGCACAATCGAACTAAATCGACACCTCAGACATCTCAAGGGTGTAGAAACTTGGTTCTAACATCCCCCCATACTACTTCGGGTGAGAATTCAGTCCGCGCTCTGTGGGCTGATGTCGAAAGGACTAGTAGTGTAGGGATTTGTTTGGCTAATTAACTCCAAACCTAGGTCAGGCCCCATCAAGCCAACAAATGATTCTGTTGTTAGGACTGGAATCTGCATAGAGATGTCTGATGTCGTATCATTAGAATCCAACTAAGAAGGAAATTGAAGGCTTGTTGGACAAGAGAATTCACGAGTTTGCGGCACAGGAGAATAGGAATCTGCGACTGACAAGAGAAGAGTGGTTAGACTACTACCTGTACACAGAGATCCACAAATCTTCTTCACATCTTTCCCTACTGAGTTGCACGAGTGGATCGTGAAGCTAACAGATAGCCACAAAATGTGGAAGCTTGACGTTCCTATTGTGTGGACCCTAGAGTTGTTGTGCAAATTGGAAGCATCTGAAGATAAGATCGTGTGCATTGTTGATCACTGGCTCAATCAAATTATAGGAGGATTCATTACTAAGTTTGTGGCAGACACTTCAGTCAGCTATAGCGAGGCAAAGCAGTGCTTTCTCAAAGGACCGCGAGGTAATTACGTGAAGTCTCTCAATACTTGGATTAAAATGCTATTGTGCGAAAAGTGGATTATACAATTACATTGATGTTCGAGGCTACGCAAAGTGGAAAAACTTACAGAAACGAAGGGAGTAAGGGACCAAAGAATACCCATTGATTTCACCTTTGTGAGAGGACGAGGAAGAGCTCGCGAAGGTCTCTCCATGAAGTGCGATCCATTTGATAAGGCAGAGAATTCTGCACATACCACCCGCACTCACACCGCCACCAGCTTCACTACCATCACCTCCATCTTCACCTGTACCACCTCTACCACCACCGCGATTCAATAAGGTAAGCACAATAAAGTTGCATGTGTTCAAGGGATTGGGAAATGAAGATCCGGAGCAATTTTGGTTCATGGTAAGAGCCGTATGGGAAGCGTAGCGGGTTACACATGACAATATAAATAAAGAAACACTAGTTAGCGCTCTGCAGGATCGCGCGTTGACCTGGTACATTAAGCACAAAAATGATAATCCGAATGCGGGAATCGCGGATATCCAAATTGTGCCAAATAAGGAATTTAGTAGGCGGAAGTCTAAAGCAGAGTTGATCATTGGATTCAAAGAGATCGCAATGCTACACGGCAAGACTCCATGGGAGCTGGATCAAAGGTTGAAGTGTACGATTCATGAAGCTAATATGAATATGACGGATGGGAACCACCACAAATGGTTTGTAGCATCGCTAACACCACATTTGAGGAGTGCGTTGTCACAGCAGAATTTTATGACTCAAGCAAAGGCCCTTGAGATCGCGATGAGGCTGCTTGAGACCTCAATGCAGGATCCTAACTTGGGAGTTCAACAGATCCATGCGCAGTTGAAGACACAGAATTTGCAAATGCAAGGAGGACTGCTGCATGGTTTTTTCAAATTACCTCGCAGGAGGAGGATCGATGCCATTAAGACCGGAAATGCAAGCAGGACCTAGCCCAACACCTGCTTTATGGTGTCTGATTTGTCAAATAGGTGGAAAGCATGCTACATACAACTGCCATTTTTTACAGAAGTACACACAGAATTCGCAACAATTGTTCTGTAATTTTTGTAGGTTGGTCGGACACGATGAGTGTACTTGTAGAAGCTATGAGATGATGATGGATAGAACTCCCACCTACAGAGTTCAGGCAGAAATGTGGCCCCTAGATCAAAATGCAGGAGTGGCACGAATAGGATTTCAGGGGCGCGGACGACGACGAGGTGCAGGAGGACCTGGAAGAGGTCACAGATAGTTGATATGCTACAATTGCGGAGGGCTAGGACATTATGCCCGCAATTGTATGAATCCAACATGCCCATCATGTTTATATTGCACCTTGTTTGATCATGAGATGGAAGATTGTCTTACATTGATAACTAGGATATGCGACAAAGGAGCGCTACTACCTCCCCTAACTCAGAACCTGCAGATGATGAGGTCTGAGCCATGCGAGAAAGATCCAAATGTGAACATTGTACTCCGAAGTGGAGTTGATATGGGAGACGACAAAGGAAAACAACCTGGAGATAGTACTTCGGTTCGCAAAGCTCCGGTGAAAGCAGCGGAGTTTGATTTGGATTGTGCTCGGGAAACCTTTATGGAAGCTAAGAAGAGCTTCGCTGATGCCTCCACTTCAGGAAGCAAAGATAGACCGGAACTGGAGATGGACCCATCTATGCTTACGACGTTCCTAGAAACATGCATGAAGTTACTCTGCGACAGTAAGGCTATAAAAGGATTGTAGGAACTCATTAACCGATGTGTTGGGACTGCACCAAGAGAACTGCCTATAGTTTGGAAGATTGGAAAGCATAAGACAAGAACGGGAAGAGAAATGATGTTAACCGTGCAAATTGGAGAATATGAAATGGACCAAGTAATTCTAGATTTAGGATCAGACACGAATGTTCTGCCGAAGCAGACATGGGAGCGCATGGGGAGACCTACGCTACAATGGTCTCCTATTCAGTTGTGAATGGCTAACCAGGAGAAGATAATACCCATGGGCAGATTGTAGGGAATTACTGTGGATATTGAATGAGTGAGCATGCTAGTAGACTTGAAGTGATAGAGATTGTTGATGATAGCAATCCCTACCCCGCGCTCTTAGGAATTGATTGGGCCACTGACATGAACGGGGTGATTAATTTGAAGAAGCACAAGATGATTTTTGAGAAGAAGTCTTTGCATGTAGTTATACCCTTGGACCCTACTAAAGGATCGCACTATACAGAGTTGGTGCACGACTATGAAAGTGATGATGATTTGGATTGCATATACAAGATAATGGCGCGAGAGCAAGATTGGGTGAATCCCACCACGAATGGACAAATTTCATGGGAGCGCGAGAGCTCCTGTACTTCGGATTCTGATGAGGAGATAGAGCGATCGCAGAATCAATTACACAAAGTAACCATGCTGAACTGTAATATGATGACATGATCACTGCGTTGTGTATCGACAAGAGACCTGCCTACTTATTATGGGTTAAGTGAGGTAGATGCCATCTTGGATAAATTTGAAAGGGAGGTGTCGGAAAAGAAATGCTTCTAGGCCTTGAACTGGGTACTATGTGCTACACCCGGGAGGTGGTGGGGTACGCACAAAGGGAGCTTTGACAACTGGCACGAATGTAGGAGAATGATGCACACACGGTTTGGGAAGCCTAGAATGCGATTGACAGAAAAATACAATGGATGGGATGGTCCACGCACACATCTAACTAGGTGGATGCAAGAATATGGAAAACAACCTACACAGATGCGCATGAACTCCGCGATGAGAGGTATGGTTGATAAGCGTGTGTTGGAGGGGCAGATGTGCAGTTGGCTCTTAAGGTTGGATAGATAGTATGTGGGAAGAATAATTGTGTGGAAGGTTATTTACAAGGAAGCATTTGACAAGGTGTGCAATGCGCTCACAGGTATGACGGACCATGGAGCCCTTGAGGAAAGGCTTGCGCCATTGGAAGAGCTCGAGGAAGAATAGTTGGGACTCAATGAAGAGATCGAGTAGGGTGATATTAGTTCCAAGAACTCATGGATGAAAGAGTTCAGTTGAGG
This sequence comes from Pinus tabuliformis, assembly GCA_031772625.1. Taxonomy (NCBI): domain Eukaryota; kingdom Viridiplantae; phylum Streptophyta; class Pinopsida; order Pinales; family Pinaceae; genus Pinus; species Pinus tabuliformis. Next base: position 1,011,751,362 of record CM062809.1, read on the forward strand.
GAGAAAAGCACCATGGTAGAAGTGGAAGTCAAGAAGCTTGAGGAAGGAATAAAGCAGGACTTTCTTGATAGAAAGACCGTAGTGATAGAGTAGGATGAGCTCGATTACATTGACAGACTTAGGCACCACCGGTGGGAGTTTCTTAGTTTGATGCATTAGATGGGACCGTATGTTATTAAGGAGACCACAGATGGTGGTGCGGTGCAGTTGGTGAAGTTAAATGGTGAACTCTTCCCAGGAAAAGTAAACAGTAGTCACTTGAAGCCATATACAAGTGGCCCGGTCATCTGACTATTCACAGGAAGCATAGCCTTAGTGCTCCAGGTAGCTGAAAGGAGGTGCGGGACTATAAACTACTCTGCTCGAGAGCTGCACGATGTCAAGACTGCGCGCAGTAGCGAGGTGTCACAGGGTCTACGACAGTGCAAGGGTAGCTGTGCTGTCGCGCGGGTTGGTCGGAAAGTGGCCATTACAGTCACTATTCACGATGTGATGCTTAGTTTGAGACCAAATGGAGTTGGTGACAGGCATTTAAGGCGAACTTTATGGGCTAGATTTTGGAAAATCTGCCGCAAAGGGAGCATTAATGGACCAAATTTGGGGGGAACGGTCGAATTCGAATTCAAAAAGCACTATAAATTGCAAAGGGATGCCCAGCAAACAACACTTGGACATTTGAGAATTGAGCTATTGCACACCTAGAGATTCATGAACCCAGATCTGTTTGACCTTTTGAAGTCGAAGGCATTGTTTGAGCACTTACTTGAGCCGTTGAGAGATTTGTGGAATATCAATATGGCAGTGTCTGAAGAAGCCATGGATATCTAAGAGATGGCCGTTGAAGAGGCTACACAAGCCATGACGATAGGAGATGCCCTAGAAAGCATCAGCATAGTCGCAGAAATCCCTAAATCGCCGCACATGCCAAGACCCAAGAAAGACAAGCAGCCTATGGTTCTAGTGCACATGTCCCCTAAAGACCCATTGCGAACTAAAGTGACCATGGAAGAAAAGGGGAAGGTGATCAATGTTATGAAACCAACTCACAAAAAGATAGAAAATATAAATCAACGCCTTAGAAATAAGCCTCTTCGAGGGGGAAACCTCCTTTACATTACACAAATGAACAATTCTTAGATGATTCAAATGACAAAACCTCCTTTCTATATATAGGAGTCTACGGGGTCACAATATAACCAAGCTGACCTAACAATAATAATATAAAGGCACAAAAATAACAATAGAGGGATTCTATGGGGCACAATAATAACAATATGGGGACAATAGGGGCACAATAATAACAATTAGGGATACAACAACAATAGTAATGGGGGGATCACTAATATTATAGGGACCTAACATGCCCCTCTCCTTCAAAAAAGTGTTGTCCTCAACGCTTGAGTAGTTCTGGATGCTTCTGTATAAAATTCTCATCCTCCCATGTGGAATCTTCAATGGGTAAGTTCTTCCACTTGATGAGATACTCTAAAATTGATCTATTTCGTAGCTGTCGAGTTCTTGTTTCTTTGACTGCTTCAGGTTCCAATATGATTTTTCCTTCCTCATCAAGTTCCGCCAATATTGTCTGAAGTGGAAGCTTGTCACCTATAACCTTCTTTAATCATGAAACATGGAAAATTGGGTGCACTTGAGAAGCTGCAGGAAGCTCCAATTTGTATGCCATAGTACCTATGTTTTGTGACACCTTGTATGGACCATAATACTTTGGTGATAATTTGTTATCCTTCTTAGCTTGCTTGAGGGTCATTTGTTTATATGGTTGTAGCCATAGGAATACCCAATCACCTACATCAAAACTTCTTTTGCTGTAATGTTGATCTGCCTGCTATTTCATTCTATTCTGTGCCATGGTGAGGTTATCCTTTAAGAGTTGGAGAACTTGCTGCTGATGCTTGACGTGATCTTCCACTGCTTGAACCTTAGAATTTTCTCTTAAATATGATGTGATGGATGGTGGATAATATCCATAAAGTGCCATAAATGGTGTCATTTTTGTTGCAGTATAGAAGGAAGTGTTATACCACCATTCAGCCAGAGGCAACCATTTGACCCATTGTGTCTGTTTATCAGATACAAAGCAATGAAGATATCCTTCCAAACATTTATTTACTATCCTAGTTTTCCCATCAGATTGAGGATGATAAGATGATTATGAGCTAACTAAGTACCAAGGAAAGAAAATAATTATGTCCAAAAATTTCCAGTGAAAATGGGATCTCTGTCACTTACAATAATCTTTGGGTTTCCATGTACCTTTTGAATTGTTTCCATAAATGCAGTAGAAACTATACTTGCTTTAAATGGATGAGATAATGCACAAAAGTGTGCATACTTGGTAAGTCTGTCCACTACCACCATGATAACACTCTTTCATTCGGACTTGGGTAAACCTGTGATAAAATCCATTGAAACCTCCTCCCAACATTGGCTTGGAATGGATAAAGGTTGTAATAGTCATGGAGTCTTAATTGTTTCAACTTTATTTTGTTGGCAAACCAAACATTCCGCCACAAAATTTTGAATATCTGATTTAAGGGCATCCCAAAAAAAATCCTTCTTAACCCTATGGTAGGTTTTTAGAAATCTTGAGTGCCCTCCTAAGGAAGAGGTGTGCAATTCCCTAAGAAATTTTTTTTTGAGTTGGGAATTCTTACATAGGTATACCTGATCTGTGTACCATAACGAATCATTTTTCCAGATAAATGTATCAGATGTACTGGGATCTTGTTGTATCTTTTGAATGAGTGCCCACACTTCCTCGTTATTCTTCCATTCATCCCTTGCTTCATTTATCCAATCTGATTGGACAATAGAAATGGTGCAAAGGAATGCTTCAACATCCTCATACTTTCCTGAGTGTGCATCTGCCACAACATTTTGCTTCCCTTTTTTGTAGATGATTTCAAAGTCATAACCCAACATCTTTGTGACCCATTTTTGTTGCTCTTCTAAAGATAATATTTGTTCTAAAAAGTATTTAAGACTATCATGATCTGTTTTTACCTTGAAGTGTCTTCCCATTAGGTAGGGTCGCCATTTCTTAAGTGCATGTAGTATTGCCAACATTTCCTTCTCATAAATAGCTTTGTGTAAATACTTTCCTTTGATTGGACAACTTTTGAAAGAAATGGGTCTTTCTTCTTGCATTAAAACAACACCAATTCCATTTCTTGAGGCATCAGATTCCACAATAAAGGTTTTTGTGAAGTCCGGTGTAGCTAAGATTGGTGCTTGGCACATTGCCTCTTTAAGATGCTCAAAGGCCTTTGTTGCTTCTGGAGTCCATGAAAATGCATCTTTCTTCAATAATGTTGTTAGCGGTGCTACTATTCTCCCATAATTCTTAACAAACTTCCGATAATACCCTATCGACCCGAGAAATCCTCGTAGATGCTTTATGGATGTGGGGATTTTCCATTCCTTAATGGTTTTAATTTTTCTAGGGTCTACCTTAACACCTTCATGAGATACAATATGACCCAGATATTCCACCTCTCGTACTCCAAAGGTTTTTGCATATAATTGTTTCTCCTCCATTAGTTTGAGCACCATGTCAACTTGTTGGACATGATCCTTCCAAGACTTGCTATAGATTAGTATATCATAAAAAAATCCTAACACAAATTTTCTAAGGAAGGGTTTGAAAATGGAATTCATCAAACCTTGAAATGTAGAAGGTGCATTAGTAAGGCCAAAAGGCATGACCAAAAATTCATGATGACCCTCATGAGTTCTAAATGCTATTTTTGGAATGTCTTCAGTCTTCATTCTGATTTGATGATATCCTGAACGAAGATCCAACTTGGTGAATTAAATTGATCCATGTAATTCATCCAATAATTAATCAATGACAGGAATGGGAAATTTATCTTTAATAGTGAGCTTGTTGAGCTCCCTATAATCTGGACACATGCACCATGATCCATCCTTCTTGTGAAATAATACTACTGGAGAAGAGAAATAACTTTGACTAGGTTGAATTATACCAGCCTCTAACATTTCTGCAACCATACATTCAATTTCACTCTTTTGGGCATAGGGATATCTGTACGGCCTGATGTTTGGAGGAACACTTCCCAGAATCAAATGAATAGCATGATCATGATCACGAATAGGTGGGAGACCTCTAGGAGTCTCAAATACCTTGGAATGATTGTCCAAGACTTTTTGGAGATCTGGAGAAATAGATGATTTCAATGTGGGAACCTCTAGCAAACATAATTGTGCAATTACACCTCGTTGTTCCTTCTTTACAAGCTTTGTCATACCATTAGAGCTGATTATCTTTCCAAGTTTCCCTGCAATACCCCTTAATTCAACCTCCTTTCCTTCCGTAGAAAATTTCATGAAAAGTTCTTGAAAATTAAAAGCTATTGTACCAAAGGATTGTAGCCATTGGACTCCTAGTACAACATCAACACCACCCATTGGAATGGAAAGCATTGGGCTATTCAATACATATTCTCCCATGGATAACTTGATATTATGGCACTTTCCAGAGCAATTTATGGTTCCTCCACTTGCAACCATCACTTGACACTCTGGTGCTGGATAGAGGAAGTAATTCAATTCCTTTGTTATCTTACAATGAATAAAATTATGGGTACTTCCCGAATCGATCAACACTATTACCTTTTTCTTCTTGATATGTCCTTCTATCTTGATAGTTTGAGGAGTGGTAATTCCAGCCAATGCATTACAAGATATGGCCGGACTCATTTCTTCTTTATCTAAGGTTTGTTCCTAGAGTATATCCTCTTCTTTTGACATTTCTTGTTCCTTTTCTTCCTCCTCTTCACAATCTATGTAGAATAATTTCTTCTCAGCACACTTATGACCTTTAGTGTATTTGCTATCACAACTGTAACAAAGCCCTTTTGCTCTTTTTTCTTCCAATTGTTGTGGTGTCAAACTTGTAGGTTGTGGAAGGCTAGGGGTAGCAACACTTCCATCTTTATAGTTGTGAGTGGTAGGCTCCCTGGTTGCCATAATTTTTCTTTCCATTTTTCTTGCTAACCTGAATGCCTTCTCCAATGAATCAGGTTCCCAAAGGCGAACCTCATGTTGGATATTATCCTTTAAAGTCCCTATGAACACATCAATCCTATGCTCCTCTGGAATATCTTTTACCCTTATGTTCAATTTTTGGAAGTCCTCAATGTGCTCCATCATTGAACCCTTTTTTTTTAGATTTATCAATTGGCTAAAAAAGGTGTTGCTTTTTGTATCCTCATAATGTGCTATCATTTCTTCCATAAAAATTGCCCAAGTGACAATTTGTTTATGAGAGCAAAGCCATCGATGCCATACAAACTGATTTGGTTCCAAATATAAAGTTGCAATACGTACCTTTTGTGTGTTTTACACATTATGGAGATCGAAAAATTGCTCCATCTGTAGTATCCATGTTTCGAGATCCTTGCCATCAAACTTCCTCATATCAATTTTTGGAACATGGTGGGTCTTCAATCCAACATCAGAGTCTATGAAATCATGATTAACATTTATTTTTTTCACATCATGAGTTTCCTTTACTACCCTTTCACCATTAGTGACCATTTCTTCTAGCAACTTATTCAAATTTATCTTCAATTCTTCCAAGTTATCATCCATGCCATTCATCTTAGCTTCCATCTTAGCGTCCATTCCATCCATCTTAGCTTCCACACTGTCCATCTTAGTTTCCATGCCATCCATCTTAGCTTCCAAGTCATTCATCTTAGGTTCTACGCCTTTCTTTAAACCATCCATCTTAGCTTCTACGTCTTTCTTTAAACCATCCATCTTATTTTCTGTTACCTTTTGTGCAAGTGAAATTTGTTGCACTTGGTTTCTTAATATTGATATATCATGTTGCATTTATTCCTCTTCTTCACGAGTCATGCTAGAGCTTTCAAGTTGCTTACTAGGTGTTTCCATTTTCTTTCTTCTGGGCATCAATTATCGATAATAATGCTTCACTATGCCCTTTGAATTCCTTAAAACTAATTTTTCAAACCAAGCTTATGCAAAATTCACTTGTAGGAGCTCGATATTGAATCTGATGTACCTCTGTAATTTTGGATCGCCCAGTTCTGAAATCATGACTTACAGTAGCCCTCTACGTCCTCTTTCCAATGCCACTAGTCTGATCAAAATTGGATTCTCCAAGGAAGAGTTATGCCAAATCTCCCATGGTGACCTGATTATAGACTAGTTCAGTAGAGCGAAATTGTATGATGCTCCACGTGTCACTGTTTCGACCTTAGTACCTGAAACTGATACACAGAAAACTAGAGGCCATCCTCTTTCTGAAACTTCTTACGAGATTTCAATCTGATGCTCAAAACAAAAGTTATGACAATTTTCCCTAGGTCACTTGTTTGGAATGTAATTCGGGAGTCTGCAAAAATGCCAACTTCCTCAGATCATATCTCCGCAAATATAGCGAGAAAATCTTTGGAATTTGGACCCAAAGTTCAAAACTATTTCAAACTAAATGGGTTTTTTTTAGCTTCTGAAACGTCGCAGAACAAAAGTTATAGTGAAAATGGCACGATGACTTGTTTGGAGCAGCAAAACCCTAGAATCCAAAGCTCTGATACCAAATGTTATGAAACCAGCTCACAAAAAGATAGAAAATTTAAATCAACGCCTTAGAAATAAGCCTCTTCGAGGGGTAAACCTCATTTACATTACACAAATGAACAATTATTAGATGATTCAAATGAAAAAACCTCCTTTCTATATATAGGAGTCTACAGGGTCATAATATAACCAAGCCGACCTAACAATAATAATATAAAGGCACAAAAATAACAAGAGAGGGATTCTATGGGGCATGATAATAACAATATGGGGACAATAGGGGCACAATAATAATAATAAGGGATACAAAGACAATAGTAATGGGGGGGATCACTAATATTATAGGGACCTAACAATCAATTTGGAAGCCGATGAGGAGGAGGAAGACCTTGAGGAAAACTTGGTGGAAGAGGGGGAGGATGAAGAAATGGAGGAAGAAACCCAGGGTGCGGACCCTTTGACCAGGCTGCCCACGTATGTTCCTCCGCGGAAGGGAAAAGCAAGGGTGCCCAAGGACCTAGATGAGAGTAAGAGCTCTCTGCAAACTCCGCTGCTCCCCGATGATATCATTTTTGATGGAGCGCACTTGGGACGGGTGCCGGTTCTAAAATTTGAAGATTGGGATCTCGCAAACCACAAGAAATTCCCACATTTGGAAACTGCATAGCTAATGCGCTAGAAGAAAAACACATCGGCGGGAGTCATATAGTTGGAGCCGCACAAGTGGTTGCGAGGAGTAATGAAGGCAGGGTTGTTAAACTTGCTCTGGGTGCCGCATTACCATTGCGCCCCAGTAACTATTTTTGTCATCAGGCAGCTACTCTCCCTGGTGCATGATGGGCCCATCCCCTTCATGGACCACCTAATTCATAGAATTACCCGGCTCCCTTGCAAAGGGGAGGATCCAGCGAACATATCCGAGGGTTAAAGTGATGATTTGGACATCGCAGAGGCCATGAAGAAAAAATTCAAGCTGGAGAAGAAAAAGAGAGGGTACGCAGTCTCCAGTATCAACAATGTTGCGGTTAGAGTTGTGACGTAGACACTAGCTGGGAAGGTTATGCAGAAGTTCCGCACGGATGAGGTGCCCACACCGGTGGTTGCACTTGCTGCGCAGTACACAGAGGGGGTCCATCTTAACTAGGTCGAGTACTTGTGCAGGGAGTTCCTGGAAAGCTGTCGTGAGGCACAGGAATAGGGGAACACTTTCCACTATGCATGGATTCTGCTATCCATAGTGCTGGTGGCTTGGGAATTGCCTGAGGACAACCAGTTCCCCACAATTGCACAGGATCTTCCGGAGGCAGTGAAGTATGCTTCGCTGTGGGCAACTAAAGATGCGCAGAGGATCAAAGACAACAAAATATTCTTGGTGTTCATGGAGATGAATATCAGAATGGGGATTAACTACAAGCCGCATTTATCGCCCACTGTCTACAACAGTCTGCAGAACTTTGTGGAGCTCAAGGCGGACTTCCATCATGTGTATATCAAGGCACGCAAGGACCCCGCGAAGAAATGGAACGAGCTCCCTTACCTGGCCATGGACGATGTCATATTCGTTGTGCTTGAGTCATGGCTACCAGAGTGGCATGCTCCAATTAGCTCCACAGTGGAAGCAGAGAAGTCTGGTGCACAAAATAGGAAGGAGGAGGAAAAACTGTGGATGGTGTAGTTGGTAGAGAAGAGAAGGAACGAAGCAGCAGTGGAAAAGGCCCAGGGGACACGGGACACAATGAAGGAAGTAGAAGAAAAACAGAAGGCAACAGAGAGGGAACATGAGGGCTAGAAGTCGCCTTTGCCTGAACAAGAGACAAAAACAGAGGAAGGTGGCACGGAACCACAGACAACATCCACACAACTGAAGCAATAGTGCCAGAGAGAGCAGGTGGGGCCGCGGAAGAAGTCGAAAGCCTCCAAGACTTCTTTTGACCCGATCAACCTCACTAAGGGGGATCTCCATGACATAGGGGAAATGGTGCGTAACGTCACTGTAGAGGCCCTCCAACAGTTCGCGGAGGAAAACTAGATGGTGTTGGGGACCCTCCAGGCACAGATATAGGAGTTGCAGGTGCACACTCCTTAGGCTGGTACTCTATCAACCAGCCTCGCAGTAGGCATGGTCGCGGCTAAGGAAATGTTGAGCACCCACATGACCAACACTATAGTGCTGCCAGAGGGGGCACCGGTTACAAAAAATGAGGCCGACAGGCCTATGGTCAGTGCGCTGAAGGGAGTTGGGATAAACCTGGCTGCGCTCCCTCAGGAGACGTACTATGTTCTACAGGATGGAGTGACTGCAGAACTACAGGACATGGAGGGCCGTGCATTCTAGGTGATGAGCAAGAAACGAATTAATATTGAACAATTGAGCCTGCAGTGTGACGAGGTCATGACACAAAATAGATAGCTAATGCAGGTGGTCGAGGAAGCCTGCCAGATGGTCCCTGAGTTGGCCATCGCAGCAGAGGAACCAGCAGAGGTGCGTATCCAGAGACAAGTAGCAGGGGTGCGCAAGGTGAAAGAAGAGATGGCTAAGGTTCAACTAGATCTGAACCTTTAGATAGCTGAGATGCAATTGAAGGCACAACCTTTAACACCACTAGAGGTGAGGGAACAACGCACCAACACCATTACAATAGGAATAGTGGAGATCAACAGTGCAGTGAAGGACTGCACCAAACTATTTGAAGAGTCGTTCGAGGTCCTCACCACTCTACAGGAGGACCCGAACATATAATGCTTAGAAAGAGAGGCGCACGAGCTGTAGCAATAGTACGATGAAATAAAAGGGACTGTAGAGATGGTGGACCTTACACAGAGGCTCGTGCGGATGTAGCAGGAGAAAGCGCTCAAAGAGTAGGTGGATGCTGCTCGATACAAGGAAGTTGTTTTGAAGGTGCATGTACAACCATGGATTGATAAGGTGTTTGTCATTACAACCTCGATTGAAGCCAAGCTCACGCAGTTGCAGGCAACACAGGAACAGATTCAGGGGAGTAGTTTAGATACCCGGTCTCTGAACAACGCATCCAGGAAGTGCAGCAGACTGCCGCTCAGTGTGTTGTCGATCTTGCAGCGATCCAAACAGAGTTGGGAGGTCTCCGCGCGAAGATCTTCGCACCGATAGAGTGACTTGAGGGCGAGTCACGATGTTCGTGTTGGGGGCCTGTTGGGCACGGGATCCCCCAAGGAAAGTTTTATGGCTTAAAGCCCAGATTTTGGCTAAAAAATGTAAATTTGATATAAAGACTCCACATTTTGTGGGCGCGGAGCACGAAGTTGTAAATGAGTCATAGGGTTTTTCGCCCTCAACTTTGTAATGTAATGTCGTGTTTAGAGATCTACCCATGGTTCGTGGATCATGGGATTATATAAATAGAGTGAGGCTCTAAGTTGTAAAGGAAATGTAAGAAGTGATCTAAGGATGAAGAATTGAGTCTTACCTGAAGTGTAAAGTCAGGTCTTTGGGTCGTAGAGTAGGAGAAGGCTCTGCAGCTGAGTGCACAGAGGCCTAGTAGTTTGCAGCTAAGCGTGTAGACCCTTGCAGCTGAGTGCATAGGGTGAGTCGATTCTGTAACCTTGAAGCATTAATAAAGAGAAGTTTTCGTATTAATTCTATGTAATTATTTCCCGTTTTCTACATTGAATATATTGGGTATGAGTTGCCCTTTTACTATTTATATGGTGTGCAAACTTATATGATTGTGTTGATTAAGTGAATGTGAGATAAAGTATCTCTTTACGTGAAGTTAACTAAAATTTGTAAGAAGATAAGTAAGACACGCGGTGTAACTTAGGGAAATAACGCAGATCATTGCCATAGCAGTGCAAAATCACCTCAGCCCCTAGTTAGGGCTACGCGAAGGATAATTATAACAGATCGCAAAGGTATCGCAGGTCAAAACAATGCGCGAAGTGACTTGCATGAAGGTAGGCACTGTCAGACTAAATTGATACCTCAAACATCTCAAGGGTGCGGAAACTTGGTTCCAGCATCCCCCATACTACTTCGGGTGAGACTTCAGTCCACGCTCCACGGGCTAATGCCGAAAGGGCCAATAGTGTATGGATTTTTTTGGCTAATTAACTTCGAACCCGGGTCAGGCCCCATCAAGCCAACAGGATCCTCCTGCCAGCGTCAAACCTATTGGTTTCAAGTGGGTATAAAAATTCAAATACAAGGCAGATGGTTCAGTTGATAAATACAAGGAAAGGCTTGCAACAAAAGGATATGTTGAGAAGGAAGGTGTTGACTACACAGAGACATTTTCCCCTATAGAAAGATGGGGCACAATTAGAATTTTTTTTTCTCTTGCAGCTCAGAATAGGTGGAAGATACACCATATGGATGTTAAAACAATTTTTTTGAATAGTGATTTGAAGGAGGATGTTTATATGTTTCAACCAAGTGGTTTTTCTATCACAGGAAAACAACAAAAGGTATGTAAGTTGGTGAAGGCTTTGTGTGGATTGAAACATGCATCTCGCACATGGTATGAAAAATTAACCGGAAACCTTCTTAAGTTGAATTATAAGTTATATGATCTGGATGATGCAACTCTTTTTTTTAAGAAGATTGGGAAGTCAATTGTATATCTGGTTGTGTATGTAGACGATTTGATGATCACAGGAAATAATGATGACTATATAACATCCATTAAAAGAGAACTATTGAAAGTTTTTGACATGAAAAAATTGGGTTTCTTGCATTATTATTTAGGGATTGAAGTTGATTAGAAACCAAAATATACTTTTCTTTCTCAGAAGAAGTATATTGGACACCTATTGGATAGATTTGGGATGCATCATTGTAACATTTTTGCTACTTGTATGGAGAATAATTTGAAACTTACTTCCATTGAAGGAAGTATGTTTGAAGATCCAAAAAAGTACAAGAAACTTGTTGGAAAATTGAATTTTCTAGCTACTAATCGACCTGGCATAGCTTTTGTTGTAGGGATACTTTCCAAGTTCATGCATCAGCCATGCGAAGGTCCTTGTAATGTAGCAAAGCAAGTGCTTAATTATTTGAAAGGCACTCAAAGATATGGCATCAAATATTCCAAAGTTGCATATTTCCATCTCGCTAGCTATTTAGATTTTGATTTTCATGGAGATAAGGATAATGGGGTCTCTACTTCTGGTTATTTGAGGAATCTTGGATCAACAACCATTAATTTGATATCACACAAGTAATTTGTTCCTATTGATTCTACCACTAAAGCTGAATATGTTGCAGCAACTCAAGCCACAAAAGAAATCATTTGGATTCATAAAATACTTGAAGAATTGCAGGAGAAACAAAAGGCTTCAACTCTACTACTCATTTTGAACTCTTCTGCAATTTAGTTGACCAAGAATCCCAAGTTTCATGATTGAAGTAAGCATATAACACTAAATATCACTTGATTTGACACTATGTAGAGGCCAAAGTTATTCATCTGACACATTTTCCTACTTTAGAGCCAATTGTAGACATATTTACAAAGGCACTAAGATGTGAAAAGTTTGAAAATGTAACAACCCTGGTGAAAATTCCATGTAATAATAGCTAAAAATAATAACCATGGACGATGGGACACTTATTACAAAATGTATGCTGGGCAAGATATCCTAGTGGGTGTTCATTTGGTCATTTATGGCTAAGGAAATTGTCGAAGGCAATCGCTAAGGCTTTGGAAAGGCAAAATCGCATTTTGGCAGAATTATTTATGAAAATAATGGAAATTAGGAGAAAAAAGGAGGTGAAAGGTCACAGGTGGCATGTGAGGAGGAAAATGAAGAAAATAGAGGCCTCACCCATAAAAAGGATTCTGAGGATCAGTTGGTAACCTTTTTTCATTTCAGTGTTGGAGCTCCTTCATTATTCTCTCTCTCTCACTCTTGGACACTTAGAGTTTCTTGGAGAACCTTGGAGTTGGAGCAAGAAAGGCAAAGAAGGCAAGAGTAAGCAAGGATCAAGCACGAAAAGGCAAGATCAAGCGTCTAAAACAGGGTTCATTGTAGATATTGACTTGCATGTGTATTTTCCTTGCTAGATTTAGCATGAATGAGATCGCATGTGGTTCTTTTCTATCATGGCATGGATTTTTCCAGGTGTGACAATGTTCTTCATCCTATCCTTTCCATTTCCTAATAGCTTTAATGAGATGGGTTCTCACATTCGGTTAATGTTGGATGGCCAGATTGGATTTGAAGTTGAGTGGGGTGGATCCTTGAATTGACAAATATATGGCCTAGTGGTCCCTAAACTAGATTGTGGATCATGGTAAATCCACTAGCCTAGTAACCCTTGAACCTGACTGTGGGTTGCGGTAAAGCCACATTGTGTGCCTCGGTGGGCCTAGGAATCCTTGTCGGTGAATGGTGGGATATATGGTAAATCCAAGTGGTGGATTTTCTCTCAATTCGGCCTAGTAGTCCCTGGATGGGATGTACGATAAATCCTAGAGAGTATGTCTTTGTGTAGGGCCTAGTGATCCCTGGATCAAACTATGGAATGTGGTAAAGCCTGAGAGACTAGGAGGCACTCAAATTCCTCACGGTGTAGGCAGAGAACTCCAGTGGAATCCATGCTTGTTGGTGTTTTTAGTGTTTTCTATGAGTCCCAAATTCATGCTTGGAATATGACATGGGGGTGATTGGCTGAAGAGAGACTTGGCTCAGCTAATATATGTTTGTGTGGAACATGGTAGTACCATCTCCAATTGGTTTTTTCATTCATTAATGAGAAATTAGTTCCCTTTATTTTCATGTGTAAATATATTGATGTATACGTGGATTTTATGGTTGATATGTTTATGATATTTATGTTCCTATTATGCTGGTTATATGTATGTTTTATGACAGGAGCTATGTATGGCTCTCGACATGTTTTTACTTGTATATGAATGGATAATGTGTTTATGAACTAATAGATGGTAATGCCGAAAACGACGTGAGGGAACAATGGTTCATAGCAATTCTTACATAAGTGTGAGATCCCTACACTTAATTATGTTGTTTACACTTGTAGGTTACATGTTGATGATATGTTTGACGAAATTCTTATCATGGCTAGTAGGGGTCTAGATAAGGTCTTATTCAACTTATTGCTTTTGCATCATTGTTTCCCTATACTTTTACTGATATTAAGCTATCACTCCATTTTGAGCAGTGATCTAAGCTCTCGGCCTAAAAACGTGGCTTAAATCATAGGGCCACTGGCACAAAACTGGCAGTTTTATTCTTTGGTCACTGGTAGGCAAGCCTATGAGAGGGACTTAAGGTTTCTGGATGTTTTCTTGCCTATAGCATGGTTCAACCCTCATAGAGGATGGGCGGTGTGTGTTGGTCATCCATGCATATTAGTTGCATGTGTGTCTCTTACACTTGCATTCCATGTGCTTGTTACATTTTCTTGATGATTGATTATGGTTATAGTAAGGTTCTTATGGATAATTTGATGTTGATTTTGTGGAATGCATTTGTCATGAGTATGCGACTAGTTGCATATGGTTATATGATGCTTATATGTTGATTTTATGTCACCTACTTACATCCTTGTATGACGGGCACATTCTTGAATGTTTTGATTACATGTATGAGACTTGTAGGTTGATTACAAGAATTGACTACTTATGCTCGACTACATGCATTTATGTGTATGTGTAGTTGGTTAGGCATTTCTTATGCATGTTGTTGGTTGCATGTGGCAATGCTTACAATGGAGTAATGGTTGTTTTCATGCATGGGGTCATAGCATGCTTTTTTGATATGGCCTTGCATTGATGATTGGACCCTAACTAGAACGATGTTTATGTGTTGATACATTCATTTGCGTATGTCTATATTCTGTTATGATTATGTTATACATATATCACATTGATTTGGTGATCTTGAAGACAAGGTATCCTCCCCAAGCTATACTAAGGTATGTTTATTTATTGTGATTTGGTTTATCTGACATATTATGCATTGCAGGAAAAAGATTAAATGGCTAGCTAGGTGGTAGACTAAATATAATCTCCCTATGCATCAGATGAGCAGCATGGTGTAGGGCATACTTATGATTTGGCTGATTCATTGAGAATCTTAAAGGAAGAGATAAGGAATTGTAAGGCACATAATGACCAGATCATACAAGAACAAGAGAAACAAGGGCCACTTCAGATCATCCATGGACATCATGATGGAACTAATGGGGCATATGGCAGTAGGTCTCTTGGTAGACACAGGTCGGATAGATATGATATAATGAGAGATGGAAGGTTGCTAAACACTCTTAATATCAGGGGTGATGAGTATAGGTACTATTCTAGTTCTGGTTCTAATAGACATCATGATCATTATATTTATCTGTTATGAAGCGAGTTCACAAAAAGATAGAAAATATAGATCAACGACTTCAAAGTCAACCTCTTCGAGGAGGAAACCTACTTTACATTACACGAATGAACAATTATTGGATGATACAAATGACAATACCTCCTTTCTATATATAGGAGTCTAAGGGGTCACAATATAATCAGAGCTGATATAACAATAATAATGTAAGGGCACAACAATAACAATATGGGGACTACATGGGCACAACAATATAATAAGGGGGTTCCACTAATAACAATAAGGGGTTACACTAGTAGTATAGGGACCTAACATGCCCCTCTCCTTCAAAGAGTGTTGTCCTCAACACTTGAGTGGTTTTGGATGCTTCTGTATAAAATTCTCATCCTCCCATGTGGAATCTTCAGCGGGTAAGTTCTTCCACTTGATTAGATACTCTAGAATTGATCGATTATGTAACGGTTGATTTCTTGTTTTTATGACTGCTTCCGATTCCAATATGATTTTTCCTTCCTCGTCAATTTCTAGCAATATTGTTTGAACTGGGATCTTCTCAGCTATAACCTTATTTAAGCATGAAACATGGAAAACTAGGTGCACACGGGAAGATGCAAGAAGCTCCAATTTGTATGCCATAGTACCAATATGTTGTAGCAGCTACAACCACCCTCCAAAATTTTTCCTTAGCTTCGTTTTGGATCCTCCCTTCCAACTTTTCATAGAAGCTTTCCTTGCTTCATCAAGTTCACAAGCTTCAATGTTTTTCTTGCACAAAGGCAGCCTGTCGATCACAACTTGATGCATTCCCCTCATAGGCTATTCACCCAGACTTGGTCCAGCTGCAGGTTGAGAAGCTTCTCCAAGAAAATTGTGCATTTCTTGAGGGCAACCATCCTTCCCTCCAAAAATTGCACAATCCTGTTTGGTAGCCTACTAGGCTCCACAATTGCCCAATTCTTCCAGTCAACACTCCCATCAAGAATTGTGCAATTTTCCCCAGTAGGGCTACTGAGCCCAAAATTTGCGCAAATATGGGCAGCAGTCAGCTGCTTTTCCCAGAAATTGTGCAAATCTCTTAGGCAGTCAGCCCAGCTCCCAGCCAGAAATGCGCATTTCCTTCAAGCAATCAAACAACCTCTTGCATGTGTAGCTGAGTTGTCCGGTTCCCTCCGGGACCAAGCAAAACAGACTTGCATGCATGGGCTGATTTTCTGAGGGAAACATGTAAAGGCATCCTTGTTTTAGGGATCTATGTTTAGCGGTTGGAGATTACATGCAAGGATCATTTTAGAAACCTCCCACCAAGTGTCGCTTTCCCTAGATTTGTGGCATGTGTGTCATAACCTCGATGTTATCAAAACTCATCAACCAGACGATGCAAAGCTCATTCCTCACATCAACCTTGTAGCTCTGACATCCCACATCAAATCTAGGAACAGTCGGCATATTCAACTCAACTGTTTTGGGTTAGGCCCTCTTCCCATATCACTTTTTGTGTTTTCACTTGTATGAGTGTTATTTGATTGATTTATTTGAATGCTTGTTTTTGTTTATATGTATATTAGCTTGTCCTAGCACCATTTTAGTTTTCGTCAACATCTCACTGTTGTCACATGCATGAAACTATTTTTCGCGAACGGTCACTAATTCGATCACTCGCCTCACCTACATGCATGTTGTTCCATTTTCTGAATCTATCATTCACCATTTTCTTGCTTGATCATTCACTTATGCTTACACTCAATATCAACATGAATTCGCATTCACATTCGCATTCAGTTACCATTCGCAAGTTCACCCAAACTTGGCCCGGACTCTGCCTCACCATACAAAATTATGCAATCTTGAGAAGGAAGGCTCTGCCTTCCTCTCCAGAAATGCGCATTTCTGCCCAGTAGATGTTCCTGGGCCTGCTTTTCTCAATCCTAAGGGATAGTGATTGCTGGCTAAGAAAATTGCGCAATGAAGTCACTGAGCCTATAACTATTGCTAGATGAGATTGCACATTGCGCAAGCCCAACAGTAAACAACTAGACTAGACTGTGCATTGCACAGTTCCAGCAGTCAGTCAGTCTCCCAGCAGCCTAGACTATGCCTTGTGTAGTCTTGGGAGTCGGTCCCTCGACCTCCTGATCGAAATTGCGCAACCTTCATGATTAGTCACACAGGTATGTTGCAAGTCAGTTCTCAAGTTCATTTTGGTTTTCGACTGACAGATTGCTTGCCATGACGGTTGACATGTCTCCAGGTATTGCAGGTGTTCATCTCTCTCTTAGCAGTGCAGACATTTTTCAGAGCATAGATGGAGATGCAGTCGATCAAATGTCTATGAGCTTGCCTACTTACGAATATATCAAGTTATTTGTAGACATGAACATCAAGATATCACAGTAAGCACCATCATGAACAGCAGCTGAAGGCAACATACAAAATGCAACCAATACAGTGATTGCAGTGAATGCAAAGAATGTAGTGATCGTAGGGAATGGAGTGGGTTCAATGAATGCAAGAGGAAGGTCGTTGACAACACAAAGGCGGAACATAGTTGCAAGATCAAGCAGATCCACTGATAATGAAAGAAACTTTGGAGAGTCGGGCTATGAGGTGACGGCGCGACATGAAGATCGTGCGAAGACAGATAATGGAAGAGAGAAGGAGTTGCATGTGCTGAAGTAGCAACTCAGGAAGAACATGAAGCTACATAGACAGACGAATGAGTTGCAGCAGGAATAGAAAAAACAGTGTGCACAACATGCACTCACGAATGAAACTGTGCCCGTACAAGTTAAAGATCCATCCCAACAGTTGACACATAGTATACATGGTGGGCAGTGTTGTTGATCACATACAAGGGATTCAGCAACATGCATGTCATTTTGTGCATGCATGCAATCCAACCCATTCAAAACACTCACCAGGGCGATGACAAGAAGCAAGTCCAACTGGAGTTGAACATGTACTTCGACAAGTTGATGCACATGACCACCAACACACACTTGAAGATCAGCATGGACACTATGCATCAGTGTGTTGCCAGTTCAGCCACACCCAAGAAGACCATGTACATGTTAGCAAACGAGTTGGACGAAGGGTCCGAACCAATGCACTAGTTGCAACAGAGGCAAGAGTTCACTTCAGCAAGATGTCACCATGAGGTGCATGCAAACCATCACGAACAACCAAGCTTGGCATCATCTCACCACCTTCACCATCACAAGCATGTCAAAGAGTTGGCCTCATCACAATGGACTGAGTGTCAGCGATGTCTTGAATGGCTTTCTCAAGCCATGTTGTCTCACATGAGTACATGTGCATTGTAATGTTGAGTCATGTCAAGTGTAAGTCAAGTGTCAATAGTTGGATGTAACAATCATAGAGTAGATGAAGAGTCATGAGGGTAGATGAATGGTCACAAAGGGGAATTTCAAGGTTCACCCCACCCTTTGTTATAAATAGAACCTCATAAATCATTGTAGAGGCTTTTGGTCAGCGAAGCTTTTGATAAGACTATCTTGGAAAGAGCTTGGACAATATTTTAATGTTCCTTGGCTTCTCCACTACATGGAGCTAGTTCATCTCTTTGGAGGAGTAGGCAGATGTGGCTGTAACATTCCACTGTTGGGGCTAGCGGGTTTACATGGATGTACTGTATGTTTGGAACTTACGCTTCTTTATATAATAAGAGCCATCACGTTTTCATATGTTGTTATTATAGTTGGACTGTTTCGGTTGCTGTAGCAATGTATGTTGTTTAAATTACATAGTTATGTATGAAATTCTTTGTATGCAATTATATGAATCTTGTTGCAGATGTGTTGTTGGTTTAACCATCACTTTGGATTTTCAGTTGACCTGCTTTCAAGCTTGTGATGTATCTTCACTTGTGTGTTCCCTTCCCAGCTGAGTACTATTACAGGTTGCCAAGGGGTGCACTCATCTCAACCCACCTGTGTTAGAACCTCTCACGCACCTTCCTTGACTCACTGCAGTAGTCACACCCTTGCTACTGATAGAGTTATCTTACTTGCCTCTATGCGACATCGCGGTCAAGGCATTACTTCACGACCCACTATTGGGAATCCTACACCAAATAGTATGAGGTCTAATTGGGACTTCTTACGGGGATATCCCCTTACATGTTGGTGGGTCCAACATTGTCAACACAATATTTTGTAACACCTTGTACAGACCATAATACTTTGGTGATAATTTATTATCCTTCGTAGCTTGCTTGATGGACATTTGTTTGTATGGTTGTAGTCGTAGAGATACCCAATAATCTACATCAAAACTTCTTTCGTTGCGATTTTGATTTGCATGTTGTTTCATTTTATTCTTCGCCAAAGTGGGGTTATCCTTTAAAAGTTGGAGAACTTGTTGTTTATGCTCGATGTGATCTTTCATTGCTTGAACATTTTTTTTCTTGATATGTCCTTCTATCTTGAGAGTTTGAGGAGTTGTCATTCTTGCTAATTCTTTACAAGATATGATCGGATTCATTTCTTCTTTCTATGGGGTTGGTTCCTGGTGTATATCCTCTTATTTTGATGTTTCTTGATCATTTTCTTCCTCCTTTTCACAATCTATGTAAAATAATTTCTTCTCGGCACACTTATGACCTTTAGTGTATTTACTATCACAAATGTAACAAAGCCCTTTTTCTCATTTTTCTTCCAATTGGTGTGGTGTAAACCTTGTGGGTTGTGGAAGGCTAGGAGAAAAAACACTTCCATATTTATAGTTGTGAGTGGTAGGATTCCTTGTTACATATTCCGCTTTCAATTTTTCTTACCAACCTGAATGCCTTCTCCGATGAGTCAGGTTCCCAAAGACGAACCTCATGTTGAATGTTATCCTTTAAATTCCCTATGAAGACATCAATCCTTTACTTCTCTGGAATATCATTTAGCCTTATATTCATCTTTTGGAAATCCTCAATGTGCTTTGCCATTCAACCCTTTTGTTTGAGATTTATCAATTGGCTAAAGAAGGTGTTTCTCTTTGTATCCTCATAATGTGCTATCATTTCCTCCATGAAAATTGACCAAGTGACAAGTGGTTTATGAGAACAAAGCCCTTTATACCATAAAAATTAATTTGATTCTAAATATAAAGATGCAATATGTACCTTTTGTAACAGTTGTACATCATGTAGATCAAAATATTGCTCCATTTGTAGTATCCAATTTACCAGATTCTTTCCATCAAACTTCCTCATATTTCCTTTTCTTGATTTTAGGAGCTCGATCTTGAAACAACTGTAACTCTGTAATTTTGGATCTCCAAGTTCTAAAATTGTGTCCTGAGGTATCTCTTTTATTCCTCTTTCAAACCCCACTAGTCTGACCAATATTTGATTCTTCAAGAAAGAGTTATGCCAAATCTCCTATGATGACCTGATTATAGACTAGTTCAGTAGAGCAAACTTGTATGAAGTGCCACATGTAATTGTTTTGACCTTAGGACCTAAAACCGATACACAGAAAACTACAGGCTGTCCTCTTTTTGTCAATGTTTATGAAATTTCAATCTGATACTCATAGACAAAATTATGACTGTTTTCCCCAGGTCCCCTGTTTGGGATGTAATTCGAGAGCCTACATAAACCCTAAATGTCTTGGACTATATCTCTGAAACTATAAAGAAACAAGCTCTAAAATTTGGGCTCGAGCTGCACCACGATTTTGCCTCAAATGGGTTTTAATTTCAAAGTCAAAACCTTCGTAGAAGAAAAATTATAGTGAAAATTCCACGCTAACCCGTTTGAGATGGAATTCTGGAGCTTTCAAAAGCCCTAACTTCCTCAGATCATATCTCAAAAAATATAGTAAGAGAAGATTTGAAATTTGGACCTGAGGTTCAGAATGATTGCATCTCAAATGGGTTTTGTTTGTGAATTCTGAAACTTCGTAGCAAAAATTTCATGATGACCTGTTTGGAGCAGCGAAACACTAGAATCCAGAGCTCTGATACCAAATGTTATGAAACCAACTCACAGAAAGATAGAAAATATAGATCAAAGACTTCAAAATCAGCCAATTCGAGGGGGACACCTCTTTTAAATTACACAAATGAACAATTATTGGATGATACAGATGACAAGACCTCCTTTCTATGTATAGGAGTCTAAGGGGTCACAATATAATCAGAGCTGACATAACAATAATAATGTAAGGGCACAGCAATAACAATAGTGGGCTTCTATGGGGCATAATAATAACAATATGGGGACTACATGGATAAAACAATATAATAAGGGGGTTGCACTAATAAAAGTAAGGGGTTACAGTAGTAGTATAGGGACATAACATTATCATCCTTAAAGCAAGAGTAATAGGGGATACTTTCCAAATGAATTTAAGAAAGAAAAACCACCTGCTTTTGATGGAGATGTGAAGAAGCCGGAAGAGGTAGAGGCTGGGATACTTGGGATGGAAAAATTATTTGATTTGCATGAGTACATAGATAACATGAAGGCCAGAATAGTTTTCTTCAGCTTGAAAGGTAAAGCAGACATCTAGTGGGAATATGTTAAGCGGGTCAAAGACATTAGGACAGATGACTTGAGTTAGCGGGAGTTCAAGAAATGGTTTGGGAAGAAGTACTTGTCAGAGAGGTACTACGATAGTAAGGCTGTTAGGCCCCTATACTACTAGTGTAACCCCTTATTGTTATTAGTATAACCCACTTATTATATTGATATACCCATGTAGTGCCCATATTATTACTATTGTGCCCCATAGAAGCCCACTATTGTTATTATTGTGCCTTTATATTATTATTGTTAGGTCGGCTGGATTATATTGTGACTCCTTAGACTCCTATATATAGAAAGGAGGTTTTGTCATTTGAATCATCCAAGAATTGTTCATTTATGTAATGCAAAGGAGGTTTCCCCCTCGAAGAGGCTGAATTCTAAGGCGTTGATCTATCTTTTCTATCTTTTCTTGAGCTGGTTTCATAACATTTGGTATCAGAGCTTTGGATTCTAGGGTTTCGCTGCTCCAAACAGGTCATCGTGGCATTTTCGCTATAACTTTTTTTCTGTGACGTTTCAGAAGTCGCAAAAAAAACCCAGTTGAAAAAAAATCACGCTGAACCCTGGGTCTGAATTTCAGATCTTTTTACGCGATATTTTCGGAGATCTGCTCTGAGGAAGTTGGTCTTTTTGCAGACTCCTGAATTACATTCAAAACAGGTGACCTGGGGAAAATCATCATAACTTTCTTTCTGAGCATTGGATTGAAATTCCGTAAGAAGGTATAGAAAGAGGACGGACTGTAGTTTCTTGTATGCATGTTTTAGATCCCAAGGTTGAAACAGTGACTCGTGGCACGTCGTACAAGTTCGCTCTACTGAACTAGTCTAAAAGCAAGTCACTGTGGGAGATTTCACATAACTCTTCCTTGGAGAATCCAATTTGGGTCAGACTTGTGGCATTGGAAAGAGGACACAGAGGGATACTACAGCTCACAAGTTCAGAACTTAAAGATCCAAAAGTATAGAATTATAGTCGTTTCAAGGTCGAGCTCCTAAAATCAAGAAAAAACAAGATGAGGAAGTTTGATGGCAAGGATCCGGTAAATTGGATACTTCAGATGGAGCAATATTTTGATCTACATGGTGTACAACTGTTACAAAAGGTATGTATTGCATCTTCATATTTAGAGCCAGATCAATTTTTATGGTACGAAGGGCTTTGTTCTCGTAAACAACTTGTTACGTGGTCAATTTTCACGGAGGAAATGATAGCACATTATGAGGATACAAAGAGCAACACCTTCTTTAGAGCAACACCACAAAAATTGGAAAGATTAAAAGGGATTTGTAACATAGTGGAAAGAAAAATTATGGAAACTAGGAAGCGTACCCCTCACAACTATAAAGATGGAAGTGTTGTTTCTCCTAGCCTTCCACAACCTACAAGGGTTACACCACAACAATTGGAAGAAAAAAGAGAAAAAGGGCTTTGTTACAATTGTGATAGCAAATGCACTAAAGGTCATAAGTGTGCTGAGAAGAAATTATTTTACATAGAATATGAAGAGGAGGAAGAAAACGATCAAGAAACATCAAAAGAAGAAGATATATGCCAGGACCCCACCCTAGAGAAAGAAGAAATGAATCAGACCATATCTTGTAAAGCATTGGCAAGAATTACCACTCCTCAAACTCTCAAGATAGAAGGACATATCAAGAAGAAAAATGTGCAAGAAGTGAAAGATCACATCGAGAAAGAAGAAATGAATCCAACCATATCTTGTAATTCATTGTTCGAAATTACCACTTCTCAAACTATCAAAATAGAAGGACATATCAAGAAGAGAAATGTTCAAGAAGTGAAAGATCACATCGAGCATCAAGAAATGAATCCTACCATATCTTGTAAAGGATTGGAAGAAATTACCACTCCTCAAACTCTAGAGATAGAAGGACATATGAAGAAGAAAAAGGTTCAAGTAATGAAAGATCACATCGAGCATCAACAACAAGTTCTCCAACTTTTAAAGGATAACGTCACTTCGGTGCAAAATCAAACGAAACAACAGATAGATCAACATCGTAGTGAAAATTGTTTTGATGTAGGTGATTGGGTATTTTTACTGCTACATCTCAAGCAAGCTGTTTATGAGAAGGAAATGTTGGCAATACTACATACACTTAAAAAATGGCGACCTTACCGAATGGGAAGACTCTTCAAGGATGAGGATGTGGAAGCATTGTTTTGTGCTATTTATATTATCCAACTAGATTGGATAAACAAAGCAAGGGAAGAATGGAAGAAGGACGAAGAAGTATGGCCACTTATTCAAAAGTTGCAAAAGATCCCAATTCAAACAATATTGCCAGAAATTGAAGAGGAAGGAAAAATCATATTAGAACCTAGAGCAATCACAGAAACAAGAACCCGACAGCTACGAAATCAATCAATTTCAGAGTATCTCATCAAGTGGAAGAACTTACCCGTTGAAGATTCCACATGGGAGGACAAGAATTTTATACAGACGCATCAAGAACTACACAAGCGTTGAGGACAACGCTTTTTGAAGGAGAGGGGCATGTTAGGCCCCTATACTACTAGTGTAACCCCTTATTGTTATTAGTATAACCCACTTATTATATTGATGTACCCATGTAGTGCCCATATTATTACTATTGTGCCCCATAGAAGCCCACTATTGTCATTATTGTGCCTTTATATTATTATTGTTAGGTCGGCTGGATTATATTGTGACTCCTTAGACTCCTATATATAGAAAGGAGGTTTTTTCATTTGAATCATCCAAGAATTGTTCATTTATGTAATGTAAAGGAGGTTGCCCCCTTGAAGAGGCTGAATTCTAAGGCGTTGATCTATCTTTTCTATCTTTTCTTGAGCTGGTTTCATAACAAAGGCTAAGGAATTATATGAGATAAATATGGGGTCAATGCTAGATTAAGATTACACGACCAAGTTTCTGGAGCTATTGAGGTATGTACTGTATCTTAGTGACAAGAACGATAAAGTTTATAGATTTGTTAGTGGTTTTCCATTAGCATTTAGAGATCGAATTGAGTATGATGAGCCTCGATCACTTGAGGAAGTCACTGGGAAATTGAAGCATTGCTATGAAAAATCAAAGTGTAAGAATGAATCTCAGCATGTATGGAAGGGAAAAGATAAAGGTAGAGGTAAATGGTAGCCTAAGAGAACAAGGCCTTAGAATACAGATGGGAAAGAAAATATGGCACCACAAAAGAAATTTAATGTAGCTAGACAGGGACATGGGTCACAACAGAAGCATCAACATATAGGTGAGGGAACTGGTCGGTTGGAGTGTTGGACATGTGGTGAAGAACACCTTAGGAAATATTGTCCATAGCATTAGGATGGTAGGCCTAAGATATACAGTGCATAGGAGGTGAAGAGTATTGGGGATGTTAGTCAGAGTATTCCACGTATCTATGCAGCAATGGACAACAGGCAGGTATAACACCAGACATCTATCATTGAGATAGACATTAAGTTTTGTAATCAATTTATTTCTGTTTTGATTGAACCTAGATCTAATTATACCTATGTTAGTCCTACCTTGGTGGATAAGTATGGTTTGAGTAAGGAATTGCATGCAAATCCTTGGTTAGTGTAGTTGGCTACAAGTACGAAGAAGTGAGTTCATCATTGGGTAAGAGCTTGCACATTTTATTTGAATGGTATGCCTATGGCTGCACATTTAAACATATTACTGTTGGGATCATACAATATGTTGTTGGGCATGGACTGGTTGTATCTTCATAGAACCAAAGTAGATTGCTATGACAAAGCCATTGAGTGTGTTGATGAAAATGGGGAACCAAGAGTCTTGCAGGGTAAGAAGAAAGCCACATTAGTTAGGATGGTGACATCTATGCAAACAAAGAGTAGCCACAGGAAAGGCTCTATTTTATTTGCAGTACACATTTCTAGTGATAAGGGTAAGGAGGTTGAGGATGCAGATGTGTTGAATAAGTACCCAGTTTTGTAGCAGTTTTAGGATGTATTCCTAGAGGACATTACAAAGTTTCCACCCCACAGGGAGGTAGAATTTTCTATTGAGTTATTGTTAGGGGTAGCTCCAGCATCAAAATCACCTTACGTGATGAGCACACCTAAGTTGGTTGAATTAAAGTTGGATTTGAAGGAAATGTTGGACAAGGGATACATTAGGCCAAGTGTATCACCTTGGGGCACACCAGTATTGTTAGTAAAGAAGAAAGATGGTACTCTAAAACTATGCATTGACTATAGCCAGTTGAACAAAATGACTATCAAGAATAGGTACCCTTTTCCAATGATCGATGACTTGTTCAATCAGATGACAAATAAAGCTCTTGAAGATTGGCTAGAGATCCAGATACCATCAAGTATGCATCAAAGAAGAGGACATTTACAAGACAATGCTCAGGACCAGGTATGGGCATTATGAGATTGTTGTTGTTCCATTTGGGTTAACTAATGCTCAAGCTACAATCATGTGCTTGATAATAGCGTGTTGCATCCATATTTGGATAAGTTTGTTATTGTGTTCATTGATGATATATTGGTATATTATAAAAATGAGGAAGAGCATGTTGAGCACTTAGCAATAGTGTTGAAGTTGTTGAGAGAGCATTAGTTGTATGCTAAGCTCAGCAAGTGTAGTTTCTTTTAGAGTGAGGTACATTACTTGGGACATGTCCTTTCCAAGGAGGGAATTGTAGTAGATCTAGAGAAGATAAGGGCCATCATGGAGTGGGTAGCTCCTAAGAGTGTGGATGAGGTGAGATATTTCATGGATCTGGTAGGATACTATAGGAGCCTCATAAGGAATTTTTAGCAGATTTCTTATCCTATCACATCATTGCAAAGGAAAGGTAAGAAGTTTGAATGGACAAAAGAGTGTGAGTCCAACTTTGAGCAACTTAAGCAGTCATTGCACATGCACTAGTGCTACAAATTGCAAATCTAGACAAAGAATTTATGGTATGCACAAATGCTTGCAAGAGAGGGATTGGTGGAGTCCTTATGCAGGATGGACTGGTGTTATGCTATGATTTTGAGTTGGCAACAATTATACATGCATTTAATATGTGGGGGAACTATCTTCTTAGCAGGAGGTTTGTACCTATCACTAATCACATTGGGTTGACATATTTGTTTGACCAGCCGAATCTGAATGCTAGGAAAGCTAAATGGTTGGCCATGATCAACAAGTTTGATTTCAAGATCAATTACATCAAGGGTAAGGAGAACAGGGTGGAAAATACTCTCAGTAAATAGGTATAGGTAAGTCACTTGGTAGCTATGAGATCCTATGGGACATGCTTACAAGATAGGATCTTGCAGGCAAGTTAGTAGGATGTCAGGTATATGGAGATTGTGCACAGGTTCTAGTAGGGTACTAGTACATGTACAGGTGATATTACAGGTTCTAGTATAGATAAAGGTGTAGGTATAGGCACTTGTAGTGGTACAGGTATAGGTGGCAGTACAGTTAGAGGCATAGGTAGAGGTATAGGTGCAGGAGCACAAGGTATGGATTATTGTCTTACAACGGATGGATTGCTCAGGTTCCAAGTTAGGATATATATAGTAGATAGCAGTGAGCTCAAGAAGGTGACCTTGAGGGAGTTTCATGTGAAACCATATTTGGGTCACCCAGGTTATCAGAAGACATTGACAATAGTGAAAATATATTATTATTGGCTGAATGTGAAGAGGGATGTAGTAGAGTTTGTGGTGAGGTGTTTCAACTGTCAGTGAGTGAAAGTAGAGTGTAAACATCCAGGTGGACTACTATAGCTGATCGCGATTCCAAAGTGGAAATGGGAGGTTATTTCCATGGATTTCACCATAGGGTTGCCTAAGACAATGAAACAACATGATTCCATTATGGTCATTGTGAACAAGTTAACAAAGGCTGCACACTTCATTCCAGTGAAGTCTACATTCTTAGCTAGCGATGTGTCACAGGTATTCATCATAGAGGTGCTTAGATTGCATCGTGTTCCAAAGAAGATTTTGTCAAGCAGGGATGCAAAGTTCACTTCCAAGTTTTGGAAGGTGTTATTTGCATGTTTGGGCATAGAGTTGGCCTTCAACACAACATATCATCCGTAGACAGATGGACAGACATAGAGGGTCAACAGGATATCGGAGGACATGTTGAGGATGCATGTGATGCATCAACAATGGGAGTGGGAAGAGTATCTCCCCTTGGTAGATTTCACGTACAAAAACGATTATCAGGATTCATTAAGAATGAGTTATTTAGAGGCATTCTATGGGTGGATTTGTAACACTCCCATCAATTGGAGTGATCCGATTAGCAAGGTATAGATTGGAAAAAATGTGTTGTCAAACATGGAACATGAAATGTAGGTGATCAAGAAGAATCTAAAGGCAACACAGGATAGGCAGAAGATTTCTGAAGATAGGAATAGGTTGCTTAAGGAATTCCATGTTGGGGAACAGGTGTACTTGCACATCAAATTGAAGAAGAGCTCCTTGCAGATTGGATCATGTGCCAAGCTAGCACCACAGTTATGTGGACCCTTCAATATCATTGAGAGGATTGAGCCAATAACCTATCGACTTGCACTGCCTCTGACAGTGAAATTCCATGATGTTTTCCATGTATGTTTACTTAAGAAGTATGTTAAGGATGTTCAACATGTGATTGACTGGTCTGTATTGTAGGTGGAACTAGATGGAGAATTTAAGCTGGAGCCTTAGTGTATATTGTAGAAAAAGGTTCTCATGCTCCAAAACTGAGCAATCAAACAAGTTAAAGTGCAGTGGAAGCACTTTGGGCCCAATTAAGATACATGGGAGATGGCAGATCAAATGTGGGCTATGTATCCTTCCTTGTTTTCCGGTTGAGGCAAAGCAACTTCGATATGGTGTTTTGGTATATGCTTTGATATGGTATTTTTGCATATGCTTTGATATGGTGCTTTGGTATATGCTTGATATGGTTTTTTGGTATATGTTTTGATATCATGTTTTGCTATATGTTTTTGGTATATATTTTGGTGATATTGCTATATGTACTTATGTATATGGATGTAAATACCACAATGAGCTAAGTTATAAAGCTCCACTAAGTGGTATGGGTGTCATGTCATTATGATTATGTTGTCATGTTACTATGCTATCATGTGGTTATGTTATCATAAGGTTATGATATCATGTGGGTTAGCACTCAACAGGATGATCATTGTAAATACCATAATGAGCTATGTTATAAAGCTCCAGTATGTGGTATGTTGTAATAATGTTTTGTTTTGAGCAGGTCTTTCATTGTAAATACTCTGTCGAGCTATGTTATAAAGCTCCATGAGAAGTGTGTCTTCTTTCAACAGGTTGTTGAGGTATATGTGTGATTGAACACTCAAGATGGTGTCCCCTAAGGGGTGGTGGTGGTGGGGGGGTTCTGTAACAACACTGGTGAAAATTCCATGTAGTAAAAGTTAAAAATGATAACCATGGTCGATGGGACACTTATTCCAAGCTGAATTATGGGAAAGACATCCTGGGGGGTGTTCATTTGGTCATTTATGTCTAAGGAATTTGGAAAAGGAAATGACTAAGGCTTTGCAAAGAAAAATGACATTTTGGCACAATTATTTATGAATATAGTGGAAATTAGGAGAAAAAGGAGGTGAAAGGTCACAGGTTTCATGTGCAGAGGAAAATGAAGGAAAATAATGGAAAATGAAGAAAACAGAGGCCTCACACATAAAAAGGCTTATGTGGATCAATTGGTAACCTTTTGTGAGTTCAGTGTTGGAGCTATTTCATTATTCTCTCTCTCTCTCTCTCTCTCTCTCTCTCTCTCTCTCTCTCTCACTTTGGGACACTTAGAGTTTCTTGGATCACTTTGGAATTGGAGCAAGAAAGGCAAACAAGGCAAGAGGAAGCAAAGATCAAGAAGGGAAAAGAAGGATCAAGAAGATATAGCATGCTTCATTGTAGTTATCAACTTGCATGTGCATTTTCCTTGCTATATTTGGCATGCATGGGATTACATGTGGTTCTTTCCAATCATGGCATGGGTTTTCCCAGGTGTGACAGTGTTCTTCATCCTAGCCTTTCCATTTCCTGATAGCTGTGATGAGATGGGTTCTCACATTCAGTTAATGTGGGATGGGGAGATTGGATTCGAATTTGAGTGGGGTAGATCTCCAAATTGACAAACACATGGCCTAGTGCTTCCTGAACCAAACTATGGAGCACTATAAAGCCACTGGCCTAGTAATGCCTAAACCAGAATGTGGGTTGTGGTAAAGCCGTATCGTGTGCCTTAGTGTGCTTAGGAATCCTTACCAGTGAATGGCAAGATATATGGTAAAGTCAAGAGGAGGACTTTCTCTCCGTTGGGCATAGTAGTCTCGAGATGGGATGTATCGTAAAGCCCGAAGAGTATGTCTCGATGTAGGGCTTAATGATCCCTGGATCAGACTGTGGATTGCAGTAAATCTTGAGAGACTAGGAGGAACTCAAATTCCTCACGGTGTAGGCGGAGAACTTCGATGGAATCCGTTCTTGTTGGTGTTTTGGGTGTGTTTCATGACTCCCATATTCATGCTTGGAATATGCAACGGGGGTGATTGGATGAAGAGAGACTTGGCTCAACCAATCTATGGTTAGGTAGAACGTGGTAGTCCCATATTCAGTTGATTTATTGCATTCATTAATAAGAAATTCATTCCCTTGATTTTTCATGTGTAAATGTACTAATTTATATGTTGATTTTATGGCTAATGTGTTTAAGATATTTTTGTTCCTATTATGTTGGTTATATGTGTGTTTTATGATAGGAGCTATGTATGGATCCCATAATGTTTTTACTTGTATATGAGTGCATAATGTGTCTATGACCTAATAGATGATAATGTAGAAAATGACATGACGAAACAATGGTTAATAGCGATTCTCAGATAAGTATGAGATCCCTACACCTAATTCCAATGTTTAGACTTGTAGGTTACATGTTGATTATATGTTTGACGAAATGCATGTCTTCGCTAGTAGTGGTCTAGTTAAGGTCTTGTTGAACTTATTACTTTTCCATGAACGTTTCCCTGTACTTTTACTAATTTTAAGCTATCACTCCATTCTGGGTAGTGACCTGGGCTCTGGGCCTGAAAAAGTGGCTTAAATCCTTAGGTCACTTGCACAAAATTGGAAATTTTAGTCTCTCGTCACTAGAAGGCAAGCCTAAGAGATTGACTTTATGTTTTTGTATGCTCTCTTGCCTATAGCATGGGAGCGACTGAGACCTAACATGTCTAGAACATTAGTAGGAGCCAGGGACAGGCTGTCTAAGTGGCTGACATGTCTCCTTGGGATTTTGAAGCTAACGCTGGATGACTGTGTGTGATGTTTCCATTGATTCCACTTCCTTAAAGTCACATAGGAGGTTGAATCCAATCATAGTAGCCTCTCGTCTCATGTTTACCCCGGTTGGCTAGTTACTTCGGCAAATGTGGGAGGAGGGTGTTACAAAAAAGTTCATAATATTACTTAGCATGTCAGACATCCTGTCAGATTAAGGGGGAAATCTTAATGAATCCTTTGGGATTTTTAGTGTAAATAGTTGGTTGTAGATTTCATTTTGTTACCATCAAGACATAATTGTCCAATAATGAGATTATGAGCGTATAAATATTTGTTTCTTTTATCAATAAAGAACTGAAGTTATTATTGTGGAGTATACATGGGCCTATACACTACAATATAAGATGTGGTAGCTATTTAAAGGATGGTTCTTATATTGCCATCAATAGAAACTTTTATAATTCTACGTCATCTAATGGACCCACAATGCATGGAGCTTTTGTATTAACTCTCTAGTATGCTATTCACCTATTGCGTTACACTACCAACAAAATAATTTTCCACTTCAAAGGTAAGTGGAACATATTTTCACTCATAAGTAAAGACACCCTTATTGTTTACAATTATGCATGGGAAACACTTATGGGCATCATTTAGAAATAATTTACCTAGGTTTTATCCTTTCATCATTATTTAATAGTAAACCAAAACACATAGCCTGCAACCCAAAAATAAAAAAATACAAATTAAATATTTTAGCATTCAACCAAAAAACATCTAGCCCATAACCCTTTTTTTTTTAATCAAAATTAAATAATTTTCAAAGGTCCTTTCCACAAATCAGAGAATGTTTTTTATCATAGTTGGGATTTGGAAAACATTTAATTCATTGGAAATATAATTAATATTATAATAATATTTTTTGCAATTTAATTAAAACCAAATGTAAAACCAAAGTATCTCATTAAAAACAGTTTTCCTTCCAATTTTTATGCAATATAATAAAATACAATAAAATATTAAGCCTTAGGAAAAAAATATATTCTTCCATAAAAACATGTGACTAAACTCTTGTTGTTCCATTTGAATTGCAAGGCTTCACCAACGTTAGTACCCTAATGGCTTGTCCTTCACCTTCCCTTCCCCACTCTGACATCGTAAGCCATGGTTGACTTGGTCCTCTTGTGTCTTGTCCTACACATTCACTTCCCTACTCTGATATCCCTCTAGAGATGTCGCAGGTTTGGTACTGTGTCGATTATTCATGGACACAAAGCTTTTGATTTTTTTCTCTTTATGATGATAATGCTTGTGCTCCTGATCCACGGTATTATTTTTCTCCACATGTCTCAAGATTGACATCCTGAAAGCATCTTTTTATTTACCTCTCATTCCTGTTTTTTTCCTTATGTAAAGACTTAAATTATGATGGAAAGTCACTAATGGAAAACATATTATTTACCTAAGTATCAAATATTTTTAAAGATTGTAATTTTGAATGACTTTTTGCAAAATTTAAGAATAAAAAATGAGTACACTTATTTCAAAATCATGCACAAATATAGCAACAATATCTAGAAATAATGACATAAAATATATGAGGCAGTTATCCATATTGAAATATATATTTTTGTAGTGTTAAATATTATAAATTACACTGCTCAATGCTATAACAATGTTTTTTTATCAATATTTAATGAAATGATTTATTTTATCAATAATGCCAATGTGTGAGCTTGCTATGTTGTTGGTACATACAACAACAACCATTGAATTTTCTAAATGTGATATTTATTTATGTGTCTTGTAGCCCTTGAGAAACTTTGAGCATTTTCAACTTATGGAAAAGCAATAAAAAGTTGTTGAGAATCCCACCACATATTGAAAATATTAAAAGAAAAAAAATGTGTACATTTTTCAAATTTTAAATTATGGTATAATCATGGTGGTTATCTAGAGCTTTGATATCACTTTGATGGCTAGGCAATAGAACCATAGAATAATCAAATAGGTATAACTATTACTTTATAAATCAAATTAAGTTAATTAATTATTTGAAAATAAATTCAAAATTATTAATAATTATGTTATTAGACATTTATATTTTTTAATAGGGTTTTTAGAATTATCAAGAATTAATAGGTGGATGATAAGGATTTTGACATAATCTCTGCCAATTGAACAACAAATTGTCAATTGAACATGAAATCATCAATTGAACAACAATTGAACAACAAATCATCAATTGAACAACAATTGAACAGTAAATCGTCAATTGAACAGCAAATCGCGATGGAACAACAGTTAGATTGAACAACAGTCGGATTGAACAACAATCCGTAACTGAACAACACTTTGGATTGAATAGCAATCCGTAACTGAACAGCAGTTGCGTGATTTGAACAACACCTCCGCTGCATTGACTCTCTCTACACCATTGGTCTCCTCTGACTGGATCTAATAGTTATCATTCACCCAGTCAATTCATGATCCGATATATGCGGGATAATGAAATCCTTCTCTTCTACGGCTTGCGGGTCTACAACCCCAATCTGCCTTCCTATGCTCTACTACCTCCACCGTTTATACCAATAATCGTGATTAACACATAGATGCTGAAATGTATCATTAAAATACGAAAACAGGGAAATACGTGATTTAATTTAGAATGTCATACACAGATATAAACGAAAGTTTTCGCCCAGATTAACACACAGATACACACTTAAATCAAATTCTTTTAATATAATAATAATTCCAGAGTCTCGGCCCTCTCACTCAATTACAACAAATTTAACAGACCTTTGTTTTCACTTTCAAGACCGTCTCTATCACTCAAATCTCAATCATCTCAGCTAACTCTTTTTCCATTACAATTTCTTCTATTTATGAGTCAAGTCCTATTCTAACAACTCGATCTCAATCTAACAATCAAATCGCTATTTTTTTTCTTTGTTACACACCCACGCTAACAACTTATCCCTTAATCTAAAATAAGATAATTTCCTAACTATTACAATAAATGAATTACAGATCATTTTTTAGAGATCCAAACCTCTCGACTAAACAAAATTTTGACCACTCAGGTCAATAAATTTCAACTCGTTTAGCCACAACATGTGAACAAACCTTCACACTGCTGGCTAAGTCCAAATGCTCCTACATCAGACTCCCAGGGAAGAAAAGAATCATCGCTCAAACTTTTAGGGTTTACTCCATACTTCTGCAACTCTGATGTTGTCAACCAACTAGCATCCTCCACTGGTTGTCCTTTCCATTTAACTAGATATTGAAAATAAACTTGTCCTTTGGTTCTCTTGGATACTCTTTTCTCTAACAGCTTCCACCTCTTTCTTAACTATCTTTGGCATTTGTTCAAGTTCCCAGTTCAAAGTTTGAGCTTCATCTTTTATAATTTCCTCCTGTAGCTCTATCTTTGTCTCTTTGTATGGATACAAATCTACAACATTGAAGATAGGTGATATTCCAATCCCTTCTGGCAATTCAACTTCCTAGGCATTTGTTGAAAATTTCCTCACTATTCTGCATGGTCCTATTTTCTTCATTTTCAGTTTGTTGTAGGTTCCAACAGGAAATCTTTCCTTCCTTAGATATACCATGACCAATTCATCCACTTGGTACTCCTTTTCTCTTCTTTTCAGGTCTGCTCTTTGCTTATACTTACTGCTGCTTTGCTGCAATCTGCCTTTCACCTCTTCTTGTAGTTTCTGCATTTGTTCAACAAACTCTTCAGCCTTTGCACTTCTCATCTCTTGTTTCCCCAAATTTCTCAGCTCATATACGCCTCTAGGATTCATCCCAAAAACGATTTGAAATGGACTCATACCAGTACTCCGATTAGGAGTATCATTATAAGCAAACTTTTCCTGTGCTAGTGCCAAATCCCACTGTTTGGGATTGTTGTACACCAAGCTTCTTAATATGTTTCCCAAGATTTTGTTTACTACTTCAGTTTGCCCATCTGTCTGGGGATGGTAAGCTGAACTGAAACTAATGTTTGCACCTAGTTTCTTCCACAGTGTCCTCCAAAAGTGTCCTATAAACTTTGTATCTCTATCAAACATAATACTTACAGGAAATCCATGTAATCTTACAATTTCTGAAAAAAAAAAAAATTGCAATGTGAGTTGCATCATTAGTTTTCCTGCAAGCAATGAAGTGAGCCATTTTTGAAAATCTATCTACAACAACATAGATAGAATCATGCCCTCTTTGAGTTTTTGGCAAACCCAGAACAAAATCCATGCTGACCACATCCCAAGGCCTGGTTGGTATGGGTAATGGCTGGTACAATCCTATATTCTGGCTTCTCCCTTTAGCATGTTGACATATCCTACGCTTCTCAACAAATCTCTTAACATCAATCTAAATCTTGGGCCAGTAGTAAAAAGTATTTACTTGATCAAAGGTTTTATCCTATCCAAAGTGTCCAGATAAACCTCCACTGTGTTTCTCTTTGATTATATTTTCCCTCATAAAACATTTGGGAATACACAGTTTGTTATTTTTAAACAACAAACTTCCTTGGGACTGCTGGGTTTTGTATAGCTGCATAAATATCTTTAAATTCTACATCATCTTTATACATATTAGCCATTTCTTCAAATCCTACAACACCAACTTTTAATTCTTGCATAATCAAACTTACCCTACTTAAAGCATCAGTAACCTTGTTCATATTACCACTGGTATGCTTTATTACAAAAGTGAAACTTTGCAAGAACTCTACCCATTTGACATGTTTCTGACTCAACTTCAGTTGGTTGTTAATAAACTACATTGCATGATTGTTTGTATACAATATAAACTCTCTGGGTAACAGATAATGTCTCCATTTCTTTAAGGCCTATACAATGGCATAGAATTCCTTATCATAAGATGAATACTTCTTTTTAGCATCATTCAGCTTCTCACTGAAATACGCTATTGGCCTTTGTTCTTGGCTCAAGACCACTCCAATTGCTACTCCACTAGCATCTGTCTCAACCTGGAAAACTTTACTAAAGTCTGGCAAAGCTAAAACTGGCTTTTCTGTAATTTTCTTCTTCAGTAATTTAAAATTTTGGTCTGCTGCCTCTGTCCACTTGAATGGCTGATTAGTCCCTTTAATTATTTCAATAATGGGTGCACAAATTTGACTAAAACTTCTGATAAATTTCCTATAGAAACTAGCCAGACCGTGAAAACTCCTTACCTCAAATACATTTTTGGGTTTTGGCCAATCCACAATTGCTTGGACTTTCTCCAGATCCATTTTTAATCCTTCTTTCGAAACTACAAATCCCAAGTAAACTAATTCCTTTTTCATAAAACTGCACTTCTTTAGATTTATCAATAGTTTCTCCTTCGGTAAGGTTTTAAGAACCAATTTAATGTGCTCCAAATGTTCTTCTCTACTTTTACTGAAAATTAAAATGTC
Organism: Pinus tabuliformis; assembly: GCA_031772625.1. Taxonomy (NCBI): domain Eukaryota; kingdom Viridiplantae; phylum Streptophyta; class Pinopsida; order Pinales; family Pinaceae; genus Pinus; species Pinus tabuliformis. The sequence goes on from CM062809.1 coordinate 1,011,787,559, forward strand.
ATCAAGATAGACAATAACAAACCAGCCTGTGTATTCCTTCAACACTTCATTCATCAGTCTCATGAAGGTACTGGGTGCATTAGTGAGCCCAAAAGGCATTACTAACCACTCATATAAGCCACTGTTTGTCTTGAATGTTGTTTTCCACTCATCTCCATCCCTGATTCTTATCCTATGGTAACCACTCTTTAGATCTATTTTAGTAAAATACTGTGACCCACTCAGACAGTCCATCAAGTCATCCATACGTGGCAAAGGAAATTGGTATCTGATAGTAATTTTGTTGATGGCTCTAGAGTTTGTACACATTCGCCATTCGCCTCCTTCCTTCAGACTTAACACTGTCGGCACCGTACATGGGTTAAGGCTCTCCCGATTTAGCCGTTTATCCATTAGCTCCTGCACTTGCCTTCCAATTTCTGCATTCTCCTGAGGTGTCAACCTGTAAGCAGCTTTGTTTGGAAAACTCGCTCCCAGTATCAAGTCAATGTGATGACTGACACTTCAAACAGGTGGTAATGCATTAAACAACTCATTCACAACGATGTCAGCAAATTCATTTAACAGAATTTTAACTTCTTCAGGCAAATAGTCCAAGTTCGTGGAAGTTAAAATTACCTTTGGTTTGCCCACAATAGCAAAATTAAACTCCTCATTTTTTTCAACTTCCTATAGCAGCTCCTTTCCACTCATCAGCATAATCTTCCTTTCTGGTACTTCTTTATCTACTTCCTTCTGCAACGGGAACAACGCATGTCTATTTCTGTCTTTTTCGATTGTGTAGGTGTTCCTCTGGTCATCATGTATGGCTCTCCGATCATACTGCCATGGTCTCCCCAGTAATATATGACAAACGTCCATTGGGATTACATCACATAGGATCATATCCTTATAAATGCCAATCTGGAATTCCACCTTACACTGTTCTGTTATAGTGATCTGGTGTCCCTTCTACAACCACGTTACCTTATAAGGTGGATGTTCTGTCTTCAATAGCCCCAAATTTTCTACCATTTATGTAGAAACAATATTTTCTATGCTCCCACTATTTATCACCATATTACAACACTTTCCTTTTGCCTTGCAAACAGTTATAAACAGACTTTTTCGTTGTGCTGGTTCTTCTAGTTCCTTCTCTGCTTTGAGCAATATCCTTTTTAACAATAATGATTCTCCTGCCTCAGGTCCTTCTTCTTCGTTTACGATATGAGGTTTCTCTTCTGCTGCAACAGCCACATTCACATTTTGCTGGTTTTTGGTTTTATTATGAGGACAATCCCATGATCCATGTCCCCGCTCTCCACATGTGTAACATCGAATATCTCTTCCTCGGCCCCTTCCTCTGGGTGCAAATCTTCCTCTACCAGAGTCTCCTCTTTGTGGTGGTCTGTTACTTGAACTTCTTGCTTCGTTCTGTTGTTGCTAAAACCTTGGTTTGTTAGTTCCTCTACCTCTTACTGAACTTTTCCCTCTATTCCTCTCATTTTGTTTTCTCAACATCTTCTCTTCTGCCTTCAAACCTACTTGATAGGCATCTTCAATGGTCTTCAGACTCAGCAAGCTGATCTCATCCTGTATATCATATCTTAAGCCATTGATATATCTGGCTACCTTCTCCATATCATCCTCTGCATGTCTTGCTATAATACTCAATCTATAAAACTCTTTTGCGTATTCTTGAACATACATTCCTTTTTGCCTTAAATTCTGTAACTGTTTAAAAAGATTTAACTAATAATCCTTTGGCATAAATTTAGCTTTCATTTTACTCACCATTTTATCCCATTACTTGATATTGGATTTTTCTTCTCTGACTCTGGATGTTTCTAGTTCATCCCACCAGATAGCTGCATGACCCTTCAATTTGGTAACTGCAAATTTCACCTTCTTTTTGTCATCAACCTCTTCATAGTCAAAATATTTGTCCACTGATCTGATCCAGTCCATCAATTCTTCTGCATTAAGACTTCCTTCATAAAAAGGAATTTCCACCTTTGGTTTTCCTCCTACTTTAGCCAACATCTTCATGACTTTGGTAGTTTCGGCTTCGTCCTCTTGTTCCTCTTCATAAGATTCTTCTGTAGCACTGGAAATTCCTTCATCAGGTGCCCTCCTCTGAGCAGTCTCCATTGTGTCCATTCTTGTACGCAGACTCCGGATCTCTTCCAGCAGAACCGCATTTGCTTCTGGTCTTCCTCGACCTATGCCAGCTCCTCTCCTCGGTGGCATGTTTACTGCGGTCAAACTCAATCTCTGGGCTCTGATACCAAAAATGATGTAATCTCTGCCAATTGAACATCAAATCGTCAATTGAACAACAAATGAACAACAAACTGTCAATTGAACAACAAATGAACAACAAACCGTTAATTGAACAACAATTGAACAACAATTGGACAAAAAATCGTCAATTGAACAACAATTGAACAACAATTGGACAACAAATCGTCAATTGAACAACAAATCATCAATTGAACAACAAATCGTCAATTGAACATCAATTCGTGATGGAACAACAATTAGATTGAACAGCAATCCATAACTGAACAGCACTTCGGATTGAACAACAATACGTAACTGAACAGTGATTGGATTAAGCAACACTTCAGATTGAACAACAATCCGTAACTAAACAACAGTTGCGCAATTTGAACAGCACCTCTGACCGGACCTAATGGTTATCATTCACCTGATCAATTCACGATCCGATATCTGCGGGATAATAGAATCCTTCTCTTCTACGGCTTGCGGGTCTACAACCCCAATCTGCCTTCCTATGCTCTGCTACCTCCGCCATTTATACCAATAATCGCGATTAGCACATAGATGCTGAGATGTACAATTAAAATATGAAAATAGCGAAATACGCGATTTAATTCAGAATGCCATACACAAAGATAAATGAAAGTTTTCGCCCGGATTAACACACACATGCACACTTAAATCAAATTCTTTCAATATAATAATAGTTCCAGATTCTCGGCCCTCTCGCTCAGTTACAACAAATTTAACAGACCTCTGTTTTCACTTTCAAGACCCTCTCTATCACTCAAAACTTAGTTATCTCAGCTAACTCTTTTTCCATTACAATTTCTTCTATTTATGAGTCAAATCCTATTCTAAGAACTCAATCTCAATCTAACAATCAAATTGCTATTTTTTTGCTCTGTTACACACCTACGCTAACAACTTATCCCTTAATCTAAAATAAGACAATTTCCTAACTATTACAATAAATGAATTACAGATCATTTTCGAGAGATCCAACCCTCTCGACTAAACAGAATTTTGACCACTCAGGTCAATAAATTTCAACTCGTTTAGCCACAACATGTGAACAAACCTTCACATTATTGGCTAAGTCCAGATGCTCCTACATCAGATTTAAACTTCATAGAATAATGTAGAATATTATTAGTAGTATGCACAAATAAAAAGTTAAGACTTTCCTCCAAAATAGATTTAAACTCCATAGAATAATGTTGAATATCATTAGTAGTGTGCACAGAAAAAAAGTTAAGACTTTCCTCCAAAATAGCCACGTTATTTTTTTCCTTTCAATTAAATTGATTAATTAAAGAAAATGTCACATTAAGAAGTGTTATGTTTTTTCAGAACAAATGGTATTGATAAGCCATAATATTGTAACAAAGCCTATTTGTAAACATGGAAAAGTGAGGGTGAATCTCAATGTATATTATTACATGTTTTTGTAAATGTATAATATTTTTTTATTCTCATTTGAAATTGATTTATAATTCAATAGTTTTATATTTACAAGTTTTTATTTTCTTTAAAATTTGATAAGTACTTTTTTGAAATTGTTAATTTTGATTATGTAATCCTTTTTTTTTTGAGAATTTTCATATACTAAGTCCATTTATACATTTTAAATAAACAAAAATTCAATATCTTCCTTAAGAAATTATGATATCAAATTCCAATGAAAATAAGACAAAAAATTGAAAACAATTATATTACTCGATTTATAAAAATTGCTTATAGACAGGCTGGCCGAGTTGAATCTATTAGAAAAAAGGTATATATTTATAAATTAATTAATGTGTTTTTTTTAATTCCAATGTTAATAAGATATGAATTTAATGGTTTCCAGTTCTAGTTGAAGGCTGTGAATCTGAATTAGCTTTATAACATCAAAGATGAAGTTCAAATTCATTCTAAAAAATAAAACCACAGCACTTAATGAATTCAAAATGAAAAGTTGCAGGATTCCACTGTCTCTTACCTTCGAATTGTTTCTGCTTGCATTTATCTTTCGTTCTACAGAGCATTGTTTTGGATTAAATGCACTTATCTTTCGTTCTACAAAGCATCGTGATGGATTAAATGGCTAACAATTCTTGGGCAAGGCACCTGTGTTGAATTTCCATATTTGAAATTTCCAATTGGCTTTGTATGATAAATATCACGATGCTTTTACTTTATTGTCGTTTTTATTCTACCTCGCTACAAATTATGTTGTCAGAATTGCAAAGATGAGGTAACTAACAAATATGTAATTAACAATTGAAGAGTACAAAGTTTCGCAGTATTATTTGTAAAGAGAAGGTTCGATAAATTTTTAGAACATTCTAGGGTTTCATATTATTACATCTACAGAAAAATTCACTCTAATATGGTCCACATATGTCATTCCTCGATGAAAATATTAGGCGTAAAAATGTAAGGTTAACTCTAAAATGTAAGGCATAAATGTGGTCATATGGTTGAAACTTGCAAAGATGTCATGTGTAGAGGAAACAGGTAGACGAAAAATTGAAGTGAACTGATTCAAAAGAAAGGCCTAGTCCTATGGATCTAATTAGGCAATGGAAATTAGGCTAGGCTGTTGAAATTCATTTACAGGTCTGTAATTTGAAGGGAAACTATTTTCAAATTATTTTAAATGTGTTTTTGTAGCTTTTCAGATTATTTTTAAGAGGGTAAAATATGAACTTAAATTTAAGAGGTATACAATTTTCCAAATTAATTACATTTCAAAAATATTTTAGTTATCAGGGGATTTTTTGTTTTTAAATTTATCTTAAATTCTTGAGAAATTATATAGGATTAAAATCTGAAGCAAAATATTGATTGTGTCACATAGCTCACATCATTTTGTATTTTCGATTTAGGCTGATAAGTATTTATTTATTTATTTATTTTTATTCTAGTTTTTCACAGCTTTGTGTCTCGGATAAAAAGTTGTCCATCATTTTTTCTTTATTGTTTTAATATTATATTAGTTATTTTAATTTTGAAATTATAAAAAAATATAAACAATCTATTATTTCCTCCCATAAACAACCATCTTTCTTTATAGACGAATAGAATTTGATAAATGTATTGCTGTAATAAGAAAATTTTAGGAATATATATATATAATATTTAAAAATTTTCATGTTTCTATTTCTTCTTTTCATTATTCTTTTCTCTTTCTTAATATAGTTTTCCCTTATTACCTCCGTGCGCCTAAAAATGCATTGATATGGATGAGGGTTTTAACCTTATGTCTAGTTTGTACCATCTTTCAGTTCTTCCACTTTTATATTCCCATTTTCTTTGAAATTTTAATTTTAATTACATTGTCGTTTCTTTCCTGATATGGTTTTTCCGCATCACCTCCACGTGTCTAAAATTGAAATGCATTGATATTAATTTGTAACACTTAATTTAAATCTTCGAATTTTATGTTGGCATTTTCTTTCAAATTTAATTTTTTTTTTGTTCCTTTTAATTCATCTCAATATACCACAGCTTTAATAATATTAGGAAAATAAGGTTTTAATAATATTACTTTATAAAATATTTGAATTTTTGTTTTTCATGTTATTCCTGATATTTGTTTATATTTCTATTTTAATTTTTACTTTAATTTTGTATCATAATGTGGGTTTAATGCCCATTAAAAATATATATGAATCTCATTTTCTATCACCTTTCTTAATTTTCCATGCATGGCTTGGTTGAATGGGAAATGTTTATTCTATTCTTTAAAGTCTAAAAAATAAATCTATTCTTTAAAGTCGATTTTTATTTTATTTTTAAAGTCGTACTACATTAAATCTTTATGAAACTATCCATTGGATTAACTTAAATATTTATGAATTTATTCATTAATACTTTGAATATATGGGTCATTAAATTGAATTATGGCCCATTGGATTAAGTTAAATATTTATGAATTTATTCAATAATATATTGAATATATGGGTTGTTAAATTGAATTATGGAGCTTAGCGGTTCTTGTGGAATGTCCTTATAAAGACACGACATTGTGGAGCCCAAATGTTAGGCATAAATGTGGTGGTTATATGGTGCACAAACATCACATGTAGAGGAAAAAGGTAGACGAATCTATGAGGTGAACTAATTCGAAAGAAAGGCCTATCGGCCTAAAAATGAATAAGGGTTGGATGGAAAGAAGAGATAACAAAAATGAATGCGGAGGAATTTTATGTAATTGAAATAAAATGTAAAGAGGTCAAATAAAATGAAGACAATGAGGATGATGTCAATAAATACAATTTTATTTGAATAAATAACTTTCATATTTGTCATGTTTTAATTACTAGTCAATTTAAATTACTAATTATCTTTTCAAGTAAAGCTAACATTATATGTAGCCCATGGGGCTTTGGATTGACGGTGAATGGGTGCGCTGTTAAGGCACTCCTTGTGATAGGTCACCGGTTCAAATCCCCCGTGGGTACTTAGGTTAGTCTTAACTAGAAAAAAAAAAAGCTAACATTATATGTTTTCTTCTCCATAAGTCCAAACTGTTGGTTTTGTAAATATGATTTTTGCAAATTATATGTTTGTTGTAAATGTGAAGGAGTTGTTTAAAAGAATTGACTCAGTTCTTTTTTTTATGTAGAAATTTTGTATGTTTTCGTAAATTTATTTAAAAAATTACTTTGCAATAGAATGATTCATATCACTTGCCTTAAATTATTTGGTAGCATCTCTTCATTCTTAGCATATTTAGCAACATATTTCATATTGATATTATGCATGTATATATATAAAAAAAATATTATATATTAACATTGAATATACATATAAACACAATACAAACAATTTAATGCAAACTAATAGTATCCAAATATATTTTGTAACAATTAGATATTGAAAATTTTAGAATTTAAATTCACAATTTTGAAATTGAGATTGACTTTTTTATATTTATAATATAATATTTTTGAAATTGAAATGCAAACTTTTTAAATCAAACTTTATTTTTTTTTTGTAATCTAAAATATTTGAATTTCACATTTTTAGAATAGAAACTTATATTTTTGGAAATAAATATCTATATTTTTAAAATCAAAATTTACGCTCTAAAAACAACAATAATGTTATTTTTGAAATCAAAAGTCAAAAAAATTATTATACAAATTTAGTGAAATTAACATTTTTATATCTACAAAACTTTTGGTAATATCATTTTCATATTGTACATATAACTAAGTAATTTATGTACTTTATAATCTTCTAAAATGGAGACACACCGTTTAGTTAATAATAATTGATTGTAAAATCTTTTTAATGACATTTTTATCTAAACTTTAAAAGTATTGATATAAAAATGACAAAACTTCATCCCAATTCAAATCAATGAATAAAATTCATTGTGTTAGTGCCTAAATCTACCTCAGGTTGAGAAAGGCAGGTCTAGGGTAACAACAAACCATGCTTAACCTGGTAGCTAGCCCTACCAGGTCGGGAGAGGGCTCTCTCCTTATCAATCTTAATGAAAATTTATCAAGGAAGGCTTGAGATGACTGATATAAAAACTAATTTTAGTCTAGGTATATGCTCAGAGGAGTTTGATTTGAATTTTATGTTGGTTTGTTGGATCAAAAGTGAAAGCCAGTTTTGGGTATGGGGGATGGACTCAGTCTTGCAGAGGTTTCTGTGGGGCAAGGTAGGCAAATGCTTTAGTACTTTGCAATAAGTGAAATTGAGAGTCTTATGAAAGTATTAGGGATCCTCTTCAAACAGTAGAAAACATGAAAAACTAAACAAACCCTAAGGTAGAGCACTGCAATATCAATGATTTCCACCTTTATACTTGATTCATTTAGTTAAGCTGAAAAAGAGAGAGATAATGGCACACATAAACATATGATAACTTGAATCATAGAAGGAAAAACAATACTAAATCACTTTGCCACAAGAATCCCACAAAATGCTGCAAACCCTGGTCTATTTCCTTGCCAAACTGCAAAGATGAATGTACAATGATGCTCAAAGTTTTCACAAGACTCCAACCTTGACAAATGACTGAAAAAGTACTAGATATAGGCAATAAACAACCCATGCTAGCCTTTAGGGGTTGAATTCATGAGTTTAGAAGCTGTTTCAACAAGATCTAAACTAAGAACTAAAAAATAGGCAATGGAACAACTTGCCTCTAAAACCTAGGAAACCGATTCATTCAGTTTCAAAACCACCTATACATGATGTATCTACCTCCATGAGTGAATTTTAATCATTTTTACATCAAAGTCCATCAAGTTACATCAATTTACATCATGAGTTTGCCCATGAGAGAGAAAAAGTCAAACTGAGAAAAAACTAGGTGAAAAACAGAGTTTTTTGGCAAAAATGACACTTTTCCATCTTGTGCATAGTGCCACTTTTCCTGTGCGTAACGCTTTTTCCCAGCTGATTTTGGAAGTCTTCTCGTGCACCACATTTGCTCCAAGTGGGCTTGTTGGAAAGGTTTGTCTGTCTACTTTCTAGAACAAGTGGAATTTCTAAGTTTGGTATCCATTTGCCCCTCCAAAAATCAGTTCTCCCAACACTGCGTCCTGTGTGGCCAAAAAGGGGCAGAGAGGGCATTTTTGAGGTGTTTTTTTACCCTTTTGGAGGCCCAAAACTTGACAAAACTTTCTAGTAATTTCTGGGTATTTATAATTTTTCACAAGGAATCCAAAAATCTAGATATTTCCTCCAGAGGAGGTCCCTAGCAAAAGCGAGCGCCGGGTGGCGCTACGCACCACGCAGAAAACCTGTTTTTTCCTTCAAAATTTCAAAATTATCAAAAAATGTGCCACATTTCTTGAAATTTGGAATGAGTGACTTGCATTAAGTACTATGTTGGGCCAAGGAAGCTTCAGCCAAGATTTTGAGTTTATCTTGACCTTTCTTCCTCCTCAACTTGGCCTTTAAGCTCCTTATTCTCGCTTTGCAAATCTTGTTTCTTGCCAAATAATGAAAAGCCATGTGCCTCAACATCTTTTTCTCCTTATTTGCTTTCTCAAGCAGCTTCTCCAAGTGCATATTTGTCCTCTCTAGCCAAGATTCCCGGTCAGCATCAATCTCTTGCTCAAGCAGTGTCAATTTGACTTTCCTCCTCTTTGCTGCTTGTCGGTTTTCCCTTATGTTTTGCAGCTCCTTGATCATTTGCTTATCCTCCAACTGCTTGTTCCTTTGCTCAAGGTAATTGATGATCCACTTAGCCCTTTCAAGGTTAAGAGCTAAGGCATGAATGTCAAATTCTTGCTCTTTGATGATCTCTTTCAGTCTTGAGCTTTGGGGGCCCAAATCAACATCATCATCCTGAATCAAAATGAAATCTCTCTCCTGACTTTCAGAAGGCCCTTCCTCATGCAATGGTTGCTTCCCTTTGTCTTGTACCTATTTTGTTGAAGAAGAAGGCAAAGCCCCTTTCACCCCTGGTGAAGATAGCATTTGTCTCTCATCCGATGAAGGAAACGAGACCCCTTCCACCCCAGGTGGAGATAGTACTCATTTTGCAGCTGCAAATAGCTTCCTTGTCCCCTTTTGATAAGTGACATATATTGGCACCCCTGTAGCTTGAGCTGTAGCTTGAGTCTCATGCACCTCTGGTTGATTTGAAGGTCCTCCTTCATCTTGAAAAACTGATGGGGTCACTTGAGGGCTTTTGAAAACCTCATGTGCAATGAAATCATCCCATGAAACATTTAGCAAGCTGAGCTGATAGGGGAGGTTCATCATCCTCACTCTAGTGAAATGCATCAATAATCTAATATGGTAGGTGTACAAGCGAGAAAATCTCCCTTCACAACTGAGGTATTTGATAATGAGCTTCATGAGTGGAGCATATGTGTCCTGTAGGTATCTGAAAGGAAAGACCCTATTGATCTGCTTCTAATAGCTAGTCTTGATATAAGGCTCATAATGTTCTTTGTCCACAAGCTATCCTTTGTTCCGCTGTTCACCCACATTCGGAATACCTGTTGCTTCAGCTATAGTTTCAGGTGTCAAAGTGAAGGTAACACCTGCTAAATTGACCTGGCCATTGTGAAGATGGAGAACAAAAAGTCTAGCAAGCTCATGGTGGTATTTCACTCTTTCCACCATCTCACAAAACTGGTAGCAAGACTGATGTTTGAAACATGCTACTACAAGAGGACAAGCCAACAACTCTGTAAGTGTAGTGGGCTCCTCCCGGATGTGTTTTCCTCCCTTATGTGGTCTTCTCGATGCATGAATTTCTTGGGAGGAATCACTCACTATTTCCTCATCCCTTTCATAAGCTGAATTTGTTTCCATATTTGCCACTGTTTGGATGTTTCAATGATGAGTATGAAGAGATTTTATATCAAAAATAGGTGACTATTGTTTGATGAATAGGACTGATAAGTAGGATGAATAGAGGATTTGATGTTGGTTGTAGGGTTTTAGGGAGTGATAGGGTTTGGGGATGCAAATTAGGATTTGGGAGTAATAGAAATTTGTTTTTAGGGTTCTAGGGTTTTGGGGATAGGGGAATAGGATGAGTGTGAATGAGAGAGGGAAGGGAAAATGAAATGAGGGAAATGTAGTAGAGGAATGTGAAAATGACGCAGGGGAATAACAGCAAGAATGACAATTTTGCAAAACCCTAGGCAATTTTTGTAATGCACTGTGTAGCAGTTAGGGTTTGTCTTTCCACCTATTTACACACCATCAATGATGACTAAAACCCTTGCAATGGCAAAGTGAAATGTTTCACTTACTTGTGGAATGAAGTTTGCAAGGTTGTGAAGTTTGAGGAGATCAATTGGGTGAAATTTAGCTTTGGAGGACCAGTGTGCCACGCCAACTAACAGGTGCACCACGCCCAACAGGTGCGTTGCGCCTGTGCAATTTCCTTTGTAGTTTCAATGATCTATGCATCGCACCGATCAGGTGCGTCGCGCCTCTACCTAGGTGCACCGCGCCAGGAATATTTCAAACTTTTGCTGTAGTTTTTCTCCCTTTTGCCTCAAAAACACGATTTCACTTGTTCACTCTTTCTTTTGGCACAAATGAAGTTCTTCAACACAATGGACAACTTTATATACAAATGACTTTAATTTTTCATTTAAAAAAACCCACTTTCTAATGTTTGCCTTTTCACTTTGGTCTTTAAAAGCTCTGTTTTGCAGTTTGACTCTCTTTTTGACTTTTGATGGACTAATGCTTTGAATTTCTTGACTCTTTTGTAGGAGCTGGAGTACAGGAGTTTGGCAAGGTGACCAGGGCTGCATTTCCGGATTGATTACATATAGGAAGATAAAATTACATACATAAAACATAAAACCTCTGTTTTCCTGTTTTGAGGAAAAATCAATTACTGAGAATGTCATTATTGAAATTTCTGATGTTGAGACCTTATTAGACCTACTCATGCACCTGCTGAGCATTATTGAGCTTCTACAAGACTATGAGGACAAACCATAGACCTAATGAGACTTGAAACCCTAAAAATGACTTTTGCAAGTGTAAAGACAGAAAATGACTATAAATGACCTGAATTTATGAAAATAGGCCAGTAGGTAAAGATTGTGAGGGAAAATTAATAATATGCCACTACCATCAGATGATCCATGACCCTAATGGAATGCAGCTGATAAGATTAGACACCTAAAATGCATGCAAAAAGAGAATTTTGATCACTGATGGAGGGATGAAGGTACCAACACTAACACATCCCAATTCAAATCAATGTGACGCAAGGTTACCCCTGCTCTGACCCACAATATGCAATAAAATGCATAAACACAACTTTCCCAGGCAATTAACTCACAAAGGAGTCAAATCTTCCACCATACAATGCTTAAGGTCCTTTTTTACTTAGCCAACACAATCATCGTTGTTATTCACTTTGGATCTACGACAGTCACAACTGTACACCTGAATCCTGCAACGATGTCGTGACCAAAAACTTCTATTCAATCCTTAAGCCTCCTTATAACCTTCGTTATCCCTTTACCATATATATGTAACCTTTCCCTTCCTTACATGGTTATATAACACTTATCGCATAAAACGCTTCCATCGTTGGAATTATATATATATAAGATCCCATATATCGGCGCTATTTCCTTCATAACTTATTTACGAAGGAAAACATATGCAAACACAACTTTCCGCCTCGATACGGTCTCTACACAAACCCCGAGGTTAACCTCATCGCAATCGGCTATCGCAACTCCACGGTTGCATTAACTATGTACCATCACCCCTCCAACTCCAATATGCGACTACCAGAGTCGTTAACATAACATTTAAGCCTTAAAAGGCTCGATGGCACTTAATGCAAATACAAAGAAATCCCGCTCCGAACACTTATACGGTGGATCTCAAGTCTTATGCACCCGCCTCCATAATATCGTCAGGTCCAGGTCTTTGTTATACTCTCCATTGCGCCACTCTTCCAATCTCTGCTAAGCAATCGCTGATCGGCTGATCTCCATCGTTCATTTCTTTTTCCGATCCAACGACTATCGCTTAATTAGCATGTCGGCCATCGGCGTATTGACATTCCATTGCACTTGTCCCTTGACTGCTCTGATAATGCGATTAGTGATTAGATCTGGAATGTCGATCTGAATCTTGATTCGATGGTCCATGCTTAATCAGATGATCTCTATCGCTACAATTCCTTGGCCCATTCCGATAACTTAAAATGGGTTCCGCCGATGCGATTAAATCACAGCCGTTGACCTCTGAGATCTAACGGTTCCTGTGCATCATTCTTCACTTCTTTGCTCGCCTCTTTTTACTTGGTTTTTTTTTTCGCGTTTATTTCAATTTCTCTCTGTGGTTCTGGCTTCTTTAAGGTTCTGGTCTTCTGCTCTTTCGCTGCTCGCTCTTCCTCCTGGGCTTAACTTCGCATGCTCCCTTGATTGCTATCACTTCAAAGCAATTCTTTATCCTTCAAGTGGATACAATGATCCATTACGATTCCTTCAAATCGTTCTTCTCCTCTGTGCATCCTTTAGAATTATGTCTGCAATCCTGTTATAGAGCCTACGAATTCATGCATAATCCAACACTCAAACCACACATTCCACTTAGAATTGAGATGATTATATTAATGATATAAACAATAATTGCAAAATGTGGTCTCTGTGCCTCACACAGGCATGTTCTTCAATACCATGGCCTCTCCTTTGCTCTCCCCATAGGCTTACAAACCATACATTAGCTATCTATCTCTCTAACTTTCTAACCTCTGTCTCTGCCTTTTAGGCTTACATTTATACAAAGGGATTCTAAAACCAATTCTGGTTTATATCCATGAACTCCTTAACAAAATTCCAGAATCTCTTTCTTGTTCCTAAAACTCCTCTCTAATCCCTAAATTCATGAACTGATTCCTAATCTAAGATTTACAATCAATTATCAAATCCCTCAATCTCTCAACTATCCTAAATCTCTCATGTTATCCTATATTCAAGAACCTTTACAAATATGCCTCAGAATATTCAATTAATTCCCTATTCTAGCTTCTCTCATTAAAATCACTCAAAACATTAATAATTACATATAATTCACTCTTAGGAAACCAACTTCCTAAAAAACACAATACCCCTATGTCTACTAAAATACAATGAGTTTTCTTGGCCTGAATGCTCCTGCATCAGACTCCCAAAGTAGAAAATTTCCATGATCTCCTGATCATGTGTCTTCATAAGTTGATTGAAAAACCTCCAGGATCCCAAACTTCAGTTTATAGCTGTCCAAATGCTTTATTCCTTTGCAGTTGTTGTATGTCTGCTATTTTCTGCTCCATTTTCCTCTTCTTGTCAATCAAGTTCAAGTTCTGATTGATCATCCTTCCTGTTGTTGTCAATCTCCTCCATATGGACTGTTTTTTCATCAACTGCCACATTTCTTCAATTTCTGTGTCCAACACATCCTTGGTTTGGTCCATACTTTGCCACTTACTTCTATTTCTTTCTCTTTTCTTCAGATTGTTGCTGTTGTACACTAGCTTTTCAATCTACTATTGGTTATTTCCTCGTTGAAGTTGTTGGTTCCTTACTTCTACTTGTTATGTTATTCTTGCTCCCTCCCTTTCATCCTTACCCCCTCTCACAATTATTTATGTCTGCATAAAATCTTGTTTGTCCATTGTTTTCTCTAGAAATTGTATATCTTTGTTCCATGGATTAAATTCTTCCACAGAATCTTCCTCTACCATTTTTGTTTGGTTGTCCATTTGTACCAAAATTCCTCCAGCTTCTGCAACTAAACCTACATTCGCAGAACACTTGTTAAAATAAGAATTATAAGGCTTATGTGCCTTATCTCCCTTTGGCAACAATTCAGTTTGTTGCGCTGTTTTCTCCTCCTTTATCAGCACATCAGTATGTTGATTTGAATTCCCAACAGAATTCACTAGTCTGTCAGCTAGTCTCTCCTCCATACCATCTGCTCTATTGATATCTCTCTGCTCTTGTCCACTGTAGTGAACTCCTTCTTCTGCAATCACACTGTCATACTCTAAATTTTCCAGAAAATATTCTAGCAATGCAATTTACACTTTGCCAGTATTTCATCATCACTTATGTTTCCTACATTTATATAAAAATTATTAGTTTGGAAATCATAAGGTTCAACAGTTTCAACTGTTGCTACACATATCAGCTCTTTGAACAGAACTTCATCTCCTTCTTCCACAAGAACTTGTTCCTGTTTTGTCACATCTTCACACATCCATGCATTGTTAAGTTCTTTCTGCTGCAATAAATCACTGCTTTTCTCATTTAAGAGACATTCTCCACCCTCTCTTACTTCAGAGTTTTTATCTTCTAAAAGATACTTCTCCATACTTTTGACAGCTTCAAAAGATTGCTCATCCTCTGCAAAACACTCCTTTGTTAGTGTTCTTTCTCCTTTTGCTAAGTCTTTTGCATAGACTTCTTCTTTCTTAACATCTTTTAGTAGATGTCCTTCTTTTTCCTTTACTGTCTCTACAGCTTCCATGGCTACTTCCACTGTGCCTATCATCATAGTGAAAAGATGATCCTTTACTATGTTTTCAGTTAACATAGTTTCTTCTTCAAGTTTTCCTTTCATCTCTTGTTATTTATCTTCCTCAAGAGCTATCCTTGTCTTGCCATCTTCATTAACATTCTCCTGCATTTGTTTTGCATCCACAGTCAAACTATTAATCTTAAAAACATAAGACTCTATGGTCCCACTTGATTGTTCAACCATCATATCTCCTTGTTGTTTTAAATCATTCATATGATTCAGAAATTCTTCGATGGTCTCTTCTTCAATCTCCTCAAGCCCTTCACTTGGTTGCTTGATATCTTTCCCCAACTATATATGAGACTAATCTATCTCATCTTCTTCCATAACAGAATTTAGATTATGCTTGTCTCCTTCCTCTTTTATGACAATATCAACAAATTGTCTTTCACCTGTTTCACCTATAATCATACACAAATTGTCAGATTTAAAACCATGTGACCCTTTGGCCTCACTTGAAGTTTCAGTCTTCAAGTCTTCATCTTTACTCAGAATTTCACCCTCAATCAGCATCTCCTCATGCTATTTTGAATTGTCCCAATAGTCCATGAGATCTTCTCTTGATCTCCATTCTTTATCTTCAGTGTAGTCTTCACCTTTTCCCAGAATTTCTCCCTGTTCTGGCTCACAAATGGACTCTTCCATTTCCGTCTGAACTTCTCTGAGTTCGTTTGGTTCCTCTTGAGCACTTAATATCTACTCAATCTTTCTCAACTGTTCTGCTATCTCTAAATTCACTTGCTCATTTCTCTTCTCTTGTAGCCTCTGCCACTTTACTCTCCTTCTCATGGTCCAACCATGCTTATGCTCTTCATCACTTCTCTGCAGCATCTCCATCAATATTCCAATCTGGAAATATATCTCAGCTCTCTCTCTGTCAAATTCTTCTTAACTCATCTTCATGCCATTTTCCTTGGCATCTTTCCTTCTAATGCGGCTTCTTTCTAAACCTTTGCTATGACTATCAATAGTATCTTCTTCTCCTCTCTCTTCATGAGCTCCTCACTCCTCTGCAACAAGCCTCTCCAACAGCAAGTCCTCCTTACTGCAATTTTACCTCACTAATCTCTCCTCACTCAGTCTTTTGGTAAACATGGGTCCTCTGTCTGGAACCTCCTCTTGAGCATCACCTTCACTCCTTCTAGGGTTCTGCAATCTCTCACTCTCTCTTGAGAACACTTCAGTTGTCCTCTCTCTCCAATCTCTTGTTGGATTCTTCAGGTTCACTTCCACTTCAGAGTGCTTTCCTTACTCTGCCTTTAAGAACACATCTGGTTCTTCTCTCACAGCTTCTCTTATTATATATTGTTGCAGTCTTCACACATTCTTATGCTGTCACCTGCATATCAATGTATAAACATACATTCTTCAATCAAAACAGTACATATCACCTCACCTTCAAGATCTCAGCATGATCTTGTTTCATCATTCCACCTGTACCTTGGATGGATTGTCCTCTTTCTCTTGCGTCTGCAAGTTCTGTTGCACTTTATTTCTATGTGCCTACTATTTATCATACTAAAATTTGATCCTTCCTCTTTGCCTACATAAACACCTTAACACATAAATTTGTTTTCAATTCCTTCACACATAATTTCTTTGTTCTGTTTAACCCCAACTAGTTTTAATTACAATTTTGCTCTGATACCAAATTGAAGTAGGGTTACCCCTGCTCTGACCCAAAGTATGCAATAAAATGCATAAACACAACTTTCCTACGCAATTAACTCACAAAGGAGTCAAATATTCCACCATACAATGGTTAAGGCCCTTTTTTACTCAGCCAACACAATCGTTGTTGTTATTCACTTTGGATTTGCGACAATCGCAATTGTACACCTGAATCCTGTGACGACGTCGTGACCAAAAACCTCTATTCAATCTTGAAGCCTCCTTATAACCTTCATTATCCCTTTACCGCATATATGTAACCTTTCCCTTCCTTATATGGTTATACAACACTTATCGCATAAAACCCTGCCATCATTGGATATATATCTATATCTATATCTATATATATATATATATATATATATATATATATATATATATATATATAAGATCCCATATATCGACGCTATTTCCTTCATAACTCATTTACAAAGGAAAACATATGCAAACACAACTTTCCACCTCAGTACGGTATCTGCACAGACCCCGAGGTTAACCTCATCGCAACTCCATGGTTGCATTACCTATGTACCATCACCCCTCCGAATTCGATATGCGACTACCAGAGTCTTTAACATAACATTTAAGCCTTAAAAGGCTCGGCGACACTTAACGCAAATACAAAGAAATCCTGCTCCAAACACTTATACGATGTATCTCTTGTCTTATGCACCCGCCTCCATAATATCGTCGGGTCCGGGTCATCGCTATACTCTCCGTCGCGCCACTCTTCCGATCTCCACTAAGCGATCACCGATCGACTGATCTCCACCGTTCATTTCATTTGTCGATCCAACGACTATCACTTAATCGGCATGTCGGCCATCGACGTATCGGCATTCCATTGCACTTGTCCCTTGACTGCTCCGATAATGCGATTAGCAATTAGATCTAGACCGTCGATCTGAATCTTGATCCGACGGTCCACGCTTAATCGGATGATCGCTATCGCTACAATTCCTTGGCCCGTTCTGATAACTTAAAAGGGGTTCCACCAATGCGATTAAATCACAGTCGTTGATCTATGAGATTTAACGGTTCCTATGCATCATTCTACACTTCTTCGCTCACCTCTTTTTACTTGGTTATTTTCGCATTTTCTTCAATTTCTCTCTGTGGTTCCGGCTTCTTTAAGGTTCTAGTCTTCTACTCTTTTGCTACTCACTCTTCCTCCTAGGCTTAACTTCGCATGCTCCCTTGATTGCTATCACTTCAAAGCAATTCTTGATCCTTCAAGTGGATACAATGATCCATTACGATTCCTCCGAATCGTTCTTCTCCTCTGCGCGTCCTTCAAAATTTTGTCTATAATCTTGTTACAGAGCCTACGAATTCATGCATAATCCAACACTCAAACCACACATTCCACTCAGAATTGAGATGACTATATTAATAATATAAACAATAATTACAAAATGAGGTCTATGTGCCTCACGCAGGCCTGTTCTTCAATACTGTGGCCTCTCCTTTTCTCTGCTCGTAAGCTTATAGACCACACATTAGCTATCGATCTCTCTAACTTTCTAACCTTTGTCTCTACCTTTTAGGCTTACATTTATACAAAGGGATTCTAAAACCAATTCTGGTTTAGATCCATGAATTCCTTAACAAAATTCCTAAATCTCTTTCTTGTTCCTAAAACTCCTCTCTAATCCCTAAATTCATGAACTAATTCCTAATCTAAGATTTACAATCAATTCTCAAATCCCTTAATCTCTCAACTATCCTAAATCTCTCATGTTCTCTTATATTCGAGAACATTTACAAATATGCCTCAGAATATTCAATTAATTCCCTATTCTAGCTTCTCTCATTAAAATCACTCAAAACATTAATAACTACATATAATTCACTCTTAGGAAACCAACCTCCCTCGAAAACACAATACCCCTATGTCTACTAAAATACAATGAGTTTTCTTGGCATGAATGCTCTTGCATCACAATGAATCAAATAAAGTCATGATTCAAATAAATCATTTATTTATTAAATAATATTGTTAATTAAAATTATAGAATTTCTTGTCCTTAGCAAATAATTTTAATTGATCTATATAACATACTAACCAATTCGAAAGAAAGGCCTATCGGCCTAAAAATGAGGGTTGGATGGAAAGGAGATAAAAAAAATGAATATGAAGGAATTTTATGTAATTGAAATAAAATGTAAAGAGGTTGAATAGAATGAAGACAATGAGGATGATGTCAATGAATATGATTTTATTTGAATAAATAATTTTTATATTTGTCATGTTTTGATTATTAGTCAGTTTAGATTAGTAATTATTGTTTCAAGTAAAGTTAACATTATATGTTTTCTTCTCCATAAGCTTAAACGGTTTGTTTTGTAAATACAATTTTTGCAAGTTATATGTTTGTTGTAAATGTAAAGGAGTTGTTTAAAAAAATTGCCTTAGTTGTTTTTTTAATATAGAAATTTTGTATATTTTCGTAAATTTCTTTTAAAAAGGTACTTTGCAATAGAATGATTCTTATCACTTGTCTTAAATTATTTAGTAGCATCTCTTCATTCTCAACATATTCAACAACATATGTCATATTGATATTATGCATGCATCTATAAAAATGAAATATTATATATTAACATTGAATTTACATATAAACACAATACAAAAAATTTAATGCAAACTATTAATATCCAAATACATTTGGTAATAATTAGATATTGAAAATTTTAGAATTTAAATTTACAATTTTGAAATTAAGATTAATTTTTTTATATTTACACTATAATACTTTTGAAATTAAAGTGTATACTTTTTAAATCAAACTTCTTTTTTTTAATCTAAAATATTTGAATTTCTCATTTATAGAATAGAAATTTATATTTTTGGAAACAAATATCCATACTTTTAGAATCAAAATTTACACTCTAAAAACAATGATAATGATAATGTTACTTTTGAAATCAAAAGTCAAAGATTTTATTAGACCAAATTTAATGAAATTTACATTTTTATATTTGAAAAACTTTTGGTAATATCATTTTCATATTATACATATAACTAAGTAATTTATGTACTTTATAATCTCCTAAAATGGAAACACATCGCTTAGTTGATAATAACTAAATGTAAAATCTTTTTAATTACATTTTTATCTAAACTTTAAAAGCACTGATATAAAAATGATAAAACTTCATCGCAATTCAAATCAATGAATAAAATAAATCATTTATTTATTAAATAATATTGTTAATTAAAATCATAGAATTTCCTGTCCTTAGCAAATAATTTTAATTGATTCATATAACACATTAACCAAATAATACATACATTATTAATTGATTAAAATTTAATTCAAATATAACATTAAATTAATATTAGTTTCAAATTTTATAAATATTTAGTTGTTTTTTATAAGTAATTTAGAGGAATTCAATAGTTCATCTGAATTTTTGGGTTTACAATATGTCTTTTTGGGTTTACAATAGGTCTATATTTTCATAGCCCGGGTTATAATGGGAGGACTTGAACCTAAGTTTTTTGAGTTTCAACAATTTCACATTTTTCACATTAACAAATTGAGCTACCCACAAAGCTATATAAATATTTAATTAATATTAATATAACTTTATATTTAATTATATAATATTTTTAAAATATAAAAAAAAAAAATTATATTTAATTATATAGTTAATGATATTCATTTTTATCTTTTAATTAATTTCTTTATTTTAAGAAAATATAAGTATAAGGAACCCGCGTTTCAGTAAATAATCAACTAAAAAAATACGTGTAGTATCTTTGAAATTCATCTCTATATGATCTTAAGCGGTGATTGATAAAAAGTCTTATTTTTTACTTGGAAAATATAGTTAGAAGTGATACATTTATTAAAGGATTGCTTATTCAAAGGATTTTAGTTCGAGTGGTTTGCTGAATAACTTGTTTTCCATTGAGTGGGTTTAAGTATTTGGAAACATGTAGTAAGTGCCTTATTTGTGACATTTATGAAATCGTTATATTTGGTACACTCACCAATGTTTTGAAGTTATCATTTCCCCATTAATAAAAAAAAATTATTACTTAAACATTTTATTTTATTTTAATTTAATTTTGTAGTTTATTTTAAAATATTTTTAGAGTATTTTTATTTTATTTAGTATTAATTTTACATAAAATTTACAATCAAAACCATTAAGTAAAATGGATAATAAATTAATTTAAAATAATTATTTATTTTCAATTCAAAAGAAAAAATTGTATATATTTATAAGTTAAAAATATATACATATATTGATACCCTACATCTATCTCACATTGCATTCCAAAATGTTTTCAGATAACATATATCTCAAAATATTTTCCATATATATATATATATATATATATATTAAAAAAATGTGAATTTTATTTTATATTTTTATATATGGCTATGAGGTCTGGGGTGACATATCTAAAGAACTGTGGAAGAAGATAGATTTGATCCAAAAGCAATTTACAACCTACAACCTCAAGATTAAGGGAAATACTCCCTATCGTATTCTCTTGATTGAAGCGAGTATTTCCCGCATTGAAAGCACAACTCTGTTTAGGTATCTGATGTATAAGAAGAAGATTTAAAATATGCAACCCAAGAGGTTCCCGAAACTTTCTTCTAACTCTAGCCAAAAGCCCCACCTCCAGCTCAAGCATGGATGTTAGAGGGATGGTAGCCTTGGCTCAACCACTGGGGAATAAAGGAGGAGATCACATTGAAAAATAAGGATAATATTAGAATACCATTACTTCCAAATTTAAGAATGTTTTTTTGGAAGATAAGGAGCTAGAGGAGAAACATAAGCTACGGTATTATAAGGAAGTGATCAATCCCACTCTTGCTAACCAAAATTATCTTTTGGTTTGACGAGTGCTAAGAAGAAACTGAACATTGCATAAATCCAAACTAATTCTCATGATCTTCGAAGTGAGACTTGGCATTGCACTATCCCCAAAACACCATCAAATGAAAGAATATGTCATCATTGCAATATTAAGAGGGTTGAAAATGAAAATCATTTTCTCCTGGATTATCCGACTCTTAATCACATCCATTCTCATTTCCAAAATATTTGTGACACTATCAACCTTCTTGACTTGTTAAGTTATCATAACTATAGTGATCTAGAAATGCTTCTTTC
Source organism: Pinus tabuliformis (assembly GCA_031772625.1). Classification (NCBI taxonomy): domain Eukaryota; kingdom Viridiplantae; phylum Streptophyta; class Pinopsida; order Pinales; family Pinaceae; genus Pinus; species Pinus tabuliformis. Next base: position 1,011,809,654 of record CM062809.1, read on the forward strand.
CCTTCTTTTTGATTATAGGAAAAAAATATCTAAGAGTCTTAATTAATATCTTAATTTCTTAAGGTCTGTAGACCACATTGGTGTTAGTGGACATTAATCATCATTGTCATCATCATCATATAATTAACACAGAAAAATAGAAATAAAGAAAATATTATTAAGTAACATTATATACACTAATACAAAAAGTGAATACATAAATGACAACACAATTTGTATACATTAAGATATTGAAAAATATGGATAAAAGTGCATATATAAATGACAACTCAATTTTCATGTAAATTAATATAATGAAGCATATGGCTACGTGTTATTGAGTATGTGACAACTCATTTTGTATACATTAAGATATTGAAGCACATGGATAAGTACTATCGATTTATATAGGAAATTTGTAGAGACCATAAAAATGATTCTGTGCATTTTGTATGGGGCCCAAGCTAGTAGCCAAATTCCTTACTTTGTCCCAAATAATGAACATAGCAACAACTCACCCAAATCCAACCCTCATTCCTAACCCCAATGCTATCCAGCGCACTTTTCATCTATATCACTCAACCATCATCTTTCAATATTCGTCATACTACCATTGCCTCTAGCTTTTTGTTTATTTGGTTTATCCATTTCACTGCATAGTAATACAGGAAACCCACATTAGAACCTATTATTCTAAAATGAAGTTGCATTGAAGGTGTCAAATTGTGTTCCTTTAGGGATTTCCCACTAAAGTTGTTAGATGAAATATTTAAAGAATTCAACATTGTTAATTTAAAGAGATGTTGAAGATTTGTTCCATGCAATTTATTTTTTGCCAAGTCCCAACTTCTCCAAAGAAGACGTCTCACTAAGAGATTTAGATATTTTCCCTTTGTCGGTTTTCATAAAAATTGAGTAATAGTAAGGTACTCATGTTGCTTATGCTTACATGAATTTCTCCTGTAAGATTATTCATTGGCAAATGAAATATAATATTTGTATTCAATACATATGTCACATTATAGTCAAATATTGTTATGTCAATTCTCTTTCCAACTCAATAAAATTATCCAATCATTGGAGAAGAATCATTTATTCTAATTCCTTGAAGTTTCTCAAGATGATATTGTATTATCCCTTTGAATTTATTGTTGGATAAATCCAACAAAAACAATTAACTGAGATTTTCGATCCACTGAGGAATTGTACTGTGGATATTATTATAACCAACACTTAAAATATTCAAGTTACTAAGTTTTACAAGGTATTCAAGTTACTAAGTTTTACAAGGTATCAAGGAAGCTCACTGGTAAATCTATTGATCCTTCCATATAGTATTTCAGTATTGGTAAAATTGGCTAACCATAAGGGATAGTTCTAAATTTTTTATTAGAATGTGCAAAGAAATTATTCAAAACATTGTCATTATATATTGCATTAGTAAGAATATGTCGCTCCAAGTTGTTTTCAAATAGTTCTAAAATCTCAAGTGAAATCAAACCATTGATACTATCAGGGATAACTTCTATAAAATATATTTTTATATAATCACATAGACATGAAATCCTTTAGCTAACCAATTCTATATGGAATTTGTACAATAAGTTAGTTTGAATCCAAATGTAAGTCTTCCAACAAATAAAGTTCTGCTATGATTTTGGGAATTTTCCCTATAAAATTACTATTAATGAGTAAAAGGAATTTAAGCTTTTTTAAATTGATAATGCCATTGGGTATCCTACCAGTTACATAATTATCAACAAGATCTAGGTAAACCAATTGACTCCTATTGGTAATTGATATAATAAAACTACCATTGAATTGATTTGAATAAATATACATTTCCTTTAATTTAATGATATTAGCAATAGGTTACAATACATTCAAAATTAGTCAATTATGGGAGATATCTAAGTAGTTCAACTTAGTCAAATTGGCAATGTCTTCGGTTATGGTAGTGAGTTCCATATGAGGAAGAGATAAGTATGTTAAACTAGTCAAATTAGCAATGGCTTTAGGTATGCTCCCTATGCGATTAAAGGTAAGAGAGAGATAGGAGAGGGTTAAGAAAAGAATTTTAGAAGGAATAGAACCATAATTTTAAGGCTTGAAATTGATAGTTGTGTAAGGTGTGTCAAATTACCAAAATTTTGTAGTATATTTATAGAGAGATAGTTTCAATCAAGAAGTAGGTGCTCCAATTTATGCATAAATCCCAATTCAATTGGAATGGAAGTGCAAAGGTTAATGCATACAAGATCGAATGTTTTCATTGCATTAAGATGGCCCAACTCGATTGGAATTGAACCATAAGAAGAAAATCATAGTATTCTTATCACTTTAAACTAGCCCAATTGTATCTAAATAGAACCATTTATAGAGATATCTGAAAGGTAAAGTACTTGCAATGCTTTAATTTGGTCAAACTATGGTGGAATTCTTCCACTAAAAGAATTACCAAAAAGATTGAAAATATGCAACAATGAGAGGATTCCAAGAGAGGGAGAAACACTACCTTCTAACCATGGTGAACCAAAAGGGTCAACAATGAGGTCAATGGAAACTACCCTTTTGGTGTGTAGTCTATAATGAATACCATACAATGAGAAATATTTGTGGGAATTTCCCACTATCCAGTTGGAGGGAAAGCCATCTGGATCGAATTCTATGGCATGTTTGGAGGATAGGAGAGTATGAAAGTCCCTTTGATCGTATGCATCGTCCATTGATCATGATACAAATTCAATTTCTTCCACCATGCGTTCAATATCAGAATGACTATGTAGATAAGTTAATCAAGTAGGCTTGTATGGTCATATGAAGGATGAGAATGGGAATACAAATGTTGAAAGGTTATATGCATGATGGCAGGTATGGGATTATGGGTTGTGGGTTGAGTACTTACTAGACATTTATGCAGGAATATAGGTGGTATCCATGCAGAAAAGCATCGATATTATCATCATCATCAAAAGAAAATCCATTTCTCCTTTTCTCTAATTACAAAGTATCTCAAAGCATGTGAATTGGCTAATGTACATAAATTCACATACAAAGAAGTCGTGTTTAGAATTCAATGAGTAAGTGGGACTATATGATGAAATGAATGCTTGAGGAAGTTGTTGAAGAACTTTGTTCAATATTAGCCATTCATTCTTACAAATTTAACACATGTGGTCCCCTAGGGAATAAAATTGAAGCCTTTATCAGTAATCCTCAATGAGAACAAAAAGTTGAATGAAATATTCATCAGTAGTCTTCCATGACCACCGATGAAGTGGATCTCAAACTCTCATTATTTATTCATGAGAGAAGTTAGTATATACCTATGTTGCACAAGGAATTGTCCTTCTTAAAAAACTTGCTTACCCTGCATCTCCATGTTCAAAGGACTTGTGGAAACTTAAGAAACATCTCCAGATTGTAGGGGACTTTATTGGGGACTTGAGGTCTTCCTTGTCATCCCCAAGATGTTCTGAGTAGATTTTGAGGACGTTCTGGACAAATTTCAGGGACATATTGGAAACATTCCAGGGATATTTTGGACAGACTTTAGGGATAACCTGAGCATATATCTTCATTTTTGGCAATCGTGGACATTGATTATTGGACAATATGATCTCTTTTCAGATCCATTATTTTGTATGACACCGAATTTGAATATGTTGTACAAGTTTCAACTCAAAACATGGGTTTAGTATGATGATGGGCTTTAATTGGGTTTCTTATTGTATTTTCAACAACAAAAGTAAAATAATAAAATCCTCTATGTCAAGAAAACAATGTTGTTAATTTCCAAGTTGTAGAAACTAAACATGCAGAAGGATTGAAATCGAATACTTAACAATTTTGAAATCATAAGAAAATATTTTTGGTTTTTTATTGTAGATCTCGCAATCACTCTTCCCATAAGAGAGGTGATAGGAAAACCTACAACTACAAAGTTTGTAATATAACATCTATTCAAAACAGAAAATCATTGCAATAATTTGAGAAGGAATAATGAAGAAATACAACAGAGGGACTAAAGCCTCTAGGTTGGGCCCAAACACAAGGGTTTCATCCCTAAACAACTAACTCAAATGCAGACCAATAGTGAACTTTCCATTAGCAGAAAATAAGAGTCACATACATCATATGAGAAATGAGAATAACAATGTCAAGCACTAGGCTCTGAGTAGCTACTCCTAGCTGCAACAAAAAATCGAATCCTAATGAGCCTTTTGGCTGGTTTATTTATACAAAAAGTAGTTAAAGGGAAGCCCCCTTGAAAGGAGGAATGTTTCCCTCCAAAATATTGAGATTTTTGAATCTGGTATCCTTTAATATTCACATGGACTTGGAGTTCCTCGGCTGCTGGTGAATTTGATTTGTTTGTGAATATTCTTTAATCTCAGACTGAGTTGGAGAGTTAATGACGTGGAAAAGCCTCCTATATTCTCTTTGGTTGTCTCCATCAAGTCCCTACATAGTAAATATATCCTAAAATGTGTCTTCCCTTGCATATTAATCACATTAGGCCATGCAATATTAAAAACACTCTTTAGTCTTCCTACTAAGAATATTATGGCTAAAAATGAGAATTAACGTGAGAAAATGAGAGTTTTAAGGGCTGGAGGATAGCACAATGAACCTCAAAATATACCTATTCATGGGCCCTATTGTAACTCAATTAGGCACATCTAAAATAGGAAATATTTTAAAAATGGATGCTAGCAAGGAACCAAATTTGTAGAAAAAAAGATGTATGTTTCATATATTTTAAAATCAAAGGAAGGTGTGAAGATGTCCTAATAACATTACTCCTCTCCTTAAGGCATAGTTTCATGAAGAAAAACCCTTTTTATTTTTTGAAGACGATAAAGATGATGTTAAAGGGACTATTTATTATGCTTGTGGGAGCTATTTGATGTCATATTACATTTTTATTATTTTTTTTGATTAAAAATAAAAATTATTTTGGCGAAAATGAGTGAGGTCCTTTAATTAAAATTCTTGGCTCGAGGCACTAGCCAGCACTATATACAAATATTATTGAATGCAATCAATTGTACACTATCAAAGTTATGCAAAGGCAGCGCACATATAATGCATCAAGAGAGCATCCCATAGTGGGGTCGATGGTCTTCTAACCACGTTAAATGAATGAAGTACATTTGATGCTTATAAACATCAATATAGTGTTCTCTCTAACCAATGTGGTATATACCCTACTAGTGTTAGCACCCGTGAAGAAATACGTCATAAATTTCGAGGTTCACTACTATATCATGGTTATCATGGCTTATATATTTTTTATTTACGATTACAAGAAGATATAAAAGTAAAATGCCCAAATCACACTTCCAAAGGTGGTTGTACCTCATGCAAAGGCTTAAGACAAATGTGAATGTGGAATTGTGCCTGACCATTGACTGTAATCAGTTTGAAGTATACATGGATTTGTTGGATTTCCATACGTTGTGTGAGACAAGAAAGACAAGTCAATTTTTCTTACATTATGTCTGGCAATGTCACAAGTGGAGCATAAAATTAACCAATTGTCAACACCAGATATATATGCTATTAAATGTCATGCATTATCCTCTTTCGGAATTAGCAAACCAAGATTCTATTTCATTAATCGAAAATCAAATTCGAAGTTCCCTGATACGTACAGAGGTATAAGCATACAAAATCCAGTGAATTGAAGAAATCAATCACTTAGAAAACTGAATTTCGCAGGTAGAGAAAATCCAGTGAAGTGAGAGAAGAAAACATGAAATCTTTTCCAGCATTGCACATCCTCGTCGCTGACTGTAGCAAGTTCACGGAACAATCGGAGGAGGCATTGGATGAAAGATCACAGTTCAAACTCACTATAATATAAATTGAGTCAACTATCTCATAAATGTGCCCAACCTAAAGAGATTATTAATAGGTTTACAACACTAGATAAAATTGCATTAAAATGAATTTCAAGCAACTCAAAATGAAAATGAAATAGGTTCCTTACTTTTGGAGGTAGAATTTCACAATAAAGTCATGTGACCGTGTAACTTGGTGAAAAAGAGACGAGTGATGTCTAAAACCATGAATTATAAACAGAAAATTCAGTTGGTTTCCAAAGGAGAGCTCGAAGTGGGGGGCACGTTTTGCATATAGAAATCAACGATTCACAACGTATTATTGCCAAGACCAATGAAACCCCGACAACATAAACTACATGGTGTTTATGTAAAGGAGTCCCTTTGTAAGTGGTTTATTCAAAGCCACCCATCATAAGATGGGCGACTATTATTCATTATGGAAACACTAGTTCCCTGCTCTGGAAACCATTAGGAGTGCCCCGTGGTCAGTTTAAAGTTTTGCGAAAATTCAATGTTCATTGCAAGCATTGGGCCCACATGCCATCCATGTCCATATTTGCTCTTACTCTTTTTGTTTTGAAATTAATTTTATTTAATGTGACGAGCATTGTAAAGGACGCAGATTTAATAACATTATATATATTATTTATATAATATATATAATATTTAAAGTTATCATTGTAACTTTATGATTTTTAGAATCTTTTCCAGAAGTGGTAGTTTGGAAACGGTGTGAGAATCATTTTTCAAACCGATTATTATAGTTAGAAAGTTAGGGGTAGCAACAAGAATAAAAGACCAGAAATGAGACATTAGAGGGGTTTGGAAGGCCACAATGACTCATGACTGGCATTTTAAACATAAATTATCTTTGAAATCTGAATATATATTGTAGTTTCATTCGAGCATTAGGAAGTTGTGGTGATTATTTTTCCCTTGCGACCAAAGATTCATATATATCTTTTCTTCTCTTGGACAACATAGGATGCAACTGATGCTTTATTTTGGATTTTAATGAATTTACTTAATTATAGTCACGAAAATTAATCTTGAAGCCCTTAATGAAGCGCTCCACATCCAAGAATTCCATTCACATTTCCTCAGTCTTGCATTATTCTTTCTGCAGTAGTTTAAATTCAGAGTCTTAAGTGCTTAATTTGAACTCTTCTTTCTATTCTTCTTCAATCCATTTCTTTAATCAAACACTCTGCAACTCTCAAAGTGTCTATGGCCATTCGTCTTTGAAAGGCTAGGGTTTCAGAACTAGAATCTTTGCTTGCAAGTCATCATGGTCTACCCTTATATCTATTGATTTTAACTATTTTTATTGAATTTCACAATGTCTCCGGCACTGGTTCCCGCACAACCAGGAACGGTCTCATAAGGAACAATAGGGCCCATCACCTATAATTACAACTCATATTATACATTAATTCACATTGGAAAATTTGGCATTGTGTTTACAAATTCAAGAATGTAAACTGTAATTGATTTCTAAAAGTTGTAAACTATAATTGATCCATAAGAGAAAGAAGAGTACTCACTTTGAGTTGTGGAAAGACTTGATCTATCCGAAGGTCTTGGGATTTCTATAAGACTTCATTTATCCCAAGGTCATGGGTTTTCCACTTGTGGTATGTCAGTACCTAAAAATGGAATGCAATCACAACTTTTTATGAGCAGCGATTCACATTGGACATTCCTCACTTGCCAAGATATCTATGACGTTTGCAAGACCATTGTATCCTCCTCTCCCTAACAACCTCTCCTTTTGTGCCACACTCAAACTCATTAATGCAGCCACAAACAATAGTGTAAGGAGAAGACAAAAAGAGGAACGAGCCATGATAGATCGATATACTATGAGAACATATGAAGATGAATGTTGTGTGTAAATTAAGGCACCCATCCATGTATTTATAAGTGTCGCAGGATTACTGCACATGCTATTTTCAATATTATGATGTCAAAATGAACCACTTCTTTGATGTTAGTCTATTTTTAATTGAATGTTAGTCTATTTGTAATCCGATGTTAGTCTATTTTTCTTATGTTAGTCTATTTTTACTACTTGTGATACTAAATCAAATCAAAGTTGTCTGCACCATGGTATACTTAATCTATGATATTGTGTCATAGTATTAAGCTATGATGTTGTAATGAAATATATTTTTTTTACCATTAAAAATAAGAAACTTACATACATTTCATATGTTAAAATTTTCAATTGAATCTCAAACACAATGAGTTAAATATTTTATTTTTCAATTTAATTTTTGTATAGTGAGATGCTACCGTACACCTTTTATACTACTTTCTTCTGCTGCCTTCGATGCAACACTTGCAAATGATCTCCATATCTCTCAATACTTCAACTAGAACCAAAATAAAGAGGGATAGGTTAGGTGTGGAAATAATGATACCCATCTTCTCAGTAAGGATATAGGGAGGCCTCTCGCTTGGAGGGATGAAATTTTCAACTTGTATGATAAAGATAAGTACCGATTCATAAAATTAAAATTAAAGATCAACAATTGTCACTGAAATTAAAACTCATTTTAAGGGATTATTTTTTTCCATAATGGCAGTAGGTCACATTATAATAATAATAAATTGGACCAAAGTGAGGGCATATTAATTCACCGATAGGTGATATTATTTCGATCTAGGGTTTATGAGGGCTTGAGGAATGTTTTTTGAATTTTTAATCGATGGCCCAGATGAATTCTACAACAAACATCCTTTGAATATCCTTCGTTTGAATAGAAAATCTAGGGCTGAGATTACACCATGCCCTTTCCACTTGCACGTTACATAAACATATTAAATTTTATAATGATAATTAAATTGAAATGAAACACATCGTCTATTTGATTTGAAACAAAAATTTGTGTGTTTCTTACCCATCCTCCTCCATGGATAATTGTATCGACACAGGGTGACCTCTCGCATCCCCAAGGTAGCCATGTTATGAATTTAATTTAATTAAGTTGTTCTTTTCATAGCGGTCGGTTCAATTGCATTCGATTCAATTTGCAGGGATGAGAATGTTTCATAAATGAGAACTGGAAAAACAATCGTTTTAAATCAATAAACAAGTAAAATTATTTTTGAAAAAGCCTAAACTTTCCATATAACGTTCGTTTCTGAACAAATTTGTTTGAATACAGAGTATGGTTTGAACGCCCATATGTAGTAGGCTCATCTGCCTCTAACCAGCTCCACTATTTGGGGTGGCGTTTTCCTGTCTAGAACAACGATGACTTCAATCTTTCTATGCTCTAGGGATAATGAGATCTGCATATCTCGTACTGCTAAATGAAACATATCATGGTACTAGTAAGAGACATAATTTGCAATATGGATCACCTGGTCGAATGAAATTTTGTGTTAATGTTGTAGTGTTTGTTATGTGATATATAAGACATTCATTGGATAAAGTTGCAGATTGCATATCAGGCTTTCCAGGTGAGAAGGTTATGATAGAAATATTGTAAGGCTTCAAACAATGGGAATATATTTGTAATTTTGTAAATCGGTTGCATGTATTTCAATTATGCCAAAACCGTAACTAAATTTTTACTTAAATCTCAATTTTTTTATGCACGTCATCTTCAATATATGGCTTCAACCATGTAATCATCCTTCTAAGGTCTATGGTGACCGTGGTAAAACTTTTGCGGTCTTGTGGTCCCTTGCATGCTACAAAGGTATTGAAATGACACATACTTGGACTGATACTATGGTTCCTTTACGGATCATGTACAAGGCAGGTTTGATATGGATCTTAAATGAGTTCATGTTAGTTTAGCACAATGTTTCAATGCACATTTTAATTTTCTTCCATATATATAGCATTTCCCTCCTTCTCGCCATAGCCAGCATTACCATGGTGTTGAAGTGGACCAAGTGATATTGAATTTCTTTCCATGTCACCCGCACCTTGCTTTCTCCAGCTCTGTGGCTTCATATTCTTTACTAAGTCATTTGGGGCCCCTTTGTACTATATTTTCCACTCGTGTACATGGTGATAAAAATGGCTAAAACACACAATTACAGAAACTCAAATCATATATTATGCACAAATGGTGTATGTGCAAAGACACTCACACACACACATTTACATTCAGATTACTCTATTAAATAGAGTTTCTGAGATCTAACTTATTCCCAAATTAGATAGAGAGGTTGAGAGAATTTCTCAACCATCACAAACCAACTTCTTACGTAAGCATTAACTCCAACATCCCCCCTTAATGATTACATTACATGAAAATAACAAAATAATCAAGTTTATCAGTAGATGCTCCATCAAGTTGCCTCATAACCCTCGGAAATGTGTAGCTGGCAAGTTGGATTCCCGAGTTCCCTTCCTCAACTCCCGAATCAAGGACCTCCCGAAGTCAATTACTGGACAACATCCCAATCTGTGGCATAACCTCATTAGGAAACCACTTCCATGTCTACCACTAATGAGGGATCCTTCCCTAGATCCGCAACTACCATACTATCTGGACAACCATCCATATTGAGCCTTACTGCTACTTGATCTTTAAGTACTGGCATGAGACACATAGTTGAACTGCTAGTTATTTTTAAAAGAGTTTAATAGGTGAACACCTCGACAATGAAACATCCTGCTATATAAAACCCAAAAAATCTGCTGGCGTTATATATCGATCTGCATTTAATTTCTAACTATGGCCAAGCTCAGACCTCCATACTGTATTATACACGTTCCAGAGAAAAGCACCACCACTTGGGGATCCATACTTGTTATTGGATCGCCGAGAGGCAAGACCATGTATCTCACCACAGATTGTAAAAAACCATGGCAACCATAGCGACCTCGACAAACAGTGACGGCAACAACGCATTCACTGGCACACATCTCCTCCCACTGGCAGACACACCGCGGATTGCGCAGTCAATCCGACCGCTCGACCTCTGCTGCCGATCTGCTGGGCAGTCCAGACCTCGGCCTGTTAAGATTACTTTGACAGATTGTGGATAGACTCGAATAGCATATTGATGCAGAACAACGATCAACAAATTACATTTATGCACCTCCAATAGCAGGTTACATAGAAATTTTCCGACAATGATCAATGAAGATACGTAGTGCAGGTAACGAGAGCGTCGCCCATTTTCTCACACGCACAACAGACTTGTCATGCTACGGAGATTTTCCAGCCCATAACAAATGACGCCACGTCTTGGGGTTCGATGAGATCTTCAACGCTTTGAAGCAATTACAATAGTAGGGATTTTATCTTGAGAATTCTCCCATCTTCTTCGCTAATTCCGTGGCAGCAAGCAGTTGCAGGTCCACCATGAACAGATCTGACCAGATGACGAAGCTGTGGACGCAAAACCGAAATATTTGCCGGAATCTCTGATAAAGCACACGTATTCAAAGAGGATCCTGTCTGTGATATATTCAGGTTGCAACAGCCTGGTTAACATCCAGATGCACCTCCTCACAACACAGGTTCAGATCTTGCTCTGATACCATGATAAAAATGGCTAAAACACACAATTGCAGAAACTCAAATCATATATTATGCACAAATGGTGTATGTGCAAAGACACTCACACACACATTTACATTCAGATTACTCTATTAAATAGAGTTTCTGAGATCTAACTTATTCCCAAATTAGATAGAGAGGTTGAGAGAATTTCTCAACCATCGCAAACCAACTTCTTAAATATGGAATGTAAGCATTAACTCCAACACATGGGCGAAGGCAACATGTATGTTCTTGAGAGTTTGAACAAACTCTTTGCTCTACTGTTGTAGGCCATGCACACTGACAACTGCTTTATGCACGGTGAAAAATCTGTCATAGATCTTTCACATGGTATCTTCAAGTGTTAATACTTTAGCTAGTATTTCGTGCCCCATCTCCCCCATTGCAGAAACTGCATTTTTCTCTCGAATTTTTTTTTTCCTCTTGTTTGGTAGCCTGCAAGTTCTTTACCAGTTCTTCATTCTTGGCCAACAGGTACTTAACATTTGAGCTTGTTTCTCCTGCATAGGCCAAGCTAGCATTGGAAAGCTTCTTGATGTCTGGAGCTATCACCCTTTCCTTGGGGAATGCAGGTGATGAGTGATCATCTAGAAAGTGCTTCCTCTACACCTATACAATCCTCTTCTATAACTCGTCAAATGATACATTATACACATCCATGACTAGATCATCATCAAGTAGAACATATTCTCCTTTCTTACTCGGGACTAGTTCTGACATTCGAGGTGGCGAAGACTGACATATGACCTTTTGTGCTCTTGGTATAAGGTCAGTATCTTCATTATGTGGCTCCTACTCCAAGTCCATGTCTATCACTTCGATTAGTTTCACAATCTATTGAGCAAGTTCCCCATCCTACATCTGTTCACCCTCTTTTTCAACTGTTAGTTATTCTAAATCCTCAACATGTATGGCCGCAATTTTCTCTGTCACTACGCCTTGCCTTTTTTCTTCTTCCTATTTCTTCCTCTCTTCTCTTTCTCTCGTCCTTAGCTCCTGTTCTTCCTACAACTTCTTCTTCATGTCCTGCAACTTCAGTTTTTCTTCTTGCAGCCTCTTCTTTCCTCTCTTCCTTTTCTCTACTCTCTTTATACATTTCTCCCTCTTTACTTATACCTCTAAAGCTTCTTTCTTCATGATAAGATCTACCCTCATCGTACAACTTTTCTCTACCTCTAGGTTCTCAAGAATCTTCCTATTTCCCTTGTACTTCATTGGATTACTGCTTATTGTTGTTGTTGTTTTTGCTTTTTGTGTCACTGTTGTGTGTGAAGAAGCCTTCCAAGTTGTTGCTATACTAACTGACTCGTGGATTTTGGAGGCATTGTAACAATACCTCCAAGGGTCCTCCTTGTGCCAATGAAATGTGTTGTGGATCCATGGATAATACATCTTGCATAATGGTCCTTGCAAATACCGTGGGGATCATACAGATTAAGGTATTTGGTTTCGAACTCGAATTTGGATATTTCCTTAGCCTTGATATCTACATCCTTCAAGCTCTTAATCTCATATAATATGATCTGCAAAGGAAGAACGGACCATCGCGTTTTCTTCTTCCTATGCAATCCTACAGAAAAACCTTTGGAGAGGTCATATGAGACCTCTTGCATGATCAAATTGTGAGTAACATACCTTGGTAGAACATGCAGAGGCTTCTCTCTACCAAACACTGTGATGAAGGTGCTACCTAGTTAGGCATACCAATCTGTAATGTTTAGTATCACCTCCATTACTTCTCAGGACATGCAAGGTGGATCCTGATCAAATATAAGCTTATAAAAAGGGACGATAAAATGGTCAGTTGTATTTTCCTTCACTCCTTAATAGCTACAATCATAAAGAAACTTGTAATAAACATTGACGATAGTCTCCTTTGGTGTCCATGTCCATCTCATGCCAATGACCTTCTGTTGGGTACCTATTGCATCATATAAGTATGCAGACATGTAAAATATTCCTTGATCATTCTTGGGTGGATTTCGAGTGTTAGTCGCATGGATCTTCAACTGATGAGCCAAAAAATATAACTAGTTGAATGGCCTCCCATCATTCACCAACTGGTCCAGCACGACTACCGAACCTTCAGGAAAGGATTTTGTGTTCTCTTGACCATATATTCTATAGGAAAAGATGATCAAGTATTAATAAGGCGTCCTTAGAGACTTTGTCTTGTACACCTAATTGGGTGTTTGTCTAAACTTTGACGACTCTCTAACCCAATGCTTAATGATATCTCTAGTGTTTAAAAAGCTATGGGTGGCATAGAAAAATGAGTCCATGCACTTCAACTGGGGTAAATGATACATCTGTTGAAATTTCTCCACCCTGAAGGTAGCAAGTTCTATCATGTAGGCACTTCTCAATGTCATGGTCTATTCATTTGTGTCCGAGATAATCCAGCTAATATTGTTTGCATATGGGAAGGTGGGGTACCTGCATGCAACCTTGTATAAGCATGACTGTTATATGCTAAGATAAAATTTTCGGCTCTCTAAGTATTCCTTGAAGTCCTCTACAAAAGTATCTTTTATTTGCTGCCATGTTAACTTTGTACCCTTCTTAATGAACAACTGAATATCTACATAAACTAGTAGATCAACTGATATCTGCTCAACTGCTTCCCTAGTACTGCTCTCAGCAGTTTATTTTGATGCAACTCTCTTGGATGCCTTCTTAACTCTAACTTCTAAAGACCTATTCAACAACTCTTGTACCTATGGGACAAGAGAGGAAACTCATGGCAAGAAAATGTTAGCTTAAAAACCAAAGCAACTTCAAGACAATATCAAGCAACAAACTGGGCTCATGATGGAAAGGACTATGCAATTCCGGTTGGAAGAGGTCACTGGATGACTTTGGGAACTAGGCATTGTGCAGTCCCAACAGTCAATTGGGAAGCTTGCTGACTAGAATTATGCAATGCGTAGTTCAGTGTGGGAAAAGGCATAGAGAGACTGTGTATTTCGCAGTATCAGTGGCCAAGCTGGGAGGTTGGCTCCTAGAACTGCACAATACACAATTGGATCCAAGCTAGGACAACCTCTACGCACTGCCAGAAGCCACGACAAAGGCCTTGAACTCCCAAATTGCGCAATGGATGCAGTGAAGTGTGAGATCTGGGCAAGGGGAGCCCAAATATTCCCATGGGGAGTGTGAAATCAAGAACATATGAAGGATGGTATGATTACAAGTTTATATCTAACTAATTGATGATGTGTGCAAGTGAAACAAGTTTGGGAATCAATCAAACTGAATGAAAATGAAGCATGTGAAGACAGTTGCTACAATGATGACTATTAATGCAAAAACAGGAAAACACACGTGACACTTGGGAAAGGTAGTCTAAAACTTGAAACAACACTTCTACAAGGTAAAACAAATTAAAACACCAACATTCATTCATAGAACCAATTTAAAAAACACTCTCACAAGATAAAGAACAAAAAGTGACAAAAAAAAGCAGAAAAAGACTAGAAAAGCCACACTCACCTAGAAAAGCTACGACGATCACACCGAAGGCTCCTTGATCTCCTTGAGAATTCTCGAGATCCAATATCAAATGTGAAATGAGCTCTAGCAACGTCGATTAAATATATTTGGTCAACTTAGGGTTTATGACGTGAATTCAAAAAATAAGTAAAAAGAAACACTTGGCGGCAGTTTCAAAAATAACTCAAGTGCTCACTTTAGGTTGCTAAAAATAGATCCCTATGTTTTAGTGATGTTTTTTTTCTTTTTTGGGAAAAACTGCCATGCATTCCCTGGAGGGATTGCATAGTTCTGAGGAGAAATGAGCAACTCTCTAGCTCATGCATTGTGCAATTTATGAGCACAGTTGGTTTTGTGTAATTTTGGGCTTAGTGGATCTGGGTTGCCTCTCATGTTCTGCGCAAATTCCCAGATAAAGGTTGGCTTCCATCCAGTTTTGCACAATTCCTGAGCTCAAGGCTCACTAGCACTCATGACTATGAAATCCCTAAGAGCAAGGCTAGTATCCCTCAAGAATTGTGCATTTATCTAAGGAAAGCCCGAAACTGTGAAAAGACCAAGTCAAGAGATCATCTTGTGGGTTAGAAAATAAACCAAGTAAGCAAACAGAAGCTAAGATGTAAGGGATGAGGCTCAATCAAAGCACAAGTTCCTAGATCAGTGCAAGACAAGCTATTGTGGTTTAGAAGGGAGGCTCCAAAACGAAGCATAGGTGAATTTTTGGTGGGTGGTTGTAGCCATTACAACAGGTTCCTAACCTAGATGGGGTTATATACACAAAAAATAGGGTACATTGATCTCTCAGCTCAAGCTTAATTCTTAGAGGCTCAATTGTGGTGGTCTATTGTTTGGAAAGTTAAATATCCACCAAAATCTAAGTTGTTGACCTAGTGCATAATTGAAAATAAAAATCCTACTTGGGATGTTATGTAGTGTAGGTACATGATTGGGTTAGGCTACTACTCCTTGTGCAAGTGATCTAGGTGGATATTGGTGGCCACCTGCCAAGTCCACCTAGACCCCCACCATTGTCCCTCTTGACATTTTCAGTTTCCTTAATTATAGCACAATTTACTATTTTTAGCAGTTTTCAGGTCCTAAACTTCCGGAGCCGTTTTGAGGCCCTAAACGACGTTTTTTGCGATTTTTTAGATAAAAAATCGTTGTTTGCGTTATAGTCCTCAGAAAGATCTTTTTAACGGGCTATCATGCGCGTAAAACGGAGATCGTATGCCAAAGTTACGACCTCGGGAAGTTGATGTACCAATTTACCCAAACGGGGCCCATAGTTTGGCGTTTTCATCTTCTAGGGTTAGGTTTTGGAATGTTAAGGGTTTTCCATTGTTTCTCAATAATAAATAGGCCTTCGAGCCTCATTGTAAAGACAGTTCGGAACAGTTCAGAGGCATGTAGCCGACACATCTCTTCTCAGAGATAAGCTACCATCGCCCTAGCTGGGTCATTTCTATTTGTAAGCATATTTTAGTATTCTCCATTAGTGAAATGAAGTATTATTTCCGCTGCATCTCTATTTTTATGGTTATCGCATCTCTGTATTTATGGTTATCTCTGTAATCTATTGCGTTCCTGCTTAAATCCGGATCAGTGGTATCAGAGCGGTCTGCTTTTTCTCTGTTTTTCTTTGCATGTCCCCGACGAGGTCGGGATATAAGGAGTTAGGGCTTGAGCTGGTTGAACCCTTGCAAGACCAGCCTCGCAAATCTCGACGGCCTCCCATGGCGGATAGGAAGAAAGACGAGGGAGCAGGAGATCCCATCAAAATCTTGCTCGAAGAAGCCCTCGAGCGACAACGGAACGCGATGATGGACAACTTTGCCCAAATCCTTCAGCGGCTACCCAAAGGTGACGCATCAGCTTCCAGCAGCTACTCTGGAAATGCCACACCGTTTAAGGTACAAGTTAATTTTGAAATCCCCATCTTCGAGGGTCAAATAGACGCAGATGCCATAGATAAATGGTTAAATCTGCTAGATGGGTATTTTTCTGTTCATGAATTTTCAAGTCGGGAAAAGATTGTTTTCGCTCTTCTCAAAGCAGCCCCCCACGTCAAGGACTGGAGGGAGACCTACTGCGAGCAGAAGGATGAAACTACAGGCTCGCTATTCTCAGCCGCACCCACCTGGAATTCATTCCGAGATGCCATCAAGGAGCAATACTACCCTGTTGGAAGCTATGAGGATGAATACATAAAGTGGACCACGCTGCGGCAGGGAAGGGATCAAGATGTGCTAGAGTTCACCAATCTTTTCCATACCCTTCGCACGAAGTTGGGTATCAAGGATTCGGAGCAGCATCTGATACTCAAATACCGTGGTTGCCTGCACAAGTACATCTAGGAAGAAATGGAATTCCTGAACATCTCATCGCTCGGCATAGCATACCGATATGCCGTCAAGATCGAGCAGAAGTTTAAACAAAAGAAGCGAGACTTTGGATCTACAAATCCAAAGCAAGGGAAAGGTGCTCCTAAACCACAGAACAAGGGACAAAGCCAAGGCGGGGCAGCCCAAGACAACCCGCAAAAGCTACAAGCAAAGAACAGTGCCGCAAAGCCAAAAAAGGACACGGGAAAATGGTGTGAGTTCCATAAGAGCTCCACTCACAACACAAGTGAGTGTCGGGCCAAGCAGTCACTGATGGCCGAACTAAAGGTTTCAGAATCAGATGCATGTTCCGACTCTGAGTCAGAAACAGACAAGGGGAATGACAAAGGGAAGCAGATCATTGATGCGGATCCCAACGCCATTGTTGCTACTGCCAAGATCCAGAAAAATGAAGCCGAAGATCCAGAGGAGGAGGAGCGTCTCTTCCACTCCCAGATGTGGGTAAGGGGCTCCCCACTACAGTTCATTGTCGATAGCGGGAGCCAAAAAAACCTCATTTCGGCAGAGGTCGTGAAGCAGTTGGGCTTACCGACCACAGCACATCCACAACCGTACACTATCGGGTGGCTGCACCAAGGACGGGATCTTCGCGTGAGCCAACAGTGTCGCCTTCCATACAACATCAAGCCCTTCACAGATGAGGTATTGTGTGACATTGCTCCGCTTGAATTTTGTGATGTATTATTAGGACAACCATACTTGTGGAAGCGACATGCTGTGTATGAATCAAGGCCCCGTGCTGTTATTATTACTTTGGGAAATCAGTTGTACAGGATACCAGATGTAGCACCGCCTACTGCCATCTCTTTGATTACTGCAAAACAATGCAGTAAGCTCATTTCCAAAACTGGAAAATTTGTTTTCCTGATGATACGCCCTCAAGGAAAGAAGAAGAAGGTGGCCACAACCTCCAGACAGGGCCCCTCTGCACGACAACTACAGATGGACAAGGTCGTGGAGGAGTACGAGGACATCTTCACCTCCCCCGTAGGGGTTCCTCTGCACTGTCAGGTCAAGCACTCCATCGATCTGACCCCAGGTGCACCCTTACCCAATGGACCAATTTATCGGCGCTCCGTTCTGGAGAACGATGAAATCAAGAGGCAGATTCAGGAGCTTCTGCAAAAAGGCCACATCCGTCCGAGTTCATCGCCTTGCGGGAGCCCAATTGTGTTGGTACAGAAGAAGGATGGGACTTGGAGACTCTGTATTGACTATCGAGCGCTGAAGAAGATCACTGTCCGTAATAGGTACCCGATCCCGCGGATTGATGACCTCCTAGACCAACTAAAGGGGGCAAAATATTTCAGCAAGATTGATCTGAAGTCAGGATATCACCAGGTACCAATCGAACCCTCTGATGTGTGGAAGACTGCCTTCAAATCCAAAGAGGGCCTTTTCGAATGGTTGGTTATGCCTTTCGGGTTGACAAATGCTCCTGCAACCTTCATGAGGCTAATGGATGACATCTTGCGGCCATACACCAACTCATTTGTAGTGGTATACTTGGATGACATTTTGATCTTCAGCCAGAGTTGGGAAGAGCACCTCCACCACATCTGACAGGTTCTCCAAACACTGCGGCAACACAAGCTATGTGCCAATTTGGAGAAATGCACTTTTGGCATGACCCAGGTTCAGTATCTGGGATACATTATTGATGAACAGGGGGTGCATGTGGATCCAGCCAAGATCAAAGTCATTCGGGATTGGCCACCTCCGACCACTTTGACAGAGCTCCGCAGCTTTCTAGGTCTTGCCAACTTCTACCGCAGGTTCGTGTTGGGTTTTTCTCATATCACTTGGCCTTTGAGTCAAGTCACCAAGGGCGGGGCGAAGGCAAAATTCTTTTGGTCTGAATCTCAACAGAAGGCATTCATAGAGTTGAAAGATCGCCTCTGCACAGCACCAGTGCTCGCTTTACCAGATTTACAACAACCATTTGAGGTCGAGACAGATGCCTCTGACTATGCTATTGGGGCAGTCCTTACTCAACACGGGCATCCTGTGGCATATCACAGTGAAACACTTTTAGACACGGTCCGGAAGTATCCCACTTATGATAAAGAGATGTATTCCATTGTACAGGCTTGTCGGCAATGGAAGCACTACATTTTGGGGAAGGAAACGGTCATCCACACAGACCACCGACCCCTACAGTTCATACAGACCCAAGGGAAATTGCAGAATGATCGCCATCAGAAGTGGTCCACATACCTGCAACAGTTCCATTTGAATATCAAGTATAAGAAGGGCAGCACTAATAATGTTGCAGATTGCCTCAGCCGACCACCGATCATGGCGTTAACCACCGTCCTCAACTCTTGTGGGCACGAGACTTCTGATTGGCCACTGCTCTACAAAAGCGACCCGGAATTCGGCCACACATACCAGAACCTCTTGGAGGGTCAGCATGTTCCAGATTTTCACCTCCAGGACGACCTGTTATGCCACTTGGGTCACCTTTGTGTTCCTTCAAGCGAGCGTGCCAAGATGATTTGGGAAGCACACTATAGTCGAGTTGCTGGTCATTTCGGGGTCGAGAAAACAGTGGCAGTGCTGCAAAAGTATTTCTATTGGCCGAATCTTCGACAGGATGTTGGGAAGTACATCAGATCATGTACTGCCTGTGCCATTGCCAAACCGACCATCAAGAAGCAAGGCCTCTATACCCCACTGCCTACCCCTAGCCAACCTTGGGAATCCATCTCCATGGATTACATGTCTGGCCTTCCTTCCACTAAGCATGGAAATGACTGTGTTTTTGTAGTCGTCGACAGGTTCTCGAAGATGGCCATCATGGCGGCCTGCAAGAAGAACATCACAGCAGAAGCCACTGCTAAACTCTTCTTTGAACGAGTTTGGGTGCACTTTGGGATTCCACAGTCTATCATCTCAGATCGGGACAGTCGGTTCCTCAGTACATTTTGGTCCAGTCTCTGGTCAATGCTGGACACCAAACTCACTAAGTCCACCGCCTTCCATCCTCAAACTGATGGCCAGACAGAGGTTGTCAATAGGATGATTGTACACATTCTGCGCATGTACAACTCAAAGCATCCACGCACATGGGACGAGAGCCTCCCCTATGTTCAGCACAGCTACAACCGAGCTCTTCACAGCTCCACTGGCCATAGCCCTTTTCAGGTGGGCTTGGGATTCCAGCCATTATGCCCCATTGATGTGGCCATGCCATTTGCAGCTACTCACGCAGATTCTGCTCATGTCCAGTCTGAAACAAACAAGGCGACCAGCTTCATTGAGCACATCCAACATATTCGCCAGCAGGTCCATGACATTCTGGAGAAATCAAATGCCAAGTTCAAGTAGCGACATGATCAACATCGAGTGCCACACAAGTTCCAGGTGGGTGACAAAGTCTGGTTGCATTTACAAAAGGAACGCCTTACTGGAGCCTATCGGAAACTGAGACCACTCCGATATGGTCCCTACACCATTACTAAGGCTGTGGGAGACAATGCATTTGAACTCAGCATTCCCCCATTCCTTGGCCTGCACCCAGTGTTCAATGTGGACCGCCTTCGGCCATACTTTCCACCATTGCTAGATACATCCGACATTGCAGAACAGCTCACCCCCACAGAATTAAATCCAGATTGCATGGAACAAGCTGCAACTAATCGAATCATGGACACACAAATCAAGAATACTCACCGACAGAATATTCAACTGTATCGAGTTGTCAAAGCAGGCCAACTCCTTCACAATGGCAAGTGGCTCACCAGGGACCAAGTTCAGCAAAAGTTTCCCCATCTCATGGAGGAACTCAACGCAATGGGGACCATTGCTTCCTAAGGGGGGAGGAATGATCCAGGTGGATATTGGTGGCCACCTGCCAAGTCCACCTAGACCCCCACCATTGTCCCTCTTGACATTTTCAGTTTCCTTAATTATAGCACAATTTACTATTTTTAGCAGTTTTCAGGTCCTAAATTTCCGTAGCCGTTTTGAGGCCCTAAACGACGTTTTTTGGGAAATCCCGCTCCTGCGATTTTTTAGGCAAAAAATCATTGTTTGCGTTATAGTCCTCAGAAAGATCTTTTTAACGGGCTATCATGCGCGTAAAATGGAGATCGTATGCCAAAGTTACGACCTCGGGAAGTTGATGTACCAATTTACCCAAACGGGGCCCATAGTTTGGCGTTTTCAACTTCTAGGGTTAGGTTTTGGAATGTTAAGGGTTTTCCATTGTTTCTCAATAATAAATAGGCCTTCGAGCCTCATTGTAAAGACAGTTCGGAACAGTTCAGAGGCATGTAGCCGACACATCTCTTCTCAGAGATAAGCTACCATCGCCCTAGCTGGGTCATTTCTATTTGTAAGCATATTTCAGTATTCTCCATTAGTGAAATGAAGTATTATTTCCACTGCATCTCTATTTTTATGGTTATCGCATCTCTGTATTTATGGTTATCTCTGTAATCTATTGCGTTCCTGCTTAAATCCGGATCAGCAAGGTTTCCAATGAATCCATAGATCAACTTTTTGTTTCATGTCCCTTTAGCGAATAGGTTTGGAAAGATTGCAAAGAAATTATGAGTATGCAATGCAAGTGGCGTGATCCTCTACTTGAAGTTGTGTGGCGCTCATGGGAGCATGATCAGGCCAATAAATCCATTTGTTCTTTGCCACTAATTACTAATTGGTGTTTATGGCTAGAAAGGAACAAGGAGATCTTCAAAAATCTTCATTCTAGACTGGGGAAGATTTATATTGAAATCATGGCCATTCTCAGTCATTATCCAAAGTGAGAACAATATCATCAAATAATAATTGTAAGAGAGGAGGAAATCAACATATCAATGCCTTGTGGTTTCTTTGATGGAGCTTCCAAAGATGATGGGACTCAAACGGGAGGGGGTTTTACTCTTCATCTATCTGATCAACACTTTTTCATGATAAAAATGGGGTTGGGTAGTGGAACAAGCAATTGGGTAGAGGCAATGGCTTGTAGATCTCTGTTTGCATTTTTTATTGAGAAGGGATGTGAAAAGCTTTATTCATTTCGTGACTCAATTCTCATTGTAAATTTGATCAATGGGGTTCAACAATGCAAAAACATTTTCTTGGCCAACATTGTGGAGGGTGCTAGAAAATTATGTCTTGATTTTTCATGTTTTTCTTGGAGGCACATATACAGGGAAAGAAGCAAGGAAGCAAGAAAGCTTTCTAAGGAAGGCATTATTATGGACAAGGGGATCTCACATGTGAATGAATATCATGGTTTGGACCATTTTGAGTATTACAATAGGCCCTGCATGGATGCGACATAGTTCCCAGGAGGCTTGGCCTAATTCCAAGCATCAATAATTTTTTTGTATGGTTTTGGACTTCTGCATACACACAGGTTTCTTTTTAGATATAACTTAGAGGTTTTGGGCTCAGGTGCTATGAACATAGCTGTTCTAATGACTCTCTCTTTGAGGGTCCATACTAGTTGATATGAATTAGTCTATTGGTTTTCCCTTGTTGCATTTTTTGTTTAGATATCTATCCATTTGTGATAGGATTCTATGGTGTCATGATACTAATGGAGTGAACTCTTATGTTCATATTTGTTTCTTTTTATTGTGAAACGCTGATTACACATCTGGATCAAACAGTTCCCTTTGGTGAAATGCACTTTTTTAGTATATATGCATAATGTAATTTTCTTATGATTATTAATGAAATTAGGGGTTTTTCTTTTGAAATTTTTTTATATAATCAATTTATATTTTATTTAATTATTAATTAAATATTTACTGTAATTTTAATTTAATATAATTATAACTAACTTACATTTCTTTAAATAATCAAATACGAAGAAATATTATCTTTGATGTATAAGTCCCATCTCTCACTTGGAAAACATAATGTTTTGTTTTCATTTAATTTAATTTTGTAGTTTTATTTTAAAATCATTTTAATTTTGTTATATATTTAATATTCATTATATATAAGTTTTTTATATACAAATAATAACATATAAATTTAAAATAAATTTTAATGTTTATTTTATATAGATAAGAAATGCTAAAAAAAATTGTGAAATTGAGTTTATATTTTTAGAAATAATTTACATACATAAAATTAGAAATGGAGAAAACATTATTAAGGGATATTATATATATTAATACAAAAAATATATAGATAAATGATATCTCAATTTACATACATTAAGAGAATGAAACATATAGATAAGTGTTATTGAGTGCATGACAATTTAATGAGGGGATCATTCACTTGTAGTGAAGATGAACCATATTTGAGGGCTTAAAACATAGACACAAAAAAATTGATGTGATGGATCGAGAAGAGAGAGTTCAAAGCAATTCAAATCACAGAAGCCTCAACATTGAAATTCAATTGTATACATTAAGATATTGAAGTATATGGATAAAAGTGTATAGATAAATGGAACCTCAATTTGTATACACTAAGATATTGAAGGACATGGACAACTGTGATTGAACTATGAAGGAAATCTGTAGAGGCCATAAAAGGGTTTTTGTGCATTGTTGTATGGGGGCAAAGCTAGTACCCAGTGCCATGCTTTGTCCCAAACAATGAACATGGCGAAAACTCCCCCAAATCCAATCAACATTCCCAACTTCAATGCCATCAAGGACATCTTTTCATCTATACCACTCAACCATCCTCTTTTAATGTTACTCTTACTACCATTTCCTTTAGTCTTTGATTCATTTGACTTATCCATTTCATTGCATGGTATTAGAGGAAACCCACATAAGCACTTATTCCTTTGAAATAAAGTTCCATTGAAGCTGTCAAATTGTGTCCCTTTAGGGATTGGCCCATAGAGGTTGTTAGTTGAAACATCTAGATAAGCCAACATTGATAATTTAGATAGCTCTTGAGGAATTACTCCATGCAATTTATTTTTGGCCAAGTCCAACTGCTCCAAACAAGATATCTCACTAAGAGATCTAGGTATTTTCCCTTCCTGCTGGTTTCCAGATAAATTGAGTCACCGTAAGCCAGTCATACTTCCTATGCTTATAGGAATTTCTCCCATAATATTATTGTTTGATAAATCAAATATGGTGTTTTCATACAACACATATGTCAAATTATACTCAAATCATTTTATGTAAATTTCCATTCCAACTGAATATTGACCCATTTCATAATAATAAGGAAGTGACTTAAACCCTTGAAGTCTGTCAAGATGAGATGGTATTTTACCACTTAGTCTATTGTTGGATAAATCTAACAAAGACAATAACATGATATTTGTGATCCATAGAAGAATTGTCCCATGGAGTTTATTATAGCCAATATTTAAAATATACAAGTTACTAAATTTGACAAGGTATGAAGGAAGCTCACCTATGAATCTATTGTTAAGTAGATTCAATATTTCAAGGTTGGTACAATTGTCTAACCATGAGGACAGAGTTCTAGATAATTTATTAGAATGGGGAGAGAAAGTAGTTAGAACCCTACAATTGAATGTGCCATTTGTAAGAATATGCCCCTCCAAATTGTTTTCAGGTAATTCTAAAAACTCAAAGAAAATCAAACCATTAATACTATTAGGGATACTTCCACATAAACTATTATTATATAAACTCAACTTTTTAAGAGCTTTTAACTTACCTATGCTATATGGGATTTGTCGAACAATTTTATTTGAATCCAAATATAACATTTCTAAAGAACGAAGCTCTCATATATCTCTTGGAATTGTCTTAAAATTATTATTCATGAGATTAAAGGATTTAAGCTTCTTTAGATTGATAATGGTTTTGGGTATGTTGCCATTAAAATAATTATAACTAAGATCTAGGTTAACCAATTGACTCAAATTGGTGATTTCCATAGGAAAAGTACCATTAAATTGATTTAAATTAAGATTCAATGTGTTTAATTGTATGAGATGAGCAACGGGCTTAGATACTGTTAGGCTATTATTGGAGAGATCCAAGTAAGTTCAGCTTAGTCAAATTGGAAATGTCTTCAGTTATGGAAGTGAGTCCCATTTGAGGAAGACCTAAATGGGTCAACCTAGTCAAATTAGCAATTGCTTTAAGTGTGCTCCCTGCATGGTTAAAGGAAAGAAATAGATGGGAGAGGGGCAGCCAAAATATTTCATAAGGAATAGAACCAAAAATTTTAGGGCTTGAAAGCAGAGAGATGTGTAAGGTGTGTCAAATTACCCAACTCACTGGGCATATTGCCTGAGAAATAATTTCCTCCCAGAAGTAGGTGCTCTAGTTTCTTCATCAGGCCCAACTCGACTGGCATTAAACCGCCTAGCGAATTGTGGCTGAGGTCCAATGATCTTAGTGATTGAAGCTGGCCCAATTCGACTGGAATTGAACCGCTGAGAAGATAATTCCAGCCGAGGTCCAATGTTCTTAGTGCTTGAAGCTGGCCCAACTCATCTGGAATTGAACCGCTGAGATGAAAATTCCAGCTGAGATTCAATGTTCTTAGTGCTTGAAGCTGGCCCAACTCGACACTGGAATTGAACCGCCGAGATAATTCCAGCCGAGGTTCAATGTTGTTAGCAAAGTTTGCCCAACTCAACTGGAATAGAACCATTGATATAATTGTACCAAAGATCAAGTACTTGCAATGCTTTAAGTTAGCCAAACTCTTATGGAATTCCTCCAGTTAAAGCATTAAAAGAAATATTGAAAACATGCAACAATGAAAGGTTGCCAAGCGACGGAGGAAGGTTACCTTCCAACCATGAAGAACCAAAAGGGTCAACGATGAGGTCAATGGCGACTACCCTTTTGGTGTGCAGTCTGTAGCGAATGCCATACCAGGAGCAAATGTTGTGGGCGTTTTCCACCGTCCAGTTGGAGAGCATGCCATGTGGATCAACTGTGATGGCATTTCTGAAGGACAGGAGAGAATGGAGGTCCGTTTTATCGTTTGCGGCGTCCATTACTGATGATACGATTTCATCTTCCTCCCCCATGCTTTTAGGGTCAGAATGACGTTGGAGAGAAGTTAATGGAGTGGGCATGTGATCATATAAACGGTGAGAATGTAAATGCATATGTTGAAGCTCATCTACACGATGGTGGGTATGGGAATGTGGGTTGCGGATTGAGTACACAATGGGCGTTGGTGCAGGCAGGCAGGAGGTAGCCTTGCACATAAGCACTAATATCAAAAGAAAATCCATTTCTCCCTCTCTGTTTACAAAGTCTCTCAAATCCTGTTCGTTGGCTTTGTACAGTGGTTCACATATAAAGAAGCGGTGCGTAGAATTGGACGATTAAGTGGGGGCCATATAGATGAAACGAAGGCGTACGCAAATTGTAGAATAACATTATTAAAAGTTAGTTATGTGGTATCGATTCATTCGTACAGAGCTAACCCACGCTGACTGGTCTCGCACGAAAAAAGAAAATTTAAGAGACACACCCTATCGGTGGTGCTCCATGAGAACGAAAAATTGAATCGAGCATTGAAGAAAAATTATCGAATAACTTTATTCAAACTGTTGGATCAGGTGCAAAACAAACTTAATTAAACACACAGCAGAATAAATCAACAAGCACATAAGACACAACTTTTAACGTGGTTCACCCAACCAATCTGGGCTACGTCCACCAAACATAGGCATCAGGAATATATTAATCAAATTAGGAGATTACATCATGAAATCCTCACACTCTCTTAGCAAATCATCCGAATGACTGCCTGTTATATAGCATAGAGAATCTAACAGCCTCATAACTCCCTCACATCAAATATAGGAGGCATTAACTCCCTCCCAACAACCTGGAGCTAATCTAGGAACTGAATCCCTATTGTTGTCATCCTTCAGAGATTTTTGCCTATTTGACTAAAACAGAAAATCTCAACAATCTCCACCTTGACAACAATTCGCCTGATGCCCTGTTATTATTATTTTATCTTTTTTGCAAGCCAAGAGAAGCCAAACACCAACGTAGCTTCTCCAAAAAAACTGGTTTCGTGAACATGTCTACACAGTTCTCCTCTGTATGCACCTTTTCAAGAGAAACTCCCCTTTCAGTGATAACCTGTCTTACAAAATGGTACTTAATTGGAATATGCTTTGATTTGCTATGATAGGCTGGATTTTTAGCCAAATGTATTGCACTTTGACTATCACAAAGTAACCTGATGTTATCCTGTAACCTACCAAACTCACCAAGCAAACCTTTCAACCAAACCACCTCTTTGCAAGCATGCGAAGTAGCAATGTATTCTGCTTCAGTAGTGGATAAAGCAACAATGTTCTGTAGCTTTGACATCCAGCTTATAGCTCCACCTGCAAGAGTAAAGACGTACCCTGAAGTTGATCTTCTCTTATCCAAATCACCTGCAAAATCGGAATCAACATATCCGCAAACAAATTCACTACTCTTATTGTAAGAAATACAATAACTACTTGTGCCTCTCAAGTACCGAAGCACCCATTTCACTGCTGACCAGTGTTCTTTACCCGGATTTTCCATGTACCTACTGACAACCCCAACTGCATGAGAAATATCTGGTCGCGTACACACCATCGCATACATCAAACATCCTACTACATTGGCATAAGGAATTCGAGACATATAATCCTTTTCTTCATCTGTATTAGGACATAAACTCGAAGAAAGCTTAAAATGGGAAGCTAAAGGGATCCACATAGGCTTCACATTGTTCATACCAAACCTCAAAAGTATTTTCTCAACATACTTCTGTTGTGATAGCCAGAGCTTACCGTTACTCCTGTCTCTGAAAATCTCCATGCCCAAAATCTGTCTTGCCACTCCTAGATCTTTCATATCAAACGTCCTTGCCATCTGAGTCTTCAACCTGTTGATTTCTTCAATGCTTTTGCTTGCTAAAAGCATATCATCAACATATAACACTAAGATAATGAACATGCCATTATTTAACTGCTTAAAATAAACGCAATGATCATATTCACTTCTTACATATTTCTGACTCAACATGAAAGAATCAAACTTCTTATACCACTGCCGAGGCGACTGCTTCAGGCCATATAATGACTTCTTGAGCCTGCAGACAAATTTCGCATTGCGATGCTGAACAAACCCTTCCGGTTGTTCCATATATATTTCCTCATCTAAATCACCATGTAGAAATGCAGTCTTAAAATCTAACTGTTGCAACTCCAAATCAAACAAAGCCACTAATGCTAACACAATTCTAATTGAAACAATTTTAACCACTGGTGAAAATATCTCATGAAAGTCTATGCCAGCTTTCTGAGAAAACCCTTTTGCAACCAGCCGAGCTTTGTACCTGTCTTCCGTATCATTCACACCTCGTTTCAGCTTGAAGACCCACTTGCATCCCACAGTTTTCCTACCTTTGTGAAGTTCAACCAGATCCCATGTGCCATTCTTACCTAAGGCCATCATTTCTTCCTTCATGGCTGCTTTCCATTTGTCACTATTTGAACCTTCTACAGCTTCCTGATAACACAAAGGTTCATCATCATTAGCTATCAAAGCAACTGAAGTAACATGATCATCATACCTTCTCGGATGACGTTTGATCCTTGTAGATCTCCTTAAGAATGTTTCTGGTGCTTCCACAACTGGCTGTCTATCAACTGTAGGAATTTCTTCATGATCGCCATCTGAGACCTGTTCATGTCCTCCATTTGAACCCTGTTCATAATCTGATTCTGAAACCTATTCATGACTAGAATCTGAACTATGGTCATTATGACTATCATTAGAAATGCTGTCAAACTGAATATGCTGGAAATCAGATACATCATCCTGTTTCAATCTTCTATCTACATCTAACTATACAAGAGAGGATTCATTAAACTTTACATCTCTGTTGATGATGATTTGCGGGTAGTAGGATCCCACAATCTATATCCCTTTGTTCCATCACCATACCCAACAAAGACATACCTTTTCGATTTCGGATCTAATTTAGTTCGCTGATGTTTAGGCACTAGAGCATATGCATCACAACCAAACACTCTGAGTTTAGAATAGTCACAAGGGTGTCCTGTCCATACCTCTTGTGGAACCTTGCAGTCTATTGCCGTTGATGGAGATCGGTTTATCACATAACAAGCGGTTGCCACTGCTTCCGTCCACAACTCCTTCGGCAACCCGGCGTTACTCAGCATACACCTTGCTCTCTCTAGAAGAGTCCTGTTCATGCGTTCAGCAACTCCATTCTGATGAGGAGTATAAACCGTGGTCTTATGTCTTTCGATCCCTGCATCCTTGCAATAGTTTTCAAACTCCTTGGAGGAAAACTCTCCACCATTGTCAGTTCTTAAACATTTTATTGTTCTACCAGTGCTGTTTTCTACCAATGCTCTAAACTGCTTGAAAACTGTAAAAACATCAGACTTCTTTTTCAACATGTAGACCCAAACTTTCCGAGAAAAGTCATCAATGAACGACACAAAATACGACGAGCCACCATACGACGCTGTAGGGGCTGGACCACAAACATCTGAATGAATATAATCAAGTATGCCTTTACTAGTATGTTTGCCTGTTTTAAAATTTTGTTTACTTTGTTTACCAAACAGACAATGTTTACAGAAATCCAATTTTCCAGATCTTAGATTAGGAAGTAACTTTCGGTCAGCCAAAATTTTCAATCCTCTTTCACTCTTATGCCCCAATCTTTGATGCCATAAGTGATTGGAACTACTGTCATGTTCATACACAGACACATGATCTGACCCAGTTCTACCTTCTAACTGAAATAGATTTCCTACTTTCTTAGCCTTCATCACTAGTAAGATACCTTTATAGATTTTCATAACTCCACATTGAATTATAGTTTTATATCCATTTGAATCAAGTGCTCCTAATGAAATCAAATTTTTCCTTAAATCTGGTACATGCCTCACATCAGTTAATATTTTGGTTGTGCCATCAAACATTTGTAGTTGTATGCTTCCAATCCCAACAATATTACATGTTACATCATTACCCATGTACACAACACCATCATCAATTGATCTGTATGTTTTAAACCAATCTCTATGTATACACATGTGGTTAGATGCCCCGGAATCTAACAACCAATGTTGATCATGTTTTGAAACAGTAACTGACAATACTTCATCACTCATACCTGAACCAGATACTGAACCTGTATCTGTGGTGTTGGCTTCCTTCTTTTCTGTCGAAGAGCCTTCTTTAACAGCCTGCTTTCTCTTCCAACAATCCTTTTTTCAGATGTCCAGCCTTGCCACAATGCCAACACTTCACCTTGGGATTCTTTCCTTTGGATTTTGAGCGAGAGTCGCTATGCTTTCCCCCGGAGTGTCTCTCTCGTGAGCGACCTCTGGCCATCATTACCTCTGATGTAGAGGTGTCTGCACTCGACCTCTTCCTCGTCTCCTCAGCCAACAAGGCTCCAACAACATTGTCAAACTCAAGGATTTCTGATGTACTAAAGCTTATGGAAGTAACAAAGTGATCCCAGGATTCGGGCAATGAACATAATAAAGTTATCGCCTTATCCTCTGAATCAAATTTCACATCTAGACTGTTTAATTGCACCAACAAGGTATTAAAAACATTCAGGTGATCAGCAATTGAGGTACCTTCTTTCATCCGCAAACTGTAAAGCTGCCGTTTCAGGAGAATCCGATTTGTCAAAGATTTCGTTATATAGAGCTTCTCAAGGTTCGACCACAAGCCTGCGGGGGTTTTCTCTGACACAATGTTGAACAAAACATCGTCCGCCAAACACAACCGAATTGTGCTCAGAGCTCTATCGTCCATCTCATCCCATTCATCCTCCGTCATGGAAGCAGGCCTTTT
The DNA here is from genome assembly GCA_031772625.1 of Pinus tabuliformis. Taxonomy (NCBI): domain Eukaryota; kingdom Viridiplantae; phylum Streptophyta; class Pinopsida; order Pinales; family Pinaceae; genus Pinus; species Pinus tabuliformis. The sequence goes on from CM062809.1 coordinate 1,011,840,694, forward strand.
GTTTTTCCCCAACAGTGCTTTTGCCACACCTTGTTGAACCAGCAGATCGTGCATCTTCACCTTCCAGATCTCAAAATTATTTTTGCCATTAAATTTCTCAATTTCAAACCGGGCACTTTGAGTTTTCGCCATTTTGTATCAAAAAAGCACAATAATCTCCAATATCAACGTTTTAAATACCAGCAATTAAAAAAAAATTAGCTATGCCTTTAAAACAAAAAATATCTTCCCTTCACAAAAAAAAAAATTCTGCCTATGTCTTTCTGCCTTTTTGCCTTTGCCTTTAAAACTTTTCATTTGCTGGGAAAGTTATAGTTATTTCAGATCACCGCCAAAATATTGAGAAAATACGTTTGAGAAAATACTTCACCTCTCACAAGTCTCATACAATATACGAGCTTCACGTTTGCTGTTTTTTAGAGATCACCTCTCACCAATCTCATACGAATGTCATAAAATAAGGTTAATGCAATGAATATGACATGCCCCTTTTTAAATAACTTAATTCATTTTTTCAAACTAATAAAATGCACTTCTCATTAAAACATCGCATTTTATATAAGACAACTCCCAATCTCTGAACATTAATACAACAGACAAATTCTAGTTCTCTTTCCACACTCATTCATACAAAATCGCTCTAAAAAATTGGTATGTGCCAACGAGAAGCTGGAAAATGTCACGCGGGCGTTTTTGCATTGATTTATAAAATCATAACTGAGCGTGCAGTTGTATCAATAGTCGATATCTCAGATTGAGATTGAGAACGAAGATGAATCTATAAGTCTGAAAATTCCTTTAATTCATTGCCTTGGCTGTTTGGAACTCGTTTCTGAATATCTACATGTATTTAGACTGAGAATAGTTGTCTTGTTTTAATAACCCAATGCATATCTGTTTTTGTTTTAAAAAACAAAACCAGCTCCACGCATATGCTGTAATAATGAACATACCAGGTTAACAACGCACCATGGCTCAGCGCGCACACGCAGCAACAGGTATTACAGCTCCGCGCAGGTATTACAGCACCATGGCTCAGCATGCCAGCTCCCTCCAGCGCCTAGACCACGCACGCTGGACTCCAGCATACGTATCAACAAAACCTTCAGCACCACGCTCCCTCAGCGCTCAGCTGCGCTCCACCTCCAGCAATCAGACACACACCAGCACCTCCAACATGCTCTGATACCAATTGTTGGATCAGGTGCACAACAAACTTAATTAAACACACAGCAGAATAAATCAACAAGCACATAAGACACAGCTTTTAACGTGGTTCACCCAACCAATCTGTGCTACGTCCACCAAACATAGGCATCAGGAATATATTAATCAAATTAGGAGATTACATCATGAAATCCTCACACTCTCTTAGCAAATCATCCGAATGACTGCCTGTTATATAGCATAGAGAATCTAATAGCCTCATAACTCCCTCACATCAAATATAGGAGGCATTAACTCCCTCCCAACAACCTGGAGCTAATCTAGGAACTGAATCCCTATTGTTGTCATCCTTCAGAGATTTTTGCCTATTTGACTAAAACAGAAAATCTCAACACAAACTTAGTTGTGTGGTATCCATTGATTCGTATAGTGTTTATCAATGCTGTGTGGTGGTGATCCACGACAAGGAAAAATTGAAGTGTCTTTATCGGCGGTCGTCAACGCCGAGGAAATTATAGAATAACTCTTTTCAAACTTAGTTGTGTGGTATCCATTCATTCGTATACAGTTAATTCAAGCTGCATCACTAGAGGAGATGAAGTGATGTGAATAAGATCATATGGGCATGGTCTCAATAAGGGTGGGATGAAGTATTGTGAATAATATGATATGGGCATGGTCTCAATAAGGGTGGGATGGAAAGAAGAGAAGCAAAATGAGTATTAAGGGTGGGATGAATGCAAAGGAATTTGAGGTAATTGAAATATAATGTAAATAAGTTAAATCGAATGAAGAAATTGACGATGTTGTTTTATTTGAATAAATAATTTTTATATTCATCATGTTTTACTAATTTTTATCATATAATAATTTAGAAATTAGTAATCAATTTTGATTAATAAGTGTTGTTTCAAGTAAAGCTAACATTATATGTTTTTTGTTACAAGTTTAAAATGTTGGTTTTGTAATACAATTTTTACAAGTTATATGTTTGTTGTAAATATGAAGAAATTGTTTTCTTCTCCATAAACTCAAAATGTTGGTTTTGTAATACAACTTTTGCAGAGTATATGTTTGTCGTAAATATGAAGAAATTCATATTTGTGATTTTTTTATGTAGATTATGTAGAACTTTTTGTACGTTATATGTTTTCTTCTCCATAAGTCCAAAATGTTGGTTTTGTAATACAATTTTTGCAAGTTATATGTTTGTTGTAAATATGAAGAAATTGTTTTCTTCTCCATAAACCCAAAATGTTGGTTTTGTAATACAAATTTTGCAAGTTATATGTTTGTTGTAAATATGAAGAAGTTGTTTAAAAGTATTGACTCATAGTTGTCATTTTTTATGTAGAACTTTTGGTATGTTTCCTTAAATTGTTTCAAAAAATGTACAACTTTGGAATACAATGATTCTTATCACTTGTCTTAAATTATTTTGTTGCATCTCTTTATTCTTGGCATATTTAGCAATATATGTCATACTAATATTATTCATGCATATATAAAAATAAAATATTGTACAATAATATTGAATTTAGATATATCCATAATAAAAAAAATATAATTCAAACTATTGGTATCCAAATATGCTTTGTAACAATTAGATATTGAAAATTTTAGAATTTAAATTCGCAATTTTGAAATTAAGACTCGCACTTTTGTAATTTCAAATTGATACTTTTAAAATTGAAGTGCACATTTTTCAAATCGAACTTTACTTTTTTTGAATTGAAAATATTTGAATTTCACATTTTTATTATCACATACCCCTTTGGCACCACACCACTAACTACCTACTGGATCCACGATTGGACCTTTAGGTTCCATTAATAGACTTATTTACTACAGTAAGAATTAACCTTTCAAAAGTTTGCTATGGATACATTACAATTCAGAGGAAATAATCAGTCACGGGCATTCAACATGGTAAGGTTATGTATTCGGATTTCAGTCCTTTGATGACACCATACAAGCATTGATGGAAATGTTAACATAAATACATTGTAGCTAGAATTTTCATAGTCCTATTGGTATAGTCGAAAGTATTGTTGACATACATCTTAAGCATTATGAATTATTAGCTAAATGAGCCTTAGTGGATGCGCTTCACCCCATGATGCATAATGCATAGCATACTTCACCTGAATCATAGGCTATACAATTTCACACCTTAAAACATAATTATTCATCATTCATAGTATCTCATGCATAATTATTCACCATCTTAAAAACCGAGATAGCACATAAGTTTAAAGATGTGACAACATAACAATTATTGCATAAAACCCACATATTATGTTCCTTCACTAAATTTAACTTGGATTACATTTATAGGTCATAATTTTCCCATGCATCTTTATATAAGCGTCTCAAAAACAAAGACAACATAGGCAATTCTACTCATGCATAGTGGTCACATGCAATTTATTCAATCATCCCATAAGCAAAGACACCCCAAGTAAATTCTCTTAGATGCTAAATGAATTGACAACATAGAGAGTAAGGAGCCAACATACAGAACATCCCATGTAAATCAGACTATCTGAAAGAAATGTCACTTGGAAAAACTGAGCACGAGAAGTTGCTTTTACACTCCCATTATCTATTGATACTAGATGTAATTTTGGTGTCAGTCCCATTGACCTTCTTATCAGAGTCAAAATTTATTAATGTATGATGTCTCCTCCGACATGCATACAGTGAGTTGTACTGCATTTGTGCATTTCCTTCGATACTCTAACACTAGTTCCTTCTAGATTGGAATATAATTTGTGCCTCTTATCTACTTTAGTTATAATTATTAAGATGTCTATTTCCTAAAAGGAACTTGTATGTTCCAAAATATGCATGTTCAATTAATTACACATATTTCTATTGAATATATGAATAATAACCTGGTAAGATTTAGTTCTCTACAATAGTGTATATTTGGAGCATTTTCTTACTAAGGGTGAATTAAAAGACTCATCCAAAACCATATCAAAAATAAATTCCATAATTACATGTAGATGCACCAATCATCACAATAATAAAATTACCTAGTCTCGATAGTTACAAGGACCTATCTTCGATGAGTAAAATCTTCAGATTTTTTTTTAGGATGGGACCCACGTAATTAACCATTAATTTTTGGAGAGTTATATAGTGTCCATTTATATAATTTTATTTTAAATCTTTCTTTGTGTTGACCATGATCTGTGGAAATGGCACTTGCCATTTTATCTTTTTTTTTTTCCATTTACCTTATAAGAGTTCAACATTTCTTTGCTTAAGATCTCTTATAAGTATCATCTTCATTATATTAAGCTATTTCCTTGCATAGAAATTGTGCAACTCATAATTTAATTTTAATATGTGTAAAGTAATATGGTGATGGTATGACATAAGAGATGTATTGGTACACAATTAAATGTAGTATTCGACTTTATTTATTCCCCATTACTCTTTTCAACACTTAAATGTATATTTATAACCCACAATGACCATATCACTAGAATTCCTCATTCAAACCTTTAATACAATAATCATACCCTACAATTTGTTCATTTATCAAGTTCGAATATGAACAAGGTCTATCATGTAAAGTATTTTAAACCACTTTTACCTCATGGATTATGGTATAGAGTCCTTGTGCCCTCCTAAGAACATTTAACAATAACTTAAGTTTTGGGGAACATATAATGAAATAAAAATTTACCTTCTACATAATTTACAACACTTAATAATTAGGAAAAATAGAAAAGTGACCAATTTTCCATTTCTACTTATGAACATTAATCAGCAGGTTAATTGTTGTTATTTCATTGTATTACTCTTAATTCCACCACATCACTACAAAGTTCTATGTTATATAACCACATTAGGGAATTGTTTATTCACATCTAGCCTTTCTGGTTTTCTCCTTTCCACAACACTACTATAGCTATCCACCATGGTGTATGAAATACCATACTTAGACTTAAGTTAAAGTGCGAGGATTAAATCCAACCTATCAAACTCGACCGTCTTCGAACCATTGGGAGAGTATACCGATTACTGTAATTACAATAATTCTTCATAATGGGTTTATTGAAGAGTGATGAGAATCCCTAGTCTAGAAAAATATGATATATGCAATCGCTAATATCTAGATCACTGACATTGTCCTATATATAATGATCCCACCACAAAATATAGCCACAACAAATGGTATACAGAGACAACAAACGTAATATATGTTCAATATGAAATACCGATATTCTAAGGTGCCTTTGATAGAATGCAATGTGAATCACAGAATGTTAAAAGAACGATCCACAGTTTGCGATTTAATACATGTGTCATTACCATAGTGAATCTATGCCATCGGGAGTGCGCAATCTCATTACAAATATAGGGCAACCAAAATAATTGTTTATTGAGTCACACCGTGTGATGCAATATTTGATGTAAATCTTCTCTACATTAGTTTCTTTCAAATTCATTGTATCATATTTACACTTGCAAGAGTTATTTTGACTCGACTTTTGTTAGATCGATCTCGAGATCCTGAATATCAATAAAATTGTGTGTATATACAGGAGTTACAAGGCTGTCCCCTCTTTGGTTGACCAAATCTCACTACCAGAAATCACCTAGATCTATACTAATAGCCTTGAGTGATTTGATTGAAACCTCAGAAAGTATATTTTAAGACCCTAGAACTCTTCTTTTCTCGTTACGGTATACACCAACATAACCATGTATGCTCTAAATATGGCTTCTTGGATGCTAGACAAAATTTGAGGTACACAAAATGGTTGGAATATTTTACAACCTTAATGAATGAAATCCTTAAATTTTGCCTCACAGCTTTCATTTAGTGTTTTAGGAACAAATTTCTCATTGAAATTGTAAAGAGTATTACCTTTCTTTTAGAACTAATATGCTCACTACAACATTGAAAAAAAATGATGCAATGGATTGCTATAGCATGTTTGGTGTTAGAATAGTATCGTTCTCTTAACACACAAATTTTATGATAACATATTCCACCAATTACCCACTACTTCAATGCCTCTTCATGAAGATAAAAAATGAATAATCTTGTTTGATTTCTAGACTCAAATAAGAAAAGATAAACCTCTAAGATTAAAAAACCCTTTGGTGAATCACTCCAACAACATCATGGATTTTACACCAATGTGCAAAGAAACACATTTATGATAACTGATTCAGAAACATATCACTACCTAGACCATTAGTGGGAGAGACCAAATGACTTAATAAATGTATCACAAGATTCCCATGCAAATTAGACTCTGACCCTCATGATATTTTGTAGCTTCAACGTTCATAAATTGTATGAGTAGAAGAAAAATTAGTTAAGTAGCTACTCCTAACATTCAATGCAATTTGTATCACATCATACCTTAGGAGTTTTCATTTCCAGGGAAAGTGCACCACCAACACACTATAACACAGGGGAATTGCATGCATTGATGTGCTCTACATATTCTATGGCTCTATGATCCATCCAAACTATTGCATTTCATCTTGCATCACCACTCCAATAAACAATAATAGGAGAGTCATCCGAACCCATAGCAACAAGAGAGCATGTAGCAGCAAAACCCACATTGGATTGTTTTCAGCAGACATTTTTCCATTTTGCATGCTCCTTTGGTTGCTACACAAACTGCATGACATATATTTGTTGATGATTGCTAATTTGGACAGGGTGACAATATCAACAACTAGCTGTTAACAAGTTTCTATAGATTTTAACCCAAGAAAATTTTCTTGTTATACAAGTTAAGATGGATTATCCATTTTAACATCAACAAATTGTTATCAGATTACATAGAGGAAAAAAGGTACTAAAGTTGTTATTGAAACACGTGTTGTGTAGTTGTTACTTTCGTTACCTCCATACAATTGTCGTCCTTTCATATCTCTAAAGGATTGTTGGTTGAACCTGAAATATTTCCATGTTCATCAAATATCCTTGTTATTGCACTATTAGTGCCAACATGTATGTTGAGTTAGAGCGAACTGGAGATAGCGGAGGTCATCTCGATCACCTTGTTAGGAAAAATTGTGGGAGAATTTAAAAGGATATGGGAAAGGGCTTGGGCCATTGCCAATCTTTGGCTCTCATACATATTTTTATAAGATTCTACAAGCCTGTATTGAGAGGAGACCTTAACAGAGAGAAACCTTAATCCATGCCCAAATAAACGAGAGGGGATTAATTGAGGATGTCAGTACTTGCGAAAATCACTCTCCCTTGGAGGGAAATAAATATGCTTATCCTTTGCTAGCTCTTCCAATTGATCGAGTAGCTGAGTCAAAACCTTCCAATCGATCAAGCAGACTCGTTAACAATACTGATTGCTTTTATGGTGACTCATGCCTCTGGATCAGCGAATAAGGCATGCAGACAAGAGGTATTGTGGATTGAAAGGGAACCATCAGACTTTAATTGATTTTATTTGTACCCTTAATTGGAAAGGTGTTTTTTCTTAGATCTACCAATAAAACATGCTTCTAAAGCGTTCCTTAAGGCTCAAAGGCACAATTTTTTTCCTTTTTGTAAAGCTCGTGAACATGGATTTGGCTTGAGAAAGGCGCTACTCTCTCACCAGCACATGGAGAGCCACAACTTCTTGGCCTTACCCCATCAATGCTCATGCCAACATTCTTTTCACTTTATCCCATCAATGGTCAACCCTAGGCATTAATTCAGCGCCAACCTTGTTGGCGACTAGTGAAGGGAGGATCCCTCGAGGGCACTGCCTCTGCATTTAATGATTAATATGAAACCTGTAGGGGGTTGCATAGCTAGGATTTTCCTATGTTTCTTGATGTAGAACATGTCTTCCAATGGAACTTTTGAGATTAACCAAAAACTAATTTAAGTAGCGAAACCTCTCTAAAAATTATGCACGCCTAATTCTAACCATGATTCAAACCGTCCTTGAATCTCCTCGGTCAATTGTTTTTTTTTGTTGTTGTTGTTGTTGTTGTTGTTGGATTTGTTACAATAAATCATTTTAATTTCAACTGTTATGGATTCTAAAACATTTGTCTTATAACAATTTATAATAGAACCCTTCATTAAAATTATTTGTTGTGTAAACCTAGTTTATGACCTACAATTCATTTATATCTTATAGAGGTGAATTGGCCCATAGGCCGCAATATCTGGACTTAGAGCTCTAATACCATTTTTCACATACCCCCTTGGCACCACTTCACTAACTACCTAATGGATCCATGACTGGACCTTTAGGTTCATCTTGTCCTGAAGATGAACCCAACTGGCTGGTTTGAAATGCGTCAACCAAATATTTTCAATGTGATTTTGCCGAAAATATTCTTAAATTAACAAGGATTAACCCTTCAAAATTTCTTGTGGATACACTACAATTTAGAGGAAAGAATGAGATATGGGAATTCAACATGGTAAGCTTATGCATTAAGATTTCAGTCCTTTGATTTCAATGTGATTTTCAATTAACCCTTCGAATATTTTCAATGTGATTTTTCCAAAAATATTCTTAAATTAACAAGAATTAACCCTTCAAAATTTCTTGTGGATACACTACAATTCAGAGGAAAGAATGAGACATGGAAATTCAACATGGTAAGCTTATGCATTAAGATTTCAGTCCTTTGATGACACCATACAACCATAAATGGAAATGTTAGCATAAATACATTGTAGCTATCATGCTCATAATCCTATAGGTATAGTCGAAAGTATTGTTGACATATAACTTAAGCATTATGAATTGTTAGCAAAACGAGACTTAGTGGATGCAATTCACCCCATGATGAATAATGCATAACATCATCCACCTGAATCATAGGCTATACAATTTCACACCTTAAAACATAATTATTCATCATACATAGTGTCTCATCCATAATTATTCACCATCTTAAAAACCGAGATAGCACATAAGTTTAAAGATGTGACAACATAACAATTGTTCCATAAAACCCACATAATATGTTCCTTCACTAAATTTATCTTGGATTACATGTATAGGTCATAATTCACTAGTAGAAAATGATGAAATTAGTGACTACATGACTAAAAAAGTTAGTCACTGCAATTATTTCATCTAAATTACTACTAAATTTGAGCAATTTTAAGTGACTGAACTAAAAATGACTAACTTAAATGACTAATTTAGTTTAGGGATAAAACATATGACTAGATAATAAGTGACCAAACTAAAAGCAACTAACTAAAATGACTAATTTAGTCCAGGACTAAAATATATGACTAGATAATAAGTGACACAATTAAAAATGATTAATGTAAATGATTACTATATTCAAATAATAAAAATATGACCAAATAATAAGTACAAAAGTATATGAATTAGTAATTTATGTTCGTAATTTTTAATTGGGTGACTCCAGAAATAAAAAACTATAATTTTGATACTGAAGTGTTTCATTTCACTACTGGGGTCTCTGAATCCATCTGTAGTGTTAAAATTTAGAGGTGAATGGGTCTTTGAATCCATTTATAGTGTTAAAATTCTAAATACCCTTTTGTCTCTAAATTTTAACACTACAAATGGATTTAGATATCCTCAACATCAGTTTGACCTTCCTTCACCATCAGGGCAAGGCTCTTCTTCACTAGTTCATCTAAGGAGGGCGAGCCTAATGAAACTTGATATGAAGGACAAGTAAATTTTTTTTTAGAGAAAGTCGTAACTTATGAAACTTATGAAAACCCTAGGAAAGTCATAATACATTGCATGTCTTTCTCCGATCTCTAGGATGAAAGGGAAACCAAACTGAAAGCTAGACAATCCCAATAACAATTTTTCATCCCCTCAAAAATGGCCTCAAGCCCTGGGCTGGACGAAACTAGAGGAACTGAACAATACACAATTGGAGCAGGGGTTAAGGCCTTTGAATCACTAGAAGACTTCCCTATCAAATTATTAAATTCACTTTCTAAAGGCCTGGTAGGCCCGAAATCTGAGGCATGGTAACTTTTCTATCTAACTTCTAAATACGAATGGATAAAATCCTTGCGGTAGCCCAAATTTGTTGAAAACGCCCTCCTCCAATGCATAATCCACTAACTCCTCCTTCACGTGGGTTTGATAGTAAGAAACAAACATCTCATCTGAGAAAACTTATTTGATGAGTAGTTGTGTGTCTTCAAAGGGTTTATCATGACGATGATCTCTATACTTAAAAAATATACTTCATGTGAACAAAAATCTCATGGTTATCATTCAATCTTATTTTCATTTTAACAAGGATATGAGAACCTCACATTGTCCATAGCCCATTCACTTTCTGTCAAAACCGCGCCTCGCTTTAGTCAGAAACTCCATGCCCCTTTCTTCGCCTGCAATTTTGCCATGGGCCTATAGGTTTCTCCATAATTATTGAATTCCTCCCTCATGGTAGAGATGTTGCGATGTCCTCTTTAACATTTTGACTCCGTAAAAAAATAAAAAAAAAAATAAAAAAAATTATATAACTATAACTATAACTATAATTAATAATTAAACTGATCTAGATCCATCTTAACTCTGGATCTACCAAGTGTCAAGACGGAGGAATCAAATATTTCATAAGGTGAAAACATGAAAAATAAAAAAATAAAAAAAATAACTTGCAAATTCAACTACCTTTCTTTTCAAAAAATATTAAAACATTTATAACATTCTATAACTTTTAAAAAATTAAAATATTTATTATATTTGCATAATATTTGTTTTACATTATAGTAAAGATATTGGGGCTTTTCATTTGGAATTTCATTTTCCCACTCATCAAATTTAAGATTTAAGAGGGTAAGGCCAAAAAGGATTGGCTGGGTATGGCAAAGGAAGATTGGTAGGAAAACCAAGCTGATAACATTAAGTTAACAACAAAATAGAGGGTGTGGCCAAGGAGGATTCGCGGGCAAACATGTGAATAAAATTTTGTTAACAACATGCAGGAGGGGAGCCTTAACACTCTCTATATAATGCACTGGATAGTTGCTAAAATTGAATCTGGGATCAAAGAAAGGCATACTGATAATGTTTACGTAAATAAATAACTTTTGTAGATTGCCAAAGTAGTGGGAATTTCCACTGATACATTGACTTTGAAACACAATGATGAAGTGTTTAAAAGGGATATGGAAGATACCATATTGAGGAAAATAAATGAAGTAGAGGCTTTGCAAATGGAACAAATCATTAGATTTCTTCATTGTGAATATGTGGCATCTTCTTCCAAAGAGATCAGGGATAAGATATATTATGAGAAAATGATCTTTTTTGGAAGTCATTCTTTGTCTCCCTTATGATCCCACTGTAATGTGGCAATATTCGATGAAGACACTGCAATTTATTCTTCCTGTGGATTGGTAGTGGTGTCGTAGTCCAGTTAGTAATGGATATGGACTGACATAGACCAAAATGTCAATAGGAAGCCACATATTAGTAATGGATATGGACTGGCATGGACCAAAATCTCAAGAGGAAGCCACAACTGATGTAGAAATTATTAAAGCCAATTTATTCTTCATGTGGAATGGCAGTGGTGTCACAGTCCAGTTAGTAATATTATGAGAAAAGGCTCCTTTTGGGAATTCATTCTTTCCCTCCCTTACAATCCTTTTACTATCCCATTTCTCAAGAGGTAATGGGAGATCCTGTTGAGATTTCTTCTTGTAAAACATTTTATAGAAGTTCTATTGAAAGATGGTTTCGATATGGGCACACTACTTGTCCCATGACTAATTAGGTGCTAATCGGTAAAGAACTCAGACTTAATATCATGCTCTAAAGGTATATAGAAGAGTGTGTTAGAGCCTAGATTGACTTTAGGCTGAATTAAAGCAATTCTAGGGTAACCACAAACCACGGTTAACTTGGTAGCTAGCCCTACCAGGTCAAGAGAGGGCTCTCTCCTTATGTATCTTAGTCAAATTAACTAGATCAGATATGGATTTTATGCTTGGTATAGTAGCTTAGAGGATTTTGATTGAATTTTTTGTTTTCTGTGTGGATCAGATGGAGCTAGGCAATTCGGGTCCAGGAAATTAGGGCAGGATGCAAGGTGTTCTATGGGGCAAGGTATGCATGATATTCAACACCTTAAAGCTTGATGGGGTGAAAGGATAGACTAGTGAGGAGCTAGGAAGGGCCTAAGCAAGTCAAGAATCCTTCCTAAATAGAAGAAAACATGAAATACTGGTGTTTTCCCAAGGCATAGCATTAAAACCTAATGTATTCCACCTATCTGACTTAAAAACAACCAATCAGAAGTAATTATATAAGAGATGCATACATAAATAACATGAGAATATATTAACAGAAGAAGAAGCATATGCTAAAGGCCATACCACAGGTATCCCATAAAAATAGCTGCAACTTTATTAGTTTCCTGCCACAACTACTACAAAATGATAAGTGCTCAGTACATGAGCATCCAGCTGAATCCAACCCTTGCCAATGACAAAGAAAATACATAATATAGACATCAAAACCACTCATCCTGACCATCAAAGGTCAAATCCATGAGAATAGGGGCTGTTACAACCATTTCCAAACATGGACCAGAAATATAGATAGTAAAACTACTTGCCTCTATAAGCATGGAAATTGATTCATTAGCCTCAAAACCACCTCTAACTAATGAATATACCCTCTAAGATTATTTTACCATTACATTTACATTCCATGTCATCAATTACATCAGTGAAATCATCCATGAGGAGAGAGAAAGTGAATTTACAGTGACAATAGGTGAAATTTTGATTTTCTGGGCAAATTGGTCAAAACCGCAACGCCGCTTTCCACCTGCGTTTGGAGGCCTTCCCCTTAACAAAATTGAGCCCATGATAGCTCATTGGAAAGGTCTTCAAGTCTAGTTTTTGGAACACCTAGAATTTGTGAATTTGGAGGTTATTTCCACCCTAAAAACTTGAATCTCCCAAGACTACTTCTGTGTGTCCAAAAGGAGGCAGAGAGGTCATGTTTTGGTAGTTTGTGGACCTTTTGGTGACCCAAATTTGCTCCAAAATTTCTGAAAATTTCCAGGGTGCATGTCCTCAACCTCCTGAATCCAAATATGCAAGCCTTTTCTCCATTTGATTCTCCAAGGAAAAGTGCAGTGCTGATGGCGCTACGCTTTTGGGCAAAATTTCTGTGTTAAAAATTACAAAATTGCAAAAGTGCAAAAACTTTCCAAAATTTGCCCAAATTTGGCATGGGACACTACCATCAGCTGCTTTGATGGGATAGGGAGGCTTCAGCCAACATTTTCAATCTATCTTTCTCTTTCTTGCCCTCTAAGGCTCTCCTCAACCTAGCTTTTAGCTTCCTAATCCTCATATTGCAGATTTTGTTGCGGGTCATGTAACGACAGGCCATGTGTCAAAGCATTTTATTATCTATATTGGCCTTGTCAATTAGTCCTTTGAGATGTATGTTGACCTTCTCAAGCCAAGTTTCCCGATATTGTTCAATCTCTCAGTCAATGGGAGTCAAAGTGAAAGGATCCTCTTTGTCACTTTGCCTTTTCAGTTTCAGAATTTCAAGCTCCATAAGGCCCTGTTTATCATTCAATTGTTTGTTCTCATATTCTAAATAGGTGATGATATATTTGGCCCTTGCCAATTTTTCCATCAAAGCTTGTATTTCATCTTCCCTCTCTTGAATGATGATATCTTTGAGGGTTTTTTCATCCTGAGCATCCAAGTCAATGATGCCACCTCCATGATGAGTAAAGTGTTGTTGTGGCTCCTCCTTTATGAGGTTTCCTTTGTTGTCTCTATCTCTTCATGGAGCTGTCACTAAGTGTCTCTTCTTCATACTCATAATCATTGTCTCTTTCCATTGTTTTCCTTTGGCTTTGAACAATTACGGATAGTGTAATGAATAATTGGTGTGGAGGGATGTAATGGGTAGAATGTATCGATGAGGGATTTTGTGAAAATGTATGTGTGAGTAGGGTTTATGGATGAGAGTAGGGTTTAGGGAGAGTGTAAGTGGGAATTTGGGAAAATTTATGTGGGAGCAGGGTTTAGGGAAAATGTATGTAGGAGTGGGGTTTAGAGAGAAATAAAAAGTGGATAGGGTAGGAAAACAATAGTAGAGTGAGGGTTTTAGTTCATGAGACAGATTGTAGGAAAACTATGGTTTTGATTTTGGAGGTAAATAATCATAAAAAATGATGTGAAAACCCTAAATCACAAGAGATGTTGATGTACTTACTTGTAAAAGAGGTAAACTTGGCAATTTGAGGTGAAATTTGGCGATTTGAGATGATTTGGGGCTCTGCTGGCCAAAGCGCAGTGCCACCTGCAGGAGTGCAACACCGACCTCAAAGCGCAGTGCTTGTGTATTTTTACACTGGGAAAAATCTCCAAAAGCATAGCGTCGGCTTCAAAGCGCAACGCCACCCCTCAGAAGCACAGTGCCACTTTCAAACATCTTTTGACTGCCTTCCTGGTGTCCAAATTAGGCGTGGGATATCTCATTGGAAATCCTGTCGAGTCTACTTTCCAAAAGATCTTGAATGTTTTAATTTGAAGTTCATTTGCACTCTCAAATGTCCAATCTCCCAAGACTAGTCAAAATGTGCAAAATGAGGCTGCCAAAATGCATAGTGATGTTGCATTCAACTTTTGAAGGTCTTCCTCAACTCCAAATTGAGCTCATGATAGGTCATTGGAACGCTCTTTGTGTCTAATTATCAGTTGACTCATCAGGCAAGTCATTTGGTCATTCAATCTAGGAGAAAATTTGATTTTACCAAGGTCACTATAGAGGTGCATTAACCCTCTGAGGCAAATGATGTTTTCGACATTTCTCTAAAACCATGAAACCTGTGTAAAAACTGAAAGAGTTTTTTCTCCTTGGGTAAATGATGGACAAAAATTCTCTCACATTTCTCAAATTCATCTTCTATTTCTCAGAAACATCATCTTAATAAAACTTATCCCGATATGTGGAACAAGGGATTTGTAGAAATGAAGGGGATAAGGGGGGGCTTCTAAATTCTTGGGAAAATTTTGGAAAATAGGGAGGGATGTTAAGAAGCAGGGGAAAGTGGAATTTCAAATATTGAGTGAGGGGAAGGGGTCCAAAAGGGTAAAACACAGGCCTAGGCTAGAAAATTTTCAAATTGTAGCAATAAGCTAGGGTTTGTGGGAAAATGATGAATTTGAGGGATATCAGTGATGGGAAGTGCTTAAGAAGGTATATTAAGGATAGGGGAAGGTGTATGAGCATCAGGATAAAATTTTTGTTGATTATTTGACCACCCAAAAAAAATTACCTTCAAAATCTTGGGAGAGGGAAATGAGCCTTATCCAAGTACAACTAAAGCACGAACAAGGTGTAAAATGACCCATTGGAACCTAAAATGATGATGAAAATTTTTGAATGATGGTACACTTAGCCGAATGGTGACATGGACTGACACTTGAAAAACTTTGGAAGGAGTGAAAACAAATCCTAGACCTAATACCTAGTGACCAAATTTTACTTGAAGACTCATTGAAATGACAAAATTTGACTTTGACACCCTAGGACCACTTTGTAAGAACATGTTTGATCACTGGTGGAAGGTTTCAAAGACTGACACTAACATTGGCTCCATTGGGGATGGTAGCTCCTTGGAGGTGTCAAGAACACCATAGACCAAGTAGCCTTATCCATTGGGCAATGGGGTCAAAACACTTCAAAACTGACACTGACGATGTGATGACACAAACTGACTCTGAAACTAACATGAAATTGATTGAAAAATTGACTCAAGACTTACTTAACTGAAACAAATACTTACAAATATTTTTTAATGGCAGCAAACCATCAAGATTTGAGGGCTTCAAATCATGATGACAACCACTTGCCTACTAATGAAAAATGTACAATCATGTGAAGTGGGCCTTCCAATGTAACCAATCCAGTAGATGGCTACTTACTAAAATTCTGCTCTCGCTTTCCCCGAGCAGGTAGTATGATGGACATGTAAGCAACTCGCAATAACAACTGAAACCAATGCTTGCACTAACGAGGGAGACAACATTTGTCTTCTTCAATGCTTGCAAAATACTACCGAAGGGATCTTGAAAACCCTGAAGCATTAACATGTCTCGAGATCCAATAACAAAAATACAAATACTCCCTTCATTATGATCTAAAAGAACAGTTGATTGCTAATTGATAGGAAGTCATAGAGAGGTATAAGCTTCTGCTGTCTGAGTGTTACCTGTAAATTCCTTGAGCATGAGAAATTCTGACTCGATTTCTGGCATACTGTCTCTCTTGGGCTCATACTCCTCAATTTCATGGTCTAAGCCATTCTTAAACAGAAAACATTCTTCAAGATTATCAAACATGACAACCCTATCATCCTCATGAAAGAAAACAATATTTGGTAATCTAATTTCAAGATTGTCCTCATTTAAACTCAGATTTTCATTTTCAAAAGTGGAAGAAGTTTCACTAACATCTTCTTTACGATGTGAATACTGTAAACCTGCATTATCTTGGGCTGTAACATGACCCTTTAGGAGTTGATCTATCTCATCTTCAGATAGAGGAGAAAGTACTTTTTGTTTACTTTTGCTAAAATAGTAATTGTCTTCTTTCCCTCCTAAAGATTCACAAGGTTGTTGATTGTCTTCTTTAATTTCAAGCAAAGCAGTATATAAATTTTCCTTAGACTACTGATTCATTTCATATGATTCTTGTTTACTATCAATATGCAAAATCCTTCATATTCAAGCAAAGAAGAAGCTACTGTAAGCTAATTATGATCTTGTGTAACGAAGTGAGTGGCTTTTTGAGATTGTTGTTGAAGGGAAAAATCAAAGAAGGCTTCAATGATTTTCTCATCATCATGATTTGAATCGAGATCTGAAATAGCCAACTTGACTTTATCAAAATCTGATATTGGAACTTGATTCTCCTACATATTATCTTCGGCTATGAGCAGATCTAAAATAAGACCTTGGCCTCCATCATTCTCAATTGTACTAACATCTTGAACCTGCTGCAAATTTTCCTGAGCATCTTGATAAGTATCCTCTAAACTCTCTTTGTGCTACTGAAATGGATTTTCATATAGGGATTCCATGATCTCATCGTCCATTAAGTCATCATCTTCATAAATTTTCTCAATATTTTCAATAAAACTATAAACATGTTTGCAACAATTTTGAACTAATATTAAGGATGGATAAGTTTATTTATACCTTTCAAAGAACATGGTATGAGAATCTTTTAAACAGTAAATACAAGCAGGCGGAAAAATTTCATACCAAGATCGGGATTCACCTTTCAGAGTGGCCATGAATATCTTCATTAAGCAGTCTTCAGGAAAATCAGCCTTCAACTTGTGAATATGCATGTGAAATCTAACTAGATGTAAGCCAGCACCATTCCTATCATCATCTTTAAACATAGGAAAATTCCTTTGCCAATCTACCTTAGGAATTTTATTTGGGAAACCTGGAATGTGATCTTGGCTCATGGGAGCATACCTTCGAGAAAACAATTCCATTTTGATAACAATCAATTCACTAAGAAAGTCTTCAGGCTACTGGTTCTTAAAGAGTGGAGTTCCCAGAACAATTCTGAACCTTGGGATTTTTCGACATTGGAGTCGCCAGGTGAATAATTGCAGCCTTCCGGTGTCTGATCATTGTCCACCATCAACAATAAGATCTGAACTTGATACATTTTACTGAGGAACATAAAACTATGTTCCCCATTATGCTCGCCACTATGTTAGAGCCTAGATTGACTTCAGGTTGAATTAAAGCAATTCTATGGTAACCACAAACCACACTTAACCTGGTAGCTAGCCATACCAGGTCGAGAGAGGGCTCTCTCCTTATTGATCTCAGTCAAATTAACTGGATCAAATATGGATTTTATGCTAGGTATAGTACCTCAGAGGATTTTGATTGAATTTGTTGTTTTTTGTGTGGATCAGATGGAGCTAGGCAGTTCGGGTCCAGGAAATTAGGTCAGGATGCAAGGTGTTCTATGGGGCAAGGTAGGTATGATCTTCAGCACCTTAAAGCTTGATGGGGTGAAAGGATATACAAGTGAGGAGCTAAGAAGGGCCTGAGCAAGTAAAGAATCCTTCCTAAATAGAAGAAAACATGAAATACTGGATTTTTCCCAAGGCAAAGCATTAAAACCTAATGTATTCCACCTCTCTGACTTGAAAACAACCAATCAGAAGTAATTATATGAAAGAGGCATACATAAATAACATGAGAATATATTAACAAAAGAAGAAACACATGCTAAAGGACATACCATAGGTATCCCATAAAAATAACTGCAACATTATTAGTTTCGTGCCACAACTGCTACAAAATGGTAAGTGTTCAGTACATGAGCATCCAGTTGAATCCAACCCTTGCCAATGACAAAGAAAATACATAATATAGACATCAAAACCATTCATCCTGACCATTAGGGGTCGAATCCATGAGAAAAGGGGTTGTTACAACCATTTCCAAACATGGACCAGGAATATAGACAGTCAAACTACTTGCCTCTATAAGCATGGAAACTGATTCATTAGCCTCAAAACCACCTCTAACTAATGAATCTACCTTCTAAGACTATTTTACCATTACATTTACATGCCATGTCATCAATTACATCAGTGAAATCATCCATGAGGAAAGAGAAAGTGAATTTATAGTGAAAACAGGCGAAATTTTGATTTTCTGGGCAAACTGGTCAAAATCGCAGTGCCGCTTTCCACCTACTTTTGGAGACCTTCCCCTTAACAAAATTAAGCCCATGATATCTCATTGGAAAGGTCTTCAAGTCTAGTTTCTGTAACACCTAGAATTTTTGAATTTGGAGGTCATTTCCCCCTCAAAACTTGAATCTACCAAGACTGCTTCTATGTGTCCAAAAAGAGGCAGAGAGGTCATTGTTTGGTAGTTTTTGGACCTTTTGGTGACCCAGATTTGCTCCAAATTTTTGAAAATTTCCAGGGTGAATGTCCTCATCCTCTTGAATCCAAATATGTAAGCCTTTTCTCCATCTAATTCTCCAGGGAAAAGCGTAGCGTCGGTGGCACTGCGCTTCTGGGCAAAATTTCTGTGTTAAAAATTACAAAATTACAAAAATGCAAAAACTTTCCAAAATTTGCCCAAATTTAGCATGGGACACCACCATGAGCTGCTTTGATGGGTTAGTGAGGCTTTCGCCAACATCTTCAATATATATTTCTCTTTCTTGCGTTCTGAGGCTCTCCTCAACCTAGCTTTTAGCTTCCTAATCCTCATATCACAGATTTTGTTGCGGGTCATGTAATGGTAGGCCATGTGTCAGAGAAATTTCTTATATCTGTTGGCCTTGTCAATTAGTCCTTCGAGATGTATGTTGACCTTCTCAAGCCAAGTTTCCAATCTTGTTCAATCTCTCGCTCAATGGGAGTCAAAGTGACATGATTCTCTTTGTCACTTTGCCTTTTCAGTTTCAAAATTTCAACCTCCATAAGGCCCTGTTTATCATTCAATTGTCACTCCAGAGGTGCATTAACCCTCTTGAGGCAAATGATGTTTTCAACATTTCTCCCAAACCATGAAACCCATGTAAAAACTGAAAGAGGTTTTTATCCTTGGTCAAATGGTGGACAAAAACATCTCTCACTGTTGTCAAATTCATCTTCTATTTCTCAGAAACATCATTTGAATAAAACCTATCCCGATATGTGGAATAGGGGATTTGTAGAAATGAAAGGAAATGAAGGGGATAAGGGGATTCTAAATTCTTGAGAATTTTTTTGAAAATAGGGAGGGATGTTAAGAAGCAGGGGAAAGTGGAATTTCAAATATTGAGTGAGGGGAAGAGGTCCAAAAGGGCAAAACACCGGCCTAGCCTAGAAAATTGTCAAATTGTAGCAATAAGCTAGGGTTTGTGGGAAAATGATGAATTTGGGGGATATCAGTGATGGGAAGTGCTTAATAATGTATATTAAGGATAGGGGAAGGTGTATGAGCATCGGGATACAAGCTTTGTTGATGATTTGACCATCCAAGAAAAAATACCTTCAAAACCCTAGGAGAGGGAAATGAGCCTTACCCAAGTACAACTGAAGCACGAACAAGGTGTTAAATGACCCATTGGAGCTTGAAATGATGATGACAAATTTTTGAATGATGGTACACTCAGCCGAATGGTAACATGGACCGACACTTGAAACACTTTGGAAGGAGTGAAAACAAATCCTAGACCTAATACCTAGTGACAAAATTTTACTTGAAGACTCACTGAAATGACAAAATTTGACTTTGACACCCTAAGACCACTTTGTAAGAGCATGCTTGATCACTGGTGGAAGGTTTCAAAGACTGTCACTAACAAAGTGGAAGGATAGAAATACAATGGTCACAATAGATTCATTGAAACCTAATTTGGATTATGATGAGGAGCAAATTGTGTTGTATGCTATTAATGAATTACTAAGGTTAAGTGAGGAGAAAGAAAAGCATAGACAATGGATAGGAGCATAAGGTTACATTCATATTTTAGTTGGCCTTCTGGGATAGAATCAACCATTTATTAGGAATAAAATGCTAGCATTACTTTGTAGCCTGATAAAGGACAACAATCATAATAAGGTGAAAATAGCTGAGGTGGATCATGTTATTGATTTTATTGTTCATTCACTTTCATGTGATATTGGAGAGGGTATGAAATCCGTAGAATTTCTTTTAGATATTTCAAAGGATATGGTTGTGTGTGTACATATTGGAAAAGTAAAAGGTTGCATCCTCCTCGTTTTTACAATGTCAAATAGATAGTTCGAATTAGGAAAAGACGATGAAGCGATGAAATTTGGTTGGGGTAAATGAACAAGAGAGGTGATGTGAGCATCTCAAGAAGACTAGAGTCGGTCCTTCTCAGAGCTCTATCAAGGCATGGGCTATGCATGTCCTCGTAGTATCAATCATCAATTATTTCTATTATATCACATGTTGCATCAAACTGTTCACTTAGATCTTTAGTACTACTAGTTGCATCATTTAGTAATACAATTGGCTGGATGAGATCATTTGTGTCGCAACTTACATCAACCTGGTGGATTAGATCATTTGTGTTATAACTTGCATCAATATGGTGAATTAGATCATATGTGTCACAACTTTCATCAATAAGTTGAATAAGATCATCTGTGTCACAACTTGCATTTGTTGTTTGGATGAGGCCTTCTGTGTCACAACTTGCATATATCTTCTCTATATATTGTGCATCTAGTAAATATTTCTTTTCACTTACTTTAATATGGAGTGCATTAATGAGTTGTTCTTTCATATCGAGCTCAATTTGCAAATCTTATGTTGCTTCTAATGTACTCATCATTTGATTGATCGATTTTTTAGTTTGTTTTAAATTTCACTCAAACATTTCAATTATGTTATGTAATTCATGATTGCACTCTTTCGATTATTTAATTTCTTACTCTGCAATTTGAAGACGTTTTCCTCCATGTTTACCCATTTTGGTCATTGACACGATCGCTTGTGCTAGCTCACTTTGATCTTGAGCTTTCTTAATTTTCTAACTTGCTCGCTTCATGCTTGCTTAATCCTTGCTTGAATTTCACACTCGCTTGAACTTGTTTTAACAATTAAATTCTTGAACTCACGCTCTCTTGCTCACTTGATTTTTCTTCAATAGAATAAGGGTGTCAGATACCACCGAAAATTCACCCAAGAGAAACATTTTAATGACTTGACTTATTGACTCACTTGATTTACTTGTCCCCCTATCGATTTGAGTTTTGGCGCGAGACCATAAAATTTGAATGTTGGGTGTCAGGGTCAATTGAGAATGCACCCAATTACAATCAAAACTCTAATAATTTTGACTATTTAGCACCCCCTTGAGGTAAACCAATAACCACCCTTTTTAAAAAGTAAACCCTCCAAATATGACAAAAGAAAAAATTACATCTTATTACTCCAATTTTGTTTTTCACAAAACTCCCAACATTCAACTTATCACCCCAACAAAATATTAAAATTGCCTCCTTATACACCTTATCACTCCATTGCAAGAAACTTCTTGTTATTACCTATTTTAAACTTCTATGATTTTTTAATGAAATAACTTTATAAAAAGGTGAAAAAATCATTTATCACCATATCTCTTATAAAAAAAAAAAAAAAAAAAAAAAAAATACTTTCCCAATTAGCTAACACATTTTCTAATGAAATCAATTTATAAAAAAGTGAAAAAATAATTTATTACCGTATTTCTCCATTAAAAACCTTATCTCTCCATAAAACAAAATTTCCCAATTTGTTAATGCATTTTCAAACCTAAAGTAATATAATTAAAAAAATATAAAGGCTTGCTTTAAATAATATATTAAAAAAATAAACCCCACTTTAAAGATTCAATGTTTTAACTTTGACTTCCATGCTATAGGTAATCCACGCATGTCACTTGTAGGTAACTTCTCCACACTGGCTAGATGCAGAAGAAGAGGAAGAATAAAGTCACTTGAGCTGCTGCAACTTTCAAGATCACAGCGATTCCTCCGACATCTTGAGATTGATCTCCAGGGGATCTCGTTTTGGATAGTTATTATAAAATCTCATTTTGGATAGTTGAATTTCTGAAATTTGGTCAAGTGGATCAGGTCTGAGTTATTTTGGCATAGGAGTCATTATACAGAGCCTCGATGGGGATAACCTAATGCAAGTGTGCAAGAAATTGGATTTTTATGTTGATAGAATGGTGGCTCAGCACTTGGCACTTACGTATGGGTTATTTGCAGTACTGGAGCTGAGGGCTTCCTAGATTTAGGCCTTTACAGATTCAAATCTTGTGCATGATCAGATAGCCCAAGGCCAGAAGCTTGAGAATCAACTATTGATGGCTACGCAGCAAGAAGGGTGTTAGGGAATATACAATAGCAATCAACGTGTGCTAATTTTTTCGTTGTGGCCACATTTAAATGGATATTTATTTGTATAAGTGCACAAGTAAAAAAAGGGGAAATTTAATAAATTGGCCCCTCAGCCCTCTGCTCCAATTCAACCACTGCTCTCACGCTGGCACAGATTGGAAGATATCGACAAGCCTCTCCTGACCCAATCTCCTTCCACGCATGAATCTGAAGCTCCAAGTGAGGCTCCAAAATTGCACTAAATTCTTCTAATACAGCTGAGAGCCACTAACATTCAAAAATGAAGGATGTGGAATCGGAAGCTCATTTCAAGCGATGTGGAATATTATTTGACGCGCAGTTCTTACCTAGTGTTGAGCATAACACAGAACACTGAGAAATCTCCTCCATGTTGTTGCTCAGTATCAAGAAATGCTGTTGAGTGTCGAGCAAAACAGAGAAATGCAGGACTGAGAAATCCTAATGCATAACACATTTGAACCAATAAAACCTTGTCTTCACTATGCTACCTTGTCAGATCTATGTTATGCCACGCTACTTCAATATGCATCTTCTTCTCTTAATTACGTGAACCCTCTTTACCGTGACTATAGCCTGTTGATGCCTCGAAAATCGCTGCATCAACATCGGGGAAACCACCCGGTCTGAACCTTAAAGGCAGCTCCTTTTTTGTTTGGTGTGCTGGCTCCAACTGGATATAATGGGACCACTTTCCCAATGATTTCTAGATAGGATGGATAAGTGGTTGATTTTCTATTATCTAATGATACTGATGGGTGATTTATTCTAAAAAGCGAAATTATAAACAACTAATCTATCCCGAGAAATTTCCAATTTAGTGCAACTTTTGATGATCTTTATCTACAAATAGGCATATAGATGACTCCATTGATAAATAAAGACATTCATTCATATGATAATTAATTTGTTCAAGTAGTTGAACAAAGTAATGATTAAAACGTTATTACACTATTCTTCATATATCATTGACATAAATACGATTGAAAGAATAACATTCCTTAAACATTCAATAGTGATAAGTATAAGGATTGTTGTTAAAACACATACATATATCAAATGATAGCAAGATTAAATAAACGCTGATTCATATAAAAGAATGGAGCAAAGACATAGATAATAGTACCATATGTAATTTGAATCCCTTCCGATATCAATTGCATTCAGATTCCATCTTCCAACTTAGAAATACTCTCACAAAAAGCAATAGTGCATATCTCATCAAAGTATTCTTCATTAAAATTCAAGATTTAGGCCCAGTCTTCATAAAAATATATATCAAAAGCACAATAGTGTGACTCCCGATCAAATTTTTTATACAAAAATTGAGGACCCTTTATAAATACATGAAAGGGTCTATAAATACTATCTAAGCTAACTGATTATGAAATAAAAATTCTATGATGTGTTATAACCAAATCATGCAAATCTCCTTGAAATAGGTATGCTTGTAGTCAGTAGAATGATTCACTGTTTCGGCCGATCATCCTTTGGCTTGAGCTGGCATATAGCAAGCATGGGTTGCAATTTTGGAGGGTGACTCAGACGTGAATGCAGTTGGGCTGAATACGTAGCATCATGAATTTTGGGAATCATGTAACCGATTGCATCGGTTAAACACTTCAGTGCTACCTTTTGACTATATGGTTTAACTAGGAAGAACCAAAAGGTGTCCCAAGTTAAACTTTGGATGCCTAAGATTAATATTTCCTTCTTTTCTAAATCCTATTTGCATGAGTGCTCTAATGCTTTAGTTGATGGCAATTTACTTGGAGTGCACTCTGAAATTAAATTAGACAGATAAAGAATATCATTAATTAATTCAATCAAATTACCAGTTGTTGATCTACATCTTGAAGTTTCCCTTTCAGCTTTCATCAATTGGGATTGCCATTCTAGGAAAAGAATTTCCTTGTGTGATTCTAGAATTCTAGGCAGATTTGCAGCTTGCCCTTCATTGGTTTCTTGCCAAGCAAGAAAGTTTGTTAATGTCTCATTAGCCTATTCCAAATTCTTCCTTGTATCAACTGATTTGTTAATCATTGATGAAGAAATCCCACAAAGGGGCTCAACAAGAGAAATATTATGACATAGTAGATTTAACTATTTAACCAATGCCTTATTGATCTGGAGAGCTTTGGATCTAAACTCTGCTGGTTGAGGAAAACTTTTGAACTTTTCTATTTGTTGAGTCATTTGAGCGATTTGCTCATATTTAGTTTTTCTCAATTGCTCGTTCATTGTCTTCAGCTTGGCCAATGGTAAGGATAATTCTTTTTGTTTCTGCACTGCACTTTGGTCTATCCCTTGCTTCTCCTTGAACAATTCCTCATTTAGCTGGTTATTTGATTGCTATTGCGCTGCTAACTGCTGTTATAATTGCTCTATTCTCTGTTTCTTTTCAGATACCTGTGCTTCTAGTGAAACAATTTTCTGATCTTTTTCTTTGAGTAAATTGCTAACCTCTCATGCTTTATCCATAGTAGCTAGCGAGTATGCCCTAGCTTATTAAGAGAGTTTCATAAGGTCTTTGGAAGGATTAATTTCTTCTCTCCATACCACATTAGCCATCTCTGTTTGTGTAGGTAAAAGAGAAGATTGCTCAAACTTTGTCTTTTTCCTTTGTCTTTTTACTATAAACACATATTTCATTAAATTTGGAATTGAATGGTGGATCTAGAATTTCAAAATAACCAAAAAACTCAATTCTAGTATGTTCTTGTAATAAAAAATTTCCAATTTTAATGAAATATGTGTTTATAGCCTTATGTTTGGGGTTGTAAAAGGCACCTAAAGGTGGTATTTCTTCTACATGTAGGATGATTTCATGAGATGGATTTTCTAGAATTATCTCCATATCTTTCTGAGTGAGGGGTGGGCCGCTGGTTCCTTCCGTTGGAACCATATTAGTTGCTATTTTGTGACCAGTTGTCACTTTAGGCATGCTGAATCCCTGTAAGGGTTCAATATTGCTTATAATTGAATCGAATTGTTGCCATTCTTTAAGAAGCTTGGGATCAATCAGAATATCTGTGTCCATGAGTTGTCTATCTTTTCCTTGTTCCTGTTCCTGTTCCTGTTGTTGTTGCTATTGCTGTTCCTGTTCAGAGATCTTTTCCACATTGGAAGTCTTATCAGTAACTATTTGTTCATTCTAACTAGATGATTGGATTGTAGGAGTTGTGACTAAGAGGTCTAGAGGCAGAGTTTGCAACCTCTGTTCTCTAAGCCTATTAAACACTTCTAATCCTTCATCTTGATATTTGATTCTAGCTAATGATTTAACTTGAAATAAAGATTCGGCTGAGGAAAATAGATCATCGAATTCATCCTTGTCATGATCAAAATTTTCCAGTTTGGCTTGTTCAAGAACATTATAGGCAACTTTTCTTGGATCGTATTGTCTGTTGGGAATTGTTGCAAGATTCATCATTTGTATTTTTTCTACCTCCTTTCCTGCATGTTTATAATCATGAAGAGTGAGAACACTGCATCTTAAAGGGAATGTAGGCATTGCCTATTTCTTGTAATTTTTAAGGGTTTTGGATGTCCCTTATGTTGTTATCTGATAGGCCAATTCCCGAGCTAACAGTTTATCGGGCACATAGAGGGGAAGGACATGGGGTTTTGTAAGGCTACCAAAAATCCTTATATAAGTGAATTTTTCTTCCCCAAACCAACTTTCGACTGCTATCAAATCTATTTATGCTTCCGGGGATACCGTGGGAGCAAGCTTATAAAAAATGGAGTAATAAATAGGTACAATAAAACTGTTGCAGATTTTATACAAATGATTTTTGTAATTAGCCTTCCATAACTAATCATGATAAGTATGGATTGGTTTAGGGTCTACAGGGCTCCATCTCCACTTGAGCAATGGAAATTTGGAATTAAAACAAACAATATCCATAATGAATGCACTGTAATAGAATGGGGGAATAGTCCTAGTAGTTTGATATGCATTTGCTCTGTGTTTTAGGATTGTTGTGGCTAACTTGTCAGATAAAATATTGGCCCAATCCATTACATAGCCATTGATTGCTGCCTCCATTAGAGGGACCATTTATATAGTAAACTTAGCAGAGTCATGTATTCCCCACATCCTACACATCATAGCTCCGACATAACAGTAAGGATAATCCAATGAGTCCACAGAGTACTTACCCGATGATTCGTGCTTGTGCTTCTCGGGAAAATGTCTCCACTGCGTAGTCGAGGTTGATTCTGACTTGTTTTCATTTGCAAATGCTTCAAGGAAGGCTTTGTTGTACCGCTTTTCAGGCTCAGGTAAGTGATACATTTTCCTTAAATCATCCGGCTGAAATGAGCCGAATATCCTCCCGTGAGCTGTGCAAAAGGTTCTATTTGTAACTGGAATTTTTTCCACCACCCATCTCACGATGTCAGTATATGGGAGGACTTTAGCTCTCGCGGTTATTCTATGAAGAAAGAAGCATGATAACTCTTTAAGAGTTCCTTCTGATTTATTAGTTGAATCAGCAAAGGCCTCTTCTGATATTTCTGCGGGCTCTTCAATTTCAATTAGATTATAGATACCTTCGTAGCTAGTGTTTCCTAGTCCGAGACATGTTGTGTGTGATATTAATCCCTTTTTACTTGTTCTGAGATCTTTGGCTGGATGAGTTACTGGTGTAGGAGCTGCTGCTATGGATTTCTTTGATTTTCTTCTTATTTGCTTCAAATTTATGGTTTCAGCGGATTCTGCACAAACGAAAATAAGAAAAGAGTTACGTCGATCAGCAGGTGATGATGGAATATAGTTAAAGGTTGCCGTGGATGAAATCTAGTGAAAAGATCTACCCTTAACTACTTCATTGAATAGCTGTTTAACCTGTCAATCATCGTAAAGAAGGTTTTAAATGCCCATCATGTCGCTTATATTCCGAATGATTAATTGAAGCATGCCTTAGATTTGTTTGATGGATGATCATTGATAAATCGCAAATCGGCAATTAGGAATATCAAGGGAAAGGCTTTAACACTTGCTTTGAATATCTCTGATCTCTGAATAAGTGATATAATGCATGCAAACCAATTTAAATATATCCTTGAGATGCATGCCTAATAAATATATGGCAATCGGGAATGGACTCGGGCTTTATGGTTCTATCACTGCGATTTCGCCGATTGCCGATTGCGATATGTTTTATTGCATCAGAGGATTTGAGCCTGCCTTCAGTTATGTGTTGGATTGTTGTTGTCATCGTCGATTTGACGATTGCGATATGATTTATCGCATCGGAGGAATTAAGGGGCTCCATTATATTGTTCTTGGCATTTGGCTTTTCCGATATCTAATTGCGATTGCCTTTTCGGATTGGAGAGAATGAATGTGGCTTTGAGTATGTTTCCTTTGTTGTTGTGATATGTGATCTTCCGATCGATTTATCGTAGTAACAAAGAATTTTATAATATTTTAAAATCACACTTTTATTTCCGTTCAAAAGGATTTTTAAAATGATTCGTTTACCTTAAGCCTTTTAATAAAGGATTTTTCTAATGATGGGTTAATACTAATTTTATTTATGGACACACAAATCTTATTAAGGGACACATTTCTTTATTTAAATTTTATGTAAAGATCTTTTAAGAAATGGGGGGTTGTTGATTAGCACAACAATTGGCGATTCACTGGGAGAAACAGTTACCTCTGAGAAAGTAAAATAATACTTTGACTTTCTTAATCTGAAAACCTGAATTGATAGAGAAAATCTAATATAACTAGATTATTGGAAATACTGAGAGGGGGGTGAATCAATATTTCTTTTTCCCACTATTGTTTTACCAGTTAAAACATATATATTCAGAATACAAGATGAATAGCAAGAATAATTGCTTTTATTAATATAAATTGTGCAGTAAAATAGATACAATACATAGATGTTTACAATCAGTTTCCAAGCTCCAACTTGGACTTTAGTGAGGCTCCAACCTCTAGAGCACCAACTCTATTTCGCCAAGACACTAATCTTGGACTTAGGAGCACAAACTCCCAAGGACTTCAATCCTTCTTACTTCTGAGGCATCAACCCCAAAGACTCCAATCCTACTTACTTTTGAGGCACCAGCCCCAAGGACTCCTATCCTTCTTGCTTTTGAGGCACCAGCCCCAAGGACTCCTATCCTTCTTGTTTTTGAGGCACCAGCCTCAAGGATTCCAATCCTCTCTTGTCAAGGCACTTTTGATAATAATGTTCTACTCTCAAAACTCTTCTCTGCTGAGTTCTATCTAGTTATAGTTTCTCTGTAGTCTCCAAGCTACAACATCAATGATAGCCAGTATTCTTATGAAGTAGTCTTCCCAATTGTTCATACTGCCCACACAGAGTGTCCAGTACCCTTCATGACTTCTGATAATGTCTTCACACAGCTTTAGTCAGTCTACTATTAGCTGCACTAAGCTCTGCATAAAGAACAACTTTCTATTCAAGCTTATGCTCTATGCTGGCTACTTCTCCCCTTCGACTATATATTGTCCTGTTGGCCCTTCGACACTATTTCTGTTCTGCTAGATCATCTCGCTCCCTCTGTCTCCTCCAGCTTATTTTCCACAACGTTCAACAACCAAGCAACACATTCAAACGATTCTTTATTTTCTTATATCTGACACCCCTGGCCTTTGGCTTCCTTTCTCTGCAGGCTCTTTGGCTTCCTCAACGCTCGCTTATCTTGTCAGTTTCCTCCTCGGCTGCTATCATTTCTTCTGTGCTTGCTTGCTTCTTCAGCTTCCTGAATTTCGGTTTCCTCTATCTATCCAAGCGTTCCAATATTCACAGGATACATTCAGGAGGAAGAGAGGCTGCATACATAGAGAATACTTATTACAAGTTAAAACCTGTAACAACTCTCCTTTTATCCATAATTATTTGACATACACAGGGCTTTACGGTGTAATGGACATGCCACATCCTATCACAATTGCTATCAGCTTGATTCTAGTCTTCTGAGCTATCGGGAGCTTTCCTTAATGTATCTCTGTCTCCAAAACCCACGCAAGCAATATATACAAATACACAGGAATTACGATCGAACACAGGCAAAAAACTAAACGACAGACTTCAAAAAACTATTACCCCTGCACCTAAACTATATTGGATCCACTCCTTAAATCGCAATCGGTGATTTGCGACTCCTGGTGGTCCTTTATATGTTGGGCTCATGACACCGCCAATGGCCGATGGCTGATCCACCACTGGACACGATATTATATTAAGCCATGTTATAATGTTTGATCGGGTCCACATGCTTTATTCCAATCGACACTTCTAGTCAGACAACCCTCTGTGTAGCATTGCGATGGGCGGATGCAATATGGTATTAAACCATAGTTAATATTCTCGTCGGGTCTGCAACCTTATCGCAATCGGCGCTTGGGTGTGGGAAGGCTTCATAACATATGCGATTGTGATGGATGCGGTATTAGAATAGGCATGATATAAAAGGACCATCGGGTCCACAATTGTATATCGCAATCGGCGTTTTAATGTGGTAGGGCCTTAACCACTTGCAATACATAATCCCGACGCGGCGGACGCGATATTAAATTGCAACGTATTGCAATGGTCCCATGGGTCCGCGCATTTATTATCACAATCGGAGGGTTTCAGGGGTGACAACCCTTTTGAACTTTGCGATATATATATATATATATATATATATATATATATATATATATATATATAGATATTGCTTTGCTTTGTTTTAACTTTGTTTATATACTGCTCCTCCGCTTATGTACCTTACTCTTGGCATATGCGATAGCTCTACTCCTATGATAGTCCTTCCTTTGGCATTGTTGCTCCAATAGCTGTTAATGCATATATAGATGGGTTTTGCCTCTGATAGCTCCCGATTGTGTAATCTGCTTCCTCTGATGGCTCTGTTTTGGCATATATATATATGGTTCCTACGTTTGCCCTTGTAGCTCTGTCTGCTTCCTCTATGGCTCTGTGTGCTCCTCTTCTTTGGCTCCGATATGCCTATTTGCTCTCATATGCCTATTTTGGCATATACATATATAAATATATATGGCTCTTCCTGTAGCTCCTCTTGCTCCAATGTGGCTCCTCTGGCTTGGCAGTGTCTTTCAAAGACCTCCTTGCATATATGAATGCCTCTCTTGCTCTGATATCCTGTGATATGCTTTGATCTAACTCCTCTTTTTTTATGGCTTGGCTATCCCGATGGCCTTGCTCCTGTCTCTTCATGAATCTGCTCTGCATCCCCTTGGCTTCATGTCATCTTCTAGTATCCAGAATATTTCCATATTGACATCAATGACAACCTAGGTCAACAATCTCCCTCTTTTTTATTGATGGTAATATTCTTCTTCTCTCCCCCTTTGACATCAATGGAAAAGGAGTGTTCTGGGACTCCCCCTATCAAACTACTTTTGTTCTTCATGAATGGTAGATCTTCACGGGTCTATGACTCCCCCTGTCATAGTGCTCTTCTTCTTTTTACTCAAGATAGAAGGATTGATGCTCTCATTCAGATTGTAAACAGCCATACACCCAATGTCCAAGTCCAGGTTTTTTATGCTTCAATCCATATTGTTGTCACTACAGGTAACATTGAGAGGCCTTCATAGTCCGAATCAAGAGAAAATGCTCCTGAGATTGTCTTTCTTGCTATCTTTCTCCAGATCTGAGTTCCTTTGTGTCTCTGTGCTTCCCCTTAAGTTACTACCATCTAGTATTCAATCATCATTGCATTTGGACAAAAATGAGAGGGGTTGTGCCTTACTATTGCTATATTTCTTAAGTGATCTGTATCAACTTAAGTTATGCTTGACTGCACAACCTTCTCCTTCCTATGAGACATCTTTTCCTTGTGTTCTTGTACATATCTCTGCAGATTCAGATATCCAATCTGTGACTATCCTTTAAATTTATTCTGTTGATTTGCATCTTCATGCAATGCTTCAGTTTTGTTATATGCTTCCAGTTGCTCTTACTTCAAACTCCATTCCAAATGTATCTATTTGTTTGAAGACTCCCTCTATTAGTGTCCAGAATTTCTTTGTTCTCACATTAAATTCCTGAGTTAATACATAAACTTCTATGATAACAACACCATGGTTGTTTGCCCTATTTCTTTAACAACAGTCCAAAGAATGGTTACAGAATCATATGCTTCAATGGAGTGCTCCTGAGACATGATCTTCATCAAAGAATGATTGTTAATATAGCTCAACAAGGATTTCATCAGGACCCTTTTCACTAACATCTTCTGCAATAGTGATCAAGAATTACAGGCTCCCTCTAACTGTATGCATCATCTCTTTGGGCAGAGTCTTCTCATAAAATGCTTAGATTGGCTGGAGAGCTCAAGGGACTTTCGGACTGTATTTCTTTCCTTCTCCATACTTGTGTAACTTTCTTATTTTTCATGGTTCTAGCTTGTGTAAGAGCCCAGGTTAAGTTACAATCATGTGCCATATGACCATTGTTATGACACTTGAAGCATTCTACATTGTTCATGAATAAGAATTCATGATTTCTTCTTACAAAATTGTTTCTTGTATATTGTTTGGGACTATAATATCTATCTCTATGGAATGGTTGGGCACCATAACATTTATCTTTATGATATGCTTTACAATCTTTTTGCATGTGACCAAAGTTTGAACAAGAATGACAATAACCAAAAAATGAACTTTGGTACCTGGGAGATGGAGGTTTCATTGATGTACTTCTGAAGCCTTTCTGCCTTGAGATCCTCTGATGATAACCATTGCCTCTCGCCTCTTTGACATCATCTACATTTCTTCTTGGAGTTGGTTTTCTTATTGGAGCAGGATTTCTTCTTGGAACAGGGTTTCTTCTATTGTAGCCTTGATTTTTCTCCTTGCCTTTACTGGAACTGGGAGCATCACCATTTCTTTCTGGCTTCTTCACATCTCTTTTGTTTAAAGCATTTTCATTCTTGTTTAAGGGTTCACCTACATACCCAGGACCTGATTTATTAGATGGACATCTGTGATAGCTGAGCATGTCATCCAAGGCTTGAGAGCTCTTCAAGATTTTGTTCATACTTTCAACCTTTGTTCTGAGGAAGACAATCTCTTCTTCCAATCTTTCACACTTACTGTTCTTCTTAGCAAGTTTTTCCTCAGTTTATTCCTTGATACGAGTAGCTTCATCAACCTATCCTTCCAATGCTTCCATGGTCTTTTCAACTCCTTGTGCTTGTTTCCTTGCTTCTTGTAGTTGAGACTTGAGAGAGAAGACCTCTACCTTGTACTGACCAATCTCTTCTTCAAGTTTGTTCAAGCTCTTATGCCTTTGTTCAAGTTGACTTGACAAGGTATCTTCCTGCTTCTTTGCTTTATTCAGTTGATTTGTCATGGATATGACTTCTTCATGATGCTTTCTTTTACTTTGATGAAATTCCTTCTTAAGCTTGGCAAGCTCTTCATCCCTTTCTTGTACTTGAAGCTTGATGAGGTCAACTTTCTTCCTTGTTTGATCTTGGTCACCATCTAGAGCTATCTTCTTAAGTTTCTCATTTTCCTTTTTCAAATTGTTAATCTCTTCCATGGCAGTCATAAGTTGAGTGAGGAGTTCTTCCACAAAATCTTTTTCATTCTCTTCATCTTCTAGGTCTGTTTTAGCCTTGATGTCATCATTCTCATGTTCAGCTTCTATGATGGGTTCTAGATTTCTTTCTAGATTTCCATCATCTTCTTGACTGATGGTCATGGTCAATGCTCCTTTTGAGTGAAGGTCATGAAGTTTGTCCCATATGCCCTTTGCTGATGAATCTTTTCCTAGATTGTTCTTTACAGAATCAGGGAGCCAATTCAAGATTGCCTTTACTGCTTTTGCATTGTACTCCTTGGATTCTCTATCCATCCTGCTATCATCAATCACTGATTTCTAGATTTCAATGCCTTGAGTCTATAAGAAATTCCTCATTCCTGCTTCCCATATATTAAAGTTCCCATTGAGCCTCCTCAAATTGATTGTCTTCTATTTTAGTAGTAGAGGGAGACACATCCTTAGGAGGATTGGAGACTTTCTTCCTTGACTTCGCCATTTGAGTTCTAAGGTTCAACCTTCAAGCTGTTAAGCTTTGAATGAAGGTACCTGCTTTGATACCAATTGTTGGAAATACTGAGAGGGGGGGTGAATCAGTATTTCTTTTCCCCACTATTGTTTTACCAGTTAAAACATATATATTCATAACACAAGATGAACAACAAGAATAAATGCTTTTATTAATATAAATTGTGCAGTAAAATAGATACAATATATAGATGGTTACAATCAGTTGCCAAGCTCCAACTTGGATTTTGGTGAGGCTCCAACCTCGAGAGCACCAACTCTATTTCGCCAAGACACCAATCATGGACTTAGGAGCACAAACTCCTAAGGACTTCAATCCTTCTTAATTCTGAGGCATCAACCCTAAAGACTCCAATCCTACTTACTTATAAGGCACCAACCCCAAGGACTCCTATCCCTCTTGCTTTTGAGGCACCAACCCTAAGGACTCCTATCCTTCTTGTTTTTGAGGCACCAGCCTCAAGGATTCCAATCCTCTCTTGTCAAGGAACTTTTGGTAATAATGTTCTACTCTCAAAACTCTTCTCTGCTGAGTTCTTCCTGGTTATAGTTTCTCTGTAGTCTCCAAGCTACATCATCAATGACAACCAATATTCTTATGAAGTAGTCTTCCTAATTCTTCATACTGCCCACACAGAGTGTCCAGTACCCTTCATGACTTCTGATAATGTCTTCACACAGCTTTAGTTAGTCTACTGTTAGCTGCACTAAGCTCTGCATCAAGAACAACTTTCTATTCAAGCTTATGCTCTCTGTTGGCTACTTCTCCCCTTCGACTGTCTATTGTCGTGTTGGCCCTTCGACACTCTTTCTGTTCTACTAGATCCTCTCGCTCCCTCTGTCTCCTCCAGCTTATTTTCCATAGCATTCAACAACCTTCAACAACCAAGCAACACATTCTAACAATTCTTTATTTTCTTATATCTGACACCCCTGACCTTTGGCTTCCTTTCTCCGCAGGCTCTTCGGCTTCCTCAACGCTCGCTTATCTTGTCAGTTTCCTCCTCGGTCGCTATCATTTCTTCTGTGCTTGCTTGCTTCTTCAGCTTCCCGAATTTTGGTTTCTTCTGTCTATCCAAGTGTTCCAATATTCAGAGGACACATTCAGGAGGAAGAGAGGCCGCATACACAGAGAATACTTATTACAAGTAAAAACCTATAACAACGCTCCTTTTATCCATAATTATTTGAAATACACAGGGCTTTACAGTGTAACAGACATGCCACGTCCTATCGCAATCGCTATCAACTTGATTCTAGTCTTCTAAGCTATTGGGAGCATTCCTTAATGTATCTCTATCTCCAAACCCCGCGCAAGCAATATATACAAATACACAGGAATTACGATCGAACACAGGAAAAAAACTAAAGGGCAGACTTCAAAAAACTATTACCCCTGCACCTAAACTGCATCGGATCCGCTCCTTAAATCACAATTGGCGATTTGCGACTCCCGGTGGTCCTTTATATGTTGGGATCATGACACCGCCGATGGCCGATGGCCGATCTACCACTAGACACGATATTATATTAAGCGATGTTATAATGTTTAATCAGGTCCACATGCTTTATCACAATCGACGCTTCTAGTCAAACAACCCTCTGTGTAGCATTGTGATGGGCGGATGCGATTTGGTATTAAACCATAGTTAATATTCTCGTCGGGTCCACAACCTTATCGCAATCGGCGCTTGGGTGTGGCAAGGCTTCATAACATATGTGATTGTGACAGATGCGATATTACAATAGGTGTGATATAAAAGGACCATCGAGTCCGCAATTGTATATCGCAATCGGCGTTTTAATGTGGCAGGGCCTTAACCACTTGCGATACATAATCCCGACGTGATGGACGCAATACTAAGTTGCAACGTATTGCAATGGTCCCATGGGTCCACGCATTTATTATCGCAATTGGAGGGTTTCAGGGGTGAACAACCCTATATATATATATATATATATATAGATATATATATATATATATATATATATATATATATATATATATATATATATATATATATATATATATATATATATATATATATATATATATATATATATATATATATTGCTCTGTTGTTTTAACTTTTTTTATATGCTCCGTTGTTTTAACTTTGTTTTTATGCTCCTCCACTTATGTACCTTACTCTTGGCATATGCGATAGCTCTACTCCTCCGATAGTCCTTCCTTTGGCATTGTTGCTCCGATAGCTGTTAATGCATATATAGATGGGTTTTGCCTCTGATAGCTCCTGATTATGTAATCTGCTTCCTCTGATGGCTCTGTTTTGGGATATATATATGTTATATATATATGGATCCTCTGTTTGCTCTTATAGCTCTGTCTGCTTCCTCTATGGCTCCAATGGCTCTGTGTGCTCCTCTTCTTTGGCTCCGATATGCCTCCTTGCTCTGATATGCCTATTTTGGCATATATATATATATATATATATATATATATATATATATATATATATATATATATATATATATATATATATATATATGGCTCCTCCTGTAGCTCCTCTTGCTCCAATGTGGCTCCTCTGGCTTGGCAGTGTCTTTCAAAGACCTCCTTGCATATATGAATGCCTCTCTTGCTTTGATATTCCGTGATATGCTTTGATCTAACTCCTCTTTGCTTATGGCTTGGCTATCCTGATGGCCTTGCTCCTATCTCTTCATGAATCTGCTCTGCATCCCCTTGGCTTCATGTCATCCTCTAGTATCCAGAATATTGCCATATTGACATCAATGACAACCTAGGTCAACATAGATAATCATAGATTCTGAATGTAATGATAACTATTTTTTCTATATCTTTCTCTTCTTAAAATTAAATAGATTCTGAGTTTTAAATAACCCTCAATTGGTTGATAATGATAAAACAAAAGATTTTTCCAACTTAGCTTTTATAATGACTCCTTTTTCATAGGTAGAGCCTCTGCTACCAGCAAACGTCTATAGTCTCGACAGGGTTACCTTTTAACCATTTGATCATTCATTATTCCATCCATTTCAGAGTATAATTAAAAAGAATGAATCCAAAAGATACGTTTCCATATTTTTGTATTGCATTTTCCTTTTTTCCTTATTTTGTAAGATAAAAAGCCATTGTTCTGGTTTGGTGGCCAACTATTGATAATGCCATTCACTGGTTGTAATTTAACTGAAAACGCTGGCTCGTGATGAGACCCCTTGTCTTATAATTATAAGCCATTACTCTGTTTTGGTATGCAATGTTGGTAATGTTAGTTAAACTATTCCCCTATGATCATGGTAAGCAAGCTTGTAATAAGACCTCTTATCTTTTATATCAAATATATTTTAGAATTACACTCTGAGTAATTATAAACTTTGATGGATGGGATGAATAATTTTCTCCTTAAGAGAATATGGATGACAGGGTGAGAGTTGAAGATGCTAATATTGAATCAGTCTCTGTTTTTTCTTGATAACCATTTTCAGGTTTCTAAAACTTCAAAATGATTTACAGTATTTTTAAGTTTTGAGAAGATTTCACAAAAATAAAATGGGGTTTTCAGAATCGAATTACACCTAATTTCCTAGAATTTTCTTTTTCTGTTAAGGCTTCCATTTCTTAAAAGTAAATATTAAAACTATTTTCTTTTGAGTAACATTTTCAATATAGCAAAGACCAATGGAAGGCTTTTCACAACTTTATTTCCTAGGACTTTAAAGAAACTAATTTATTCACACAAATCCTGCTAAAAATTGAATATTTACAAAGGGAGAAGGGATTACCTCCTAATTTGAAGAATTTTTTCAGAATAAGGCTGTTGACAGGAAGAGAATCTCTCTTTCCTGATAGATCTTGCAATATGAATGTAGAAGGGCCTATCTTCTCATTGATTTGGAATGGTCCAAGCCACATTTTCTGGAACTTAGTGGGTTTTCCTTTATCCTCATGGGCTTTGTCCCACTTCAAAACTAAATCACCAACTTGTAAATTTTTTGAGCCAGTTGAAGTTGCATTAAAAGATGACTTAATAATATGCTGATGTTTTTCGTGTATAATTCAGGCTTTCTCCCTTTCTTCCTCTAGTTTCAGGATCTGATCATGTCTTAGTTGAATAGAAGATGAGGGACTTTCTTCAATAAACTACACTAAAGCTAGTGATGGAAGTACTAAGTTTGCTGGTATGACAACTTCCTTTCCATACACTAGATTAAATAGAGAAGTGCCTATTGAGGCCTTCTGTGTTATTCAGTCAGCCCAAAGTGCAAATATCAAAGACTTATGCTAGTTTTTATGATTCTGCTCAATAGTTCTCTTAATGATTTTGATAAGATTTTTATTGGTGGATTTCGCTAAACCATTACCCTGAGAGTAGTAGTTTGCAGAATACTTCAATTTAAATCCCCTTTTGATAGCAACCTCAAATATAGAATTTCCAGAGAAGTAAGATGCATTATAAAAAATAAGAGTGTTTGGGACACCAAACCTGGTAATGATGAATTGATCTATGAATTCAATGATTGCTTCACAGTTTGCTGTATTCAAAGGAATTGCTTCGACCCACTTAGTAAAGTAATTAGTTGCTGTGAGAATATACCTATGTTGTTTGGACGAATGTGGCATGATTTCTCCAATTATATCCACTCCCCATTGTTCAAAAGGTTGTTCAATGTTGACTCGTTGCAAAGGGAAAGTTGGTTTCCTTTGTCTTCCACTAGTAGTTTGACAACTTTGGCATTTCCTTACATATTCATGAGTATCTCTGAACAAGGTGGGCCAGTAATACCCAGCATGAATAATTTTGTGAGTTGTTGTATCAGCTCCAAAATGTCCTCCTAATGGTCCATCATGTAGCTCCTGCAAGACCTTTTGCGCTTCAGGTTTTTCTAAACATCTTAACAAAATTGAATCATAATTTCGTCTAAACAATACATCATCTACAACTATGAAGTTTTTTGCTTTCAATATTATGGCACATTTTTTTTCATAGGAAAGATTAAAAGGAGCATATCCATTTTTCAAATAGAAAATCAAATTTGTGTATTGGGATTCAGGATTAGTGGTACTTATCTGATTGATTTCTTCAGTATCTTTTGTACCTTCAGGTTCCTGAATATTATAAGCTCCTGCTAACAACCTGCAAAAACCTTGGCCTTTGACAATCTTTGCTGGTTTGATTTCCAAGTCATATTATTGTAATGTTGTGACCCAATTTGCTCTCTTTTCTCCTAATTCCCTTTGAACTAGTAACTATCTTACTACTGAAAAAGGGACTATAACTTTTGTGTGAGGTTTTAAGAGGAAGGGTCTGTAGTGTTTAATGGCTTTGTATACAGCAAAGGTTTGTTTTTCCACTTCCGAGTAATTAAGTTCAACACCTTGAAGGTTTGAACTATAAAATGATATTGGTGCTTCCAAGTTTTGATCGTTAATTTGCGTCAGCACTGTTGCATAAGATGAATCAGATGCAAGAGTATATAACATGAAATGATTTGACAAAATAGGAGTGCTTAAAGTAGGGGCATTTATGATTGATTGTTTGATAGAATCAAATGCCTCTTTTTCTACAGGCCCCCATTTAAACACTAAATTTTTCTTGATCATGGTTTGTAATGGCAAAACAATCTGGGAGGAATCTGGAACAAATATTTTTACAAAGTTAATTTGACCTAAAAATGATTGCATGGATTTTTTATTACGAGGGAATGGAATATTAGAAATCTCTTTGATTCTATCTGGATCAATATAAATACCATCCTTTGAAACAATGAAGCCCAAGAGCTTACCTTGATCAAGAGCAAAAAATGACTTCTTTGGATTGAGTGAGATACCATACCTCTTGCAGCGTTCAAAGATTTGTTTTAGATCATGTAAATGATTTGAACTTTTCTTAGAGAACACAGTAATATCATCTAAATAGAAAACTACTGACTTATTGATTAGTCCTTTGAATGCTATGTCCATCACTCTTTGAAATGTAGCTCCAGCATTGATTAATCCAAAAGGAATTTTTTGATAGGCGTAAGTTCCCCACTTGGTTCTAAAGGTAGTCTTAAGTCTATCATCAGGGTGGACCAAAATTTGGTTGTACCCTGAAAAACCATCTAAGAAGGACATCAGTTCAGAACCTGTTGCTAAATGGAGTGTTTGCTCCATGGTAGGTAAAGGGAAGTTATCCTTTTGACTTGCTTTATTAAGATTTATGAAATCAATACAAATTCTAATGTCACCATTTTTCTTCCTTATTGGCACCATATTGGACACCCAGTTTGAATGTCTAACAGGAAAAATTATCTTAGCTTTCAAGAGTTTGTTTGGTTTAGCTTTTATTTGACTCTCTAAGTTAGGATGAATCTTAATTTCTATAGTACTGGTTTTTGTTCAGAAAGCATTGGAATAGTATGTTGTATGATAGATGTATCATATGTTTTCAAATCATCATATTTCCAAGTGAAGACTTTTTTTTATATTTATGCAATAATATAATGAATGCAATTCTTTCTTCTGAAGAAAGTCCTAATCCCAAATTGATGTTTTGTGGATTCTCCTCAGTACCAGGGTTTATCAATTCAAATCTCAAAGTAGAACTTTGGAGCTTTGAATTAGTAACCTGTTTAAACTTGTCTTTGATGTCATAAAGATCTTCAAGCTTAACCACTAGTTTAGGTATTCAGTTTTCTTCAAGCTTTTCCTTAATTTGAAGTTCATGGTCACTTTCATCAATAATTTGATCATCATAGGATTTGTCAGAAGTTAAGAAATTTAAAATGTCTTCATCGTGATTGAAAACTCACCAGTTAGTGACATTATCAGAAATTGATAGTCTAAAAATTAACTCTATTGAGAATCTATTGGGGTTGTAATCTTTAGATGGAAGGAGTTTGGAAGCAACATTAGCTAGTAAATTTGCTGTTGCATTTTGGGATCTAAGGATGGGAGAAATATTGAATGCTGAAAATTGAGATATAAGCTCCTGTACCAAGGACTGATAGTGTTTAGGGTGACTAGAAAGGCAATGAATAGTATTTTTGACTTGTTTTATAAGAATTTCCGAGTCATCGAACACTTTAAAATATTGAACTTTAAGACCAATTGCTTTGTAAAGTCCTTGAATCAAGGCTTCATATTCAACTGTATTGTTTGTGCATTCAAATTCCAACCTGCATGATAACATGGTCTTTTCTCCCTTGGGACTAACTAAGATACATCCTACTCCTGAACCTTCACTAGATTTAGACCCATCAAAATATAATGACCAAAACAAAGATTTATCTATGGTTTTATTTACAGTTTCCTGAGCAATTTTAACACACCTTGATGTATCTGTTTGAGAAAATTTTTCAATTTGAGATTTGAAATTATTAACTAAGAAGGGCGATGGTTGAGCAGTAAAATTGCCGAAGAATGATTCAGATGAGTAATTCCCCAAAATGTTGTTATTGAATGCTATTGGTTGATTTTCTTGTTCGAACTCAGTAACAGTATGGGTCATGTGTTTCTCTCGATCAATCTTGATCTAATTGGCTTTCCCTTGTAAGGTAGCCACAT
Source organism: Pinus tabuliformis (assembly GCA_031772625.1). Taxonomy (NCBI): domain Eukaryota; kingdom Viridiplantae; phylum Streptophyta; class Pinopsida; order Pinales; family Pinaceae; genus Pinus; species Pinus tabuliformis. The sequence continues at coordinate 1,011,882,406 of CM062809.1, forward strand.
GTGAGACCAATCGGTGGAAATATAACCATGAAGTTTCTCGGAATAGTCTCTACTCAAAATAAAACCATAGAATTCAGGTATATTAGAGATTAAAATATCAATTCTATGAACCACCCTTGGATCAACTGATAACCTAATAGGAACTGAGTTGATTTCTCCTAAAACTTGGACCTTAGTTCTATCCAACTAAACAATATGAATTGTAGACATTTGGGGTTCAATTTTAAATTTGGAACAAACTGAAGCTGGCATTATATTCGAGGAAGCCCCTGAGTCAATCAAACAATTGTGTAGATTTCTATTATATATCTCATAGGTTAAGAGGAAAGGAAGAGTATGGGAATTCGATCTATCTCTTATTAAAAGAGCATCAATAACTTCTACTCTTCTAGGAGGTGGTTTACCTATTTCATTAGAAGCTTTGGACAATACAACATTTGGAAGAGGAGAAGAAGGTAAAGCGTCTAACTCCTTAAGTAGCAATTTTTGTTGATGTTTGAGTTTACTAAGCTCAAACATAGTGATATTTGCCTTTGTTTTCTTCATGTCTTCAATAATGTTGTAGTCCATAGAATCTATAACTACTAATGTTTTAGATGTTGGAGGTGGATTTGAAGCTGATGGCTGATTTTGGGAAGGAATCGCTGTGGATTTCTTTGTGGGAACTTTTTCTTTAGTAGTAGTACTTGTGTTCCTTTTCTTCTGAGTTATTTGAACAGGTTCAGGAGTACCCTTACTCCTGGTAGTTACAGGGAAAGCTTCCTGTTCATTTTCTGTATCGGAATTAGTCAAAATAAAGTCCCACATCCCATGACATTCTACAGTTTCTTCATCTTCAGGCTCTTCAAATGATAGGACCGTTTCTTCTTCTTCTTCCTCTTCGGGATCTGAGTCTACATTGGATATAGCATTTGGTGGTTTTGATTCAGGTTTCTTAAAGTTTCTAAATGGCCTTTTTGTTGAAGTCTCAACTACTTGCTTCTTGATTTCTACCATTTCGTTTGACATAGTCTTGAGAACCTTTTGAAGGCCTTCCATATCATATGGATCTTGAGGCATTTTCTTCCTTGAATCATCTTTGAAAGAGACTTTTTTGGATTTTTTGTCTTCAAGAGCAGCCTTCCTTTCTAAAGCAATAATGCCTTTCTCTACAACAAGTGCCTCTTTCATATTTTCAGCTAGAGTTGGTATTGCAGCTCTATCTACAAAGATAGTTATATTTGAAGGTAAAGATGTTATATACCATTCACTTCTGATTTGCTCACTAGGTTTAGAGGTAGTTGGAATCTTATTCAAGAGTTTATTAAATCGTGAATTGAACTATTTTATAGGTTCTTTAGACTCTATCCTTAGATTGGAAAGATCATTGATTAACGTTGATAGAGATCTATCATCACCATATTTAGTCAAGAACTGTTCTTGAAAAATGTTCCAACTTGTAATGGATCCTGATGGCAAGGAAAAATACCAAGACCCAGCTGATCCTTGTAAGGTAGGGAAAATCCTGACAATGACATCTTTCTCTGTAACTCCTTTTAAGTTAACTGCCAACATGAAGTTGTTAATATGCTCATCGGCTTGTATGCCTGCATCTGGATTAAATTTCAACAACCATTTTTCAGGATGTGCTGGCAATGGGTGTAATGGTGCAGGCATCGTGACTGCACCAGGATTATTCCATGGATTCTGTGCCATTGTCGAACTACTACCTAATGATAGTGCCAATAAATTTCCAGATGATTGGGAAGGAGTAGATATTGAAGTTTGAGGAGGTTGAGAAGCAGATGTTGAAGTTCCAGTTCCCCGTTGAACAACAATCTGTAATGGAGGAGTGGATGGTTTAATTCACACTAGAGAAGATGAAATGGAGGATGATGATGAGATAGTTTCACTATCAAATCCTTCAGTTGTTTTTCTTGCACTCTTCCTTTTAGGTAAAGGCAACTCAGTAGGTTCAATACCAAGCTTTCCGCTTTGAAGTCTAGTGAGGGGGTGAGGTGGAGTGAATTGTGAAGTCACACTACCTTGAGATACCTCAAATTTCTGTGGTGATATTGAGAAGCCCTAAAGTTTATGGATGAGAGACTGAACTTCAGGATACTTTGGAGTTAATCGTCTTGGGATATGTTGGGGTTGAGAAGTGGTAGTTGTCTCCTCTTCTTCTAATTTGAATAATGGAGTTCCAGTATGCAAAGGAGAAGTCAGAGGTGAGGTGGAGGGATATTTACTCTCAGAATGGGTTGTAGGTTCAGGTTTTATCGCCATTCACAGTTCAAGCCCTCCTTCTAGCGCCAAAAATGTTGATGCCTCGAAAACCGCTGCATCAACATAGGGGAAAACCACCCAGTCTGGACCTTAAAGGCAGCTCCTTTTCCATTTTGTGTGGTGGCTCCGACTGGATATAATGCGACCAGTTTCCCAATGATTTGTAAATAGTATGGATAAGTGGTTGATTTTCTATTATCTAATGATACTGATGGGTGAATTATTATAAGAAACAAAATTATAAACAACTAATCTATCCTAGGAAATTTCCACTTTAGTGCAACTTTTGGAGATCTTTATCTACAAATAGGCATATAGATGACTCCATTGATAAATAAAGACATTCATTCATATGATAATTACTTTGTTCAAGAAGTTGAACAAAGTAATGATTAAAACATTATTACACTATTCTTCATATATCATTCACATAAATACGATTGAAAGAATAACATTCAATAGTGATAAGTATAAGGACTGCTGTTAAAACACATACATATATCAAATGATAGCAAGATTGAATAAATGCCGATTCATATAAAAGAATGGAGCAAAGACATAGATAATAGTACCATATGTAATTTGAATTCCTTCCGATATCAATCGCATTCAGATTCTGTCTTCCAACTTAGAAATTCTCTCACAAAAAGCAATAGTGCATATCTCATCAAAGTATTCTTCATTTAAATTCAGAATATAGGCCCAGTATTCATAAAAATATATATTGAAAGCACAATAGTGTGACTCCCGATCCAAGCTTTTATACAAAAATTGAGGACCCTTTCTAAAGACATGAAAGGGTCTATAAATACTATCTAAGCTAGTTGATTATGAAATAAAAATGCTATGATGTGTTATAACCAAATCATGAAAATCTCCTTGAAATAGGTATGCTTGTAGTCGGTAGAATGGTTCACTATTTCGGCCAATCATCCTTTGGCTTGAGCTGGCATATAGCAAGTATTGGTTGCGATTCTGGAGGGTGACTCAGACATGGATGCAGTTGGGCTGAATACGTAGCATCGTGAATTTCGGGAATCATGTAACCGATTGTATCGGTTAAACATTTTAGTGCTACCTTTTGACTATATGGTTTAACTAGGAAGAACCAAAAGGTGTCCCAAGTTAAACTTTGGATGCCCATAATTAATCTTTCCTTCTTCTCTAAATCTTGTTTACATGACTGCTCTAATGCTTTAGCTGATGGCAATTTACCTGGAGTGCACTCTGAAATTAAATTAGATAGATAAAGAGTATCATTAATTAATTCAATCAAATTACCAGTTGCTGATCTACATCTTGAAGTTTCTCTTTCTGCTTTCATCAATTGGGATTGCCATTCTAGGAAAAGAATTTCCTTGTGTGATTCTAGAATTCTCGGCAGATTTCAGCTTGCCCTTCATTGGTTTCTTTCCAAGCAAGAAAATTTGTTAATGTCTCATTGGCCTGTTCCAAATTCTGCCTTGCGTCAACTGATTTGTCAATCATTGATGAAGAAATCTCATAAAGGGGCTCATCAAGAGAAATATTATGACATAGTAGATTTAACTGTTTAATCAATGCCTTATTGATTTGGAGAGCTTTAGATGTGAACTCTGCTGGTTCAGGAAAAATTTTGAACTTTTCTATTTGTTGAGTCAATTGAGCGATTTGCTCATCTTTAGTTTTTCTCAATTGCTCGTTCATTGTCTTCAACTTGGCCAATGCTAAGGATAATTCTTTTTGTTTCTGCACTACACGTTGGTCTATCCTCTGCTTCTCCTTGAGCAATTTCTCATTTAGCTGGTTATTTGATTATTGTTGCGCTGCTAACTGTTATTCTAATTGCTCTATTCTCTATTGCTTTTCGGATACCTGTGCTTCCAGTGAAACAATTGTCTGATCTTTTTCTTTGAGTAAATTGCTAACCTTTGATGCTTTATCCATAGTAGCTGGCAAGTATGCCCCAGCATATTGAGAGATTTTCGTAAGGTCTTCAGAAGGATTAATTTCCTCTCTCCATACCACATTAGCCATCTCCATTTGTGCAGGTAAAAGAGAATATTGATCAAACTCTCTTTTTCCTTTGTCTTTTTACTACAGCCTTCTATTTGGGGCTGTAAAAGACATCTAAAGGTGGTATTTCTTCTACATGTAGGATGATTTCATTAGATGGATTTTCTAGGATTATCTCCATATCTTTCTGAGTGAGGGGTGGGCCGCTGGTTCCTTCAGTTGGAAACGTATTAGTTGCTGTTTTGTGACCAGTTGTCACTTCAGGCATGCTGAATCCCTGTAAGGTTTCAGTATTGCTTATCATTGAATTGAACTATTTCCATTCTTTAAAAAGCTTGGGATCAATCAAAGTATCTGTATTCATGAGTTGTTTATCTTTTCCTTGTTCCTGTTCCTGTTCCTGTTGCTATTGCTGTTCCTGTTGCTATTCCTGTTTGGAGATCTTTCCACATCGGAAGTCTTATCAGTAACTATTTGTTCATTCTGACCAGATGACTAGACTGTAGGAGTTGTGACTAAGAGGTCTAGAGGAAAAGTTTGCAACCTCTTCTTTCTAAGCCTATTAAACACTTCTAATCCTTCATATTGATATTTGATTCTAGCTAATGATTTAACTTGAAATAAAGATTCGACTGAGGAAAATAGATCATCAAATTGATCCTTTTCATGATCAAACTTTGCCAGTTTGGCTTGTTCAAGAACATTATAGGCAACGTTTCTTGGATTGTATTGTCTGTTGGGAATTGTTGCAAGATTCAACATTTGTATTTTTTTTTCCTCCTTTTCTGCATGTTTATAATCATGAAGAGTGAAAACACCGCATCTTAAAGGGAATGTAGGCCATGCTTGTTTGTTGGAATTTCTAAGGGTTTTGGATGTCCCTTTTGTTGTTATTTGATACGCCAATTCCCGAGCTAACAGTTTATTGGGCACATACAGGGGAAGGACATGAGGTTTTGTAAGGCTACCAAAAAACCTTATACAAGTGAATTTTTCTTCCCCAAACCAACTTTCGACTGCTGTAAAATCTGATTCTGCTTCTAGGGATACCCTAGGAGCAGGCTTATAAAAAATGGAGTAATAAATAGGTACAATAAAACCGTTGCAGATTTTATACAAATGATTTTTGTAATTAGCCTTCCATAACTGATCATGATAGATATGGATTGGTTTAGGGTCTGCGGGGGTCCATCTCCACCCGAGCAATGGAAATTTGGAATTAAAACAAACAGTATCCATAATGAATGATTGAAATAGAATGTGGGAATAGTCCTAGTATTTTGATATGCATTTTCTCTGTATTCTAGGATTGTCGTGGCTAACTTGTCAGATAAAATATTGGCCCAATCCTTGCTGCCTCCATTAGAGGGACCATTTCTATAGTAAACTTAGCAGAGTCATGTATTCCCCACATCCTACACATCATAGCTCTGGTATAACACTAAGGAGAAGCCAATGAGTCCATAGAGTACTTACCCAATGATTCGTGCTTGTGATTCTCGGGAAAATGTCTCCATTGCTTAATCAGGGTTGATTTTGACTTGTTTCCGTTTGTAAATTATTCAAGGAAAGCTTTGTTTTACTGCTTTTCAGGCTCAAGTAAGTGATACATTTTCCTTAAATCATCTTGCTGAAATGCGCCGAATATCCTCCCGTCATCTATGCAAAAGGTTCTGTTTGTAACTGGCATTTTTTCCACCACCCATCTCATGACGTTAGTATGTGGGAGGAATTTAGCTCTCGTGGCTATTCTGTGAAGAAAGGAGCATGCCAAATCTTTAAGAGTTCCTTCAAATTTATTAGTTGAATCAGCTATGGCCTCTTCTGATAGTTCTTCGGGCTCTTCAATTTCAATTAGATTATAGATACCTTCCCAGCTAGCATTCCCTAGTCCGAGACATGTCATGTCTAATATTAATCCCTTTTTACTTGGTCCTGGATGTTTGTTTGGCTGAGCTACTAGTGTAAGAGTCACTGCTATAGATTTCTTTGATTTTCTTCAAATTTCTAGTTTCAACGGGATTCTGCACAAACGATTGAAAAATTGTGATACAGAGAAATGATGTAACAGACCGATACGATAATAAGAAAAGAGTTACGTCGATCAACAGGTGATGATGGAATATAGTTAGAGGTTGCTACAGATGAAATCTAGATAAAAGATCTACCCTTAACTGCTTCATTGAATAGCCGTTTAACCTGTCAATCATGGTAAAGAAGGTTTTAAATGCCCGTCACGTAGCTTATATGCCGAATGATTAATTGAAGCGTGCCTTAGATTTGTTTGATGGATGATCATTGATAAATCACAAATTGGCGATCAGGAATATCAAGGGAAAGGCTTTAACACTTGCTTTGAATATCTTCGATCTCTGAATAAGTGATATAATGCATGCAAACCAATTTAAATATATCCTAGAGATGCATGCCTAATAAATATATCGCAATCGGGAATGGACTTGGGCTTTATGGTTCTGTCAATGTGATTTCGCTGATTGTCGATTGTGATATGTTTTATCACATCGGAGGATTTGAGCCTGCCTTCAATTATGTGTTGGATTGTTGTTATCCTTGTTGATTTGCCGATTGCGATATGCTTTATCGCATCGGAGGAATTAAGGGGCTCCATTATATTGTTCTTGGCATTTGGCTTTTCTGATATCTGATTGCAATTGCCTTTTCGGATTGGAGAGAATGAATGTGGCTTTGCGTATGTTTCCTTTTTTATTGCAATATGCGATCTTCCGATCGCTTTATCGTAATAACGAAGAATTTTATAATATTTTAAAATCACACTTTTATTTCCGTTCAAAAGGCTTTTTAAAATAATTCGTTTACCTTAAGCCTTTTAATAAAGGATTTTTCTTATGATGGGTTAATACTAATTTTATTTATGGACACACAAATCTTATTAAGGGACCCGTTTCTTTATTTAAATTTTATGTAAAGATTTTTTAAGAGATCGAGGGTTGTTGATTAGCACAACGCAGCCCCAGAGGAAAAAAAACACTCCCCAATCAACAGAAACACCTCCTTACAACACAGGTTTAGACAAGAGTGCAGGCAACAGATGATGCATCATTTACTGCAATCTCTCTCTCTATTTTTTAGTGTAGGCCTCCACTTAGCTACAATGCTCAAACCATGACAACAAACGCATATTTCACACTCTGTCTTTGATACCAAAAGGCAACATCAAATGAAATTTCCTCATATCTTTTCTCTTACAATATTTATATAAAAAGGAAAAATAAGAGCAGGGATTGAATAACGCATACCAGGAAAAAAAACTAAGGCTAGATTATTATCTTTGGATGCTTTTCAAAAGCGTCATTATTTTAAATATATTTATTAGATGTAGGGATTTGCAATGGTTGGATAAAGGAATTTCCTGGTGTCCTAAAACAAGCAAGATCAGGAGGAAGGGTGAAGAAGGAAGAAAGTGCTTACCATTTCAATTAAAATGCCTCTAGCAATACCCAGAAATATCTATGATGTGTGGATCTTACTCCTCGTTACAACAGTCATGTTCATCATCATCCAGGTTTTTATTCTTACCCATAACTTAAGTATCTTTCCTACACATGTTCAACAAATTTTGAATTTGCATATCACAAAACATGAGATCCAATGATCTTAGAAAATGTATATTTTAAATTGAATTCTGGCCATACTCTTGTTAAAGGTCTGACTTATGGAAATTTTCTAACCATGGTAGGCAGAGTCTGCAATAAGAAAACCCAAGCAGATAAAACATAAAACTTTAAGGGCTATCAAAACTACAAATTTTGTATATGTAATCTACTAAAACATCATACTAAAAATATAGGACATAGTGTACAAAAATGAATTTCCAAAACTGCAATATGTTTATTATTCAATCTGGAAAAATGACACAATGCTACAACTCAAAAGTACTATCAGAATCACTAGCACAACTCAATATCATGCTTAAAAGCATTCAAAAATAACCACCTCTGCCCTGCCTTCTTTATATAATATAGATGAGGAAGCTTAGAGGAGAAGAAAAAATAACCCATCTCTATGGGTGCTAAATTTGTCTAAATCTAAACCATTATCTAAATTTGTCTAGGGAAGTGTGATGTCCCTAAAATTGGAAGTTTTCCTAGCTCATGTGCTTAATATACCTTCAAGAGAAAGCTAACTGAAGCTAAAAAAAACCTACTTCTAAATCTAGATTTCAAATTCCAAAAGAAGAAAGGCATTTATTCTAAAATTGAAATGCTCAATCTGGAAAAACAACCATAAAACTAGAAGTGGTTATGTTAGGTGTGGACCCTGATTATCTTCTTTATTCAAAGGTATCGCTACATTGGACCCCAGTTCGTAATGTGGTGACAACATCACCTGTGAATTGTACACTGCTAGGGGGATCAACGTGGGGTGATGACAATTATTTGGAGCCCCCCCCAGCAGGGGATTAGGGGCAGCACCCCCTAAGCTAAAAATAGATGTAAAATTGCCTTGTAAAATGTTGTAATTTCGTAGTCAATCTAGGTTGTTCATTAGGCGGAGATTTGATGGTAGAAGTCATGTTTAATTTAGGGTTTTTTGCCCTAGAAGGAAACCCCTAGCTATATATGAGGGAATTGTATTGCGTTTATGTAGATTTGTATTCTGAGTGAGAAAGAGAGAGGAGATTGTTTGAGAGCGAAGAGGGAATTACAATAGATCTATTGTAGGTTGTATCTCTTCCATTTGTTGGAGAATATAAAAGGAAGGACTGGATGTTTCTCCGTGGACGTAGGGCAAATTGGTTGAACCACGTATATTTGTGTCTCTCATGTTTTATGTGTTTTCTATGTTTATATTTTTGCAATATATTTTATGTGTTCCATTGCTCTGTAATATATAATTTTCTAATAGTTAAGGTTGGCGCATTGTTAAAATTGGCAACTAGGGCCAAAATCCATGTGGGTAATATTATTCATAGCTGATAATATTTTTATTAGACTCCTCTCATCGAGAGGAGTAGGATTGATCTAAAGATCATTCGATTTCAATAAGTATTTATGGAGATATGAATTTATTTTTATTATGCAATTATTATCAAACCTACCAACAACTCATGTAGTCTCGAAAGCCCAACAGTCGCACCTATTCAATTATCATCAAATGTGTATAAACACAGGAGGACGTTTCCTCATTTGGACTCACTCAAATCATCACATCTCTCTCTCTCTCTAGTATAGAAAAGAGTCTCTTCTCTCTTGTGCCATAGGTGCTCTCTCTCACACAGCTGGAAGGAAGGACATAGAATTTAGTTCTGCAACTACAAAAACAAAGTTTGACTAGCATTGACCTAAAGACTCCCTCCTCAGAACTGGGCTGTAGGTCAATCTAGACCTCCTCTGAAGGCCGCATTTTTTGTTGGTGGAATCAAGCCGATCTGATGGTTAGTTTGTGAGATATCGTTTGCCCTAGTTTTGATGATGAAGCTGCTAATGCTGATGTTGCTGGTCTAGGGGTTTCTACTACCGATATAAATAAGATATTTTTGTACTATTTATCTTTGCTGAATTATTGAAGATAAAAGAAGATTTGATCAAAGGGTTTCCCCATATTGGGGTTTGTCCTTGGCTAGCTGCCACATCTTGTGTCTCTTTTCTTGGCTTGTTTTCTATTGATCATTTAATGTTCTATTTGCACTTTACTTATGCACATGTGATTGCTAATCAGTGAATAATAATAAGAAAGAGAAGTAGATTTCTCTAAGCATAGAACATACCATAAATTAACATGGAATCAGAGTTGAGGTGAAGACAAAGCCCGAGCAAGAGCAAGAGCAATCATTGAAGAGAATATTGGCAAGGCTATCCTAAAAGAACTATGGGGTCCTCATCACTCTTTCCTGCCGAAGACAAGCTCCGTGAGAAAGCTGACTATCACGGATGGAAGATGTTTATCGATCTAACCTTAGAAGATCAAGGAGTATTAGACCATGTGAGAGGCAATATTGTTGAGCCTCCATCAAATGCAACCACTGCTGCCAAGAACAAATGGAAAACTAGTGAAGTCAAAACAAAGAAGATCATCTGGGACTCTATCGACAAGCACTTGGTGGCCTACATCTCTGACCTAAACACCTCCAAGGAAATCTACGATAGACTAGTGAGTTTATTTAAAGTTAATGATGGAAATCAAGTTTTCTTAGAAATAAGCTGAAGGAAATTAAGAAGGGCAAAGATGAGAGTATGCAAGCATACTTCTTAAGAATCACCGAGATCAGGAACGATCTCCTATCTATTGGGGAGACTATTACTGATAGGAAAATGACACTCACAACTCTTGGAGGATTACCATCCAAATGGTACGTGTTCAGGACTACTCTTCTGAACAATAATGTAATTCTTGGTTTCGAGGAATTAATGGCTAGATGCATTCAAGAAGAAACAAGGGTTGAAGAGCAAGAAATGCCCATGCCTAAAGGTCCTCCTGCTGCTTTTTCTTCTCATGCTAAGAAAAGGAAAAATTCCGGGACTAAATAAAAAAGAAAGGCTGGACCTAAGGGTGGAAGAAAAGGACGATGTTACATTTGCGATAAACCAGGTCACTATGCAAGGGAGTGCCTTGATAGAAAGGACTCACACTGAGACGATGATCAAAATCCATCTCATGGCAATCAAAGGAATGGAAAATTCAATAGCAAAGGTAAAAGGAGTGCTAGTAATCAAGGAAGAGGTCAACCATTCAAGAAGGCTACAAATTCCAGGTATGAATCCAACATTGTTGAAAATAAGGAGGATGAATATTATCTACCAGCTGCTCTATCTACCTCTGCTCCTTTGGACTCAATGGGAATTTGGCTCATTGATAGTGGTGCCTCAAGGCACTTCACTGGCTACAAAGAAGTTCTCTATAATCTGATAGAGGAAGAAACTAACCTGGAAATTGTCCTAGGAGATAATATGAAATATCCCATGAAAGGTGTAGGCAATGTCTCTTTTAAATTAAATCAAGGTAACACATCTACTTACAGGATGTATTATATGTACCTAACCTCAAAAAGAACCTGGTGTCCATCTCGACAATGGAAGACAAAGGCTACAAGGTGAACTTCAGCGATGGAAAGGTACGCATATGGAAAAACAATGTTAAAGATTCTTTCACTCTTGGGTTTTGAGTTGATTCATTATATCAGGTTGGTGGAAGTCCACTAGGTGTCATGTCTTGTGACACATCTCTTCAGTCTGAAATTTGGCATCGAAGGTTTGCCCACCTTCATTATAAAGCTCTACTTGATGTAAGACAAATGGTAACAGGGATGCTCAAATTTCGAGTACATAAAGAAGGTGTATGTCCAGGATGTGTCGAAGGAAAGCTCAAAAGGGGACCATTCCCCTCAAGCCAAAGCAAGACCTCCAACATATTACAACTGGTTCACTCAAACATATATGGTATGATCCATGTGAACTCCTTGGGAGGATATTTATATTACCTTACTTTTACATATGAATATTCTTGAAAGACTTGGATATACTTCTTGAAGAAGAAGGATGAAGTGTTCTCTTGGTTTCAACACTTCAAAGCCTTGATCGAGAATAAAACCGTAAAGAAGATCAAGATCTTAAGGACTGATAATGGGACCGAATATGAATCTAACAAGTTTCATGATTTTTGTAAAGAGACTGGCATCAAGAGGGAGACTACTACACCATATACTCCTAAACAGAATGGTGTGGCAGAAAGGAAGAACTGTACGATTGTGGAAGCTGTCTGTGCCATGCTCCATGATCAAAGACTTCTGAAGTTTCTATGGGCCGAAGCTGCAAACACTACTGTATATGTACAAAACCGATGCCATCATCAAGAATTGGGATCCAAGACTCCCGAAGAAATGTTCATCGATAAGAAACCTGGCGTATCTCATTTTAGAATCTTTGGAAGCCCTGTGTATTTTCATGTGCCGAAAGAGAAAAGGAATAAATTGGGTGCATTTGGAAAGAAAGGAATCTTCGTGGGCTATGGTGAAAATACAAAGGGCTATAGAATCTATGTTGCCGGTCAAAGGGAAGTCATGATTAGACATGATGTCACCTTTGACAAATATATGGCTCTTAGAAAGGTGGAAAATCTTCCAACTTTGAGGAGCTCTCAAGAAGTCGGCACCAGGGAACCGAAAGAAAAGGATGATGAATCAATGCGTGATGTGGAAGAATCCATGGATCCTATTGATCCACTTGAGCCTTCCTCTTCTAGGAAGAGGCCCTTTTGGCTTAGGGGGCTACTCAATGATGCTGAAGGACACACTACACCTCGAGGAACCTTCCATGAAAGTAGGAAACCCAATAGGTATCAGGGATACTTGACCATCATGAGCACGATCATACAAAATGAGCCTTCATCATTCTCAGATGTTGTCAAGCATCAAGAATGGAAGGATGCTATGACCAAAGAATATCAGTGTATTATGAAGAATGATGTCTGGGAAGTATTTCCTAGACCCCAAGACAAGGAAGTTGTCACTTCTAAATGGCTTTACAAGATAAAGCATGCACCATATGGAAATACGGAAAAATATAAGGCTCGTTTTGTCGTTCATGGCTTCTCCCAGAAGGAAGGTATAGACTATGATGAGATATTTGCACCTGTTACTAGATATACCACCATCCACTCGATCATAGCCCTTGCGGCTTGTCAAGGATGGAACCTACATCAGATGGATGTCAAGACCACGTTCTTGCATGGTTCGATCAAAGAAGAGGTTTATGTGGAGCAACCTAAAGGATTTGAGATTTATGATCGAGAATCTCATGTATGCAAGTTGAAGAAATCCCTCTATGGGCTAAAGTAAGCACCCCAAGTGTGGTATGAGAGGATCGATAGCTACTTGATGAAACTGGGATTCACTAGGAGTGAAGCTGATCCTAACCTTTACTTTAAGGTTGAAGATGACAAACCTCTCATACTGGTGTTGTATGTGGATGACCTCTTCTTAACAGGTGCAGACCATCTCATTCACAAATGTAAGAGGGAGTTGGCTTCTGAATTTGAAATGAAGGACCTAGGACTGATGCACCATTTCCTAGGACTTGAAGTTTGGCAGAAGCCAGGGTAAATTTTCCTATCTCAAGGAAAATATGTGGTGAAGATTTTGGAAAGATTTGGTATGGTGGACTACAAGCTCGTAACTACCCCAATGGAGCTTGACTTCAAAAATTTAAGCAGTAGTGCTGTTGGACTTGTTTTACAAAATGCCACTGAGTATCATCAACTTGTCAGAGCATTAATGTTCTTGCTGAACTCCCGTCCAGACATATGTTTTGTAGTCAACACATTGAGTCAACATATGGTTGAACCTCACCACATACATTGGATTGGTGCCAAGAATTTGTTGAGATATCTTCGTGGCACAATCACTTATGGGTTAACATACATTGCCATAGACGTGAAACTACTTGGATATGATGATGTTGATTGGGCTGGCAGTGTGGTGGATCGTAAGAGCACTTTCGAGTGCTATTTCACCTTGGGATCTGCTTCGATATCCTAGATGAGCAGGAAGCATAAGTTGGTTCCATTGAGCACTACCGAGGCAGAGTATATTGCTGCTAGAATGGCCTCCTGTGAGGCAATCCAGTTGCGGAAGCTCTTCAGTGAGCTATTTGGATTTACACTGGATATCACTGTGATCCTATGTGACAACCAGAGTGGGATTCGTTTGTCAGAGAATCCCGTATTTCATGATCGCTCCAAGCATATCGATATCAAGTACCACTATATTCGAGATATGGTGCAGTGGGGAGCTATAAGGCTCCAACATATTGGTATAGATGAATAGGTCGCCGACATTTTGACAAAGCCCCTAGGGAAAGTCAAATTCCTGACTTTCTGAGAACAACTTGGTGTTGTTCAAAGATCCTCTGATGAGGGTCTTGTATGATCCATTGAGCTCTGGGAGCTTCAGGGGGGGGGGGGGCGGTGCAGGGTGCTTCTAGGGGCGACATATGACCACAGGGTGATTCGCTATCCCTTGGTGGTGTACATGTACACCCCGTGGCGACTATGTAGCAAGATGATTATTTCTCCTGTGAGGTCTGGATGATGTGTTATCCATGACGATTATTTAGCAGGATGATTAGTTCTCCTCTGAGGCCTGGATGATGTGTTCTCCATGGCGATTGTGTGGCGGGATGATTAGTTCTCTTGTGAGGACAGGATTGATTAAGTTCTCCTATCGAGGCATCCTACCCATTTATTCTAGGACTCATGGGAAGTACCTCTCATCTAATCAATGAGCAGGGAAATGAGGATAAGGACCATAGTAGTACCGATGGAAGCATCATTGTATCTACCATACTCCCTATGCTAGGATGACCTTCATTGATCTAGGATAAATGATACTAGTTTGGGACCAGTGGTAGGAGTGGTACATACTATGACGCTAACTTCATGTTAGTTGAGACTGGTCTGGAACCAGTGGTACGCACTCTGAGACTGACTTCAAGTCAGTAGAGGATGATACTAGTCTAGGACCAGTGGTAGGAGTTGTACTCACTATGACGCTGACTTCGGGTTGGTTGAGACTAGTATGGGACTAGTGGTACATACTCTGAGACTGAATTTGAGTTAGTATAATGCATCCTTGATCATTTCTTCTTCTTCATAATTTGGACAAAGGCAGAGCAGAATAGAACAAAGCAGAACAAAGCAGAACAATACAGATTAGTATAGGGCAGAACAAGACAAAGCATAATAGGTAGAATAAAGTAGAGTAGGGAAAGGGTCAAGATGTATAGGGAAGTGCATTTTATGGATGAATAGTAGTGACCGACAGACAGATTCCAGATGGAGTTCTCCCTAGTTGAGAGGGAGTGTTAAAATTGGCAACTAGGGCAAAACTCCATTTGGGTCATCTTATTCATGGTTGATAATATTTTTATTAGACTCCTCTCGTCGAGAGGTGTAGGATTGATCTAAAGATCATCCGATTTCAATAAGTATTTATGGAGATATGAATTTATTTTGATTATGGAATTATTATCAAGCCTACCAACAACTCATGTAGGCTCAGAAGCCAAACAATCACACCTATTAAATTATCATCAGATGTGTATAAATACAGGAGTACTTTTCCTCATTTAGATTCACTCAACTCATCACATCTCTCTCTCTCTAGCGTAGAAAAGAGTCTCTTCTCTGCTGTGCAGTAGGTGACTCTCTCTCACACAGGTGGAAGGAAGGACGTAGAATTTAGTGTTGCAACTGCAGAAACAAAGTTTGACTAGTGTTGACCTGAAGACTCCCTCCTTAGAACTGTGCTATAGGTCCATCTAGACCTCCTCTGAAGGCCACATTTTTTGGTGGTGGAATCAAGCTGATTTGATGGTCGGTTTGCGAGATATCGACTGCCCTAGTTTTGATGATGAAGTCGCTAATGCTGATGTTGCTGATCTAGGGTTTGCTACTACTGATAGAAATTAGATATTTTTGTACTATTTCTCTTTGCTGAATTATTGAAGATAAAAGAAGATTTGATCAAAGGGTTTCCCCATATTGGGGTTTGTCCCTGGCTAGCTGCCACATCTTGTGTCCCTTGTCTTGGCTTATTTCCTATCGATCGTTTAATGTTCTATCTGCAGTTTACTTATGCACATATGATTGCTAATCTGTGAATAATAATAAGAAAGAGAAGTAAATTGCTCTAAGCATAGAACATACGATAAATTAACACACATGCATGCTGGAAGGAATGTGTGTGAACTCTCAATATTCTCTTACACAATTACAATTTAGCATCACAAACAATCTAGTGTTGCACCCCCATTTTCCTCAGTTGCACCCTTATTATGATAACACAAGTACCCTACATAGGAATCCAAACTAGTGTGGTTGCTGTTGGTGTGCCTTTGTTAGGTCACTGCTATGCCACTATAGAAGAGAACAATAACTAATGCAACAGGAAAAACTTCTAACATCCATGCACCTTCTCAATCTATCTCCTACATAACTGCAGTGTAGTACCTTAGACCGCATTCTAGTGTTGCATCGTCATTCTCCTCAACTGCACCCTTATCATGAGTCACAAGTATCCTACATAAATATAGACTATTGTGCCTGTTGTTGTAGTGTCTTTGCTACTAAAGATGATTTCTATGCCACCATGGGAGAAAGAAGTATCTAATGCAATAGGGAAAAACTAACACTCCATCTTTGTAAATAAAGTGTTA
This sequence comes from Pinus tabuliformis, assembly GCA_031772625.1. Lineage (NCBI taxonomy): Eukaryota > Viridiplantae > Streptophyta > Pinopsida > Pinales > Pinaceae > Pinus > Pinus tabuliformis. Next base: position 1,011,898,857 of record CM062809.1, read on the forward strand.
TTGACAAAATCAAATCTCTCCTTCTGTGTCCTCGAACTTCTCCTTTGCTAAGAGCTTCATCATTATGTTGACCATCCTTGAAGTTGAAAAATTTAACCTTGGATCATTTTTTCCCTCTGTACTTTGAAATATCTTTAAAATCCTCAAGGTGTATATACCTTGTACAAGGAAACTTCATAAAAAACCTACCAACCTCCTATGTCCTTCATGTCAACTTCACTAGTCAAAATTGTATTACACCACTAACATGAGTTATTAAAAAATTCCAATAATGATAAAATTATTTGTATATAGGGCCAAGATAAATGGATAAGATCTATTAAATAAAGAAGTAAAATCTACACTAAACTTTGAAAAGTTCAGCGTGAGTGAAAGCTAATTGATCTTGAAATACCAATATTTTGGTGCACACATTAACACAAGAAGGAATGTCTTCAATTTTATTTTATGGGTATCTAGCCCATGTAGATCAAAACCTTTGGAAATTGAAGCAAACACCTCAACAAAATCAACTTTGAAACATACTAAATGCCCTTTGTGCATATTGAGCATATGGAGTAATTCTTGAAACCATCAATTTCACCCCAAATTTTTTTCTCTAATGGATGGAGTTACGTTTGAAAGAAAATCATTTATATCAATTGGGTTTTGGTCAAATTGCCTAATCAAAACAAAACTAGTGTTTGGGTGGCATCTCAGAGATTATTCATGAATATAAAGTGGTGTGGTCACATCTTACCTTCGAACTTCAATGATCAGTTTGGGGTGTGCATGCCAAGCACTATAATTTTTTTGCTCATCTAGTGAAAATAGGTTATATAGTAATCTAAAGAGCTATATTTATCTTCGGTCTCCAATTTTGTGAAAAACAAATATTCTAAATATTTATTCATCGTAATATAAATATGGCCGCAGTTTTCAAGAAGATCCACTCTCTCTTTATAATGTTGATATCAATATAGTACTATGATCAATTCTACTGTATTTGTTTTTGGCTAATATAAGATTTGTACATCGTGCAATATTTATTTTAGTTCCCTAGATAGGTTGGAGCCTAGAGTTTAGCATGTGCAAATGATTCTTTTTATATATATAAATTTTAACATCATAATATTTTGATGCATATAGAAATCTAATTCTATTAGGCTTTGCAACCAGTGTGAGATCAAAGGAATTCAATTTCGACAATTTATATTGTTTCAGTGGTAATAATGTAAACCTTGTTGTTTCTTTGAGATGGGTTCTTTATAGTAGCTTTTACAATCCACTTTTATATTTGTTGAATTTTATTGGAAATTGTTATATCTCGAATCTTGCTTCAAATCTTATTTAGTGATGTATAAGGCTTTAAGCCAGTCATTTTGATATGTTTAATGGTAGGTTGGAGGCTACTTTGCTTATTTTTTTGAGTGTAACATTGCAACTCTTTGTCAATATATCTAATTTGAAGCAGTTTCTATTTCTTGATGATTGCAGGGGTTTAACTTCCAGTTAGAACCTTCCTCTACGTGCATGTTGATCTACATCCAAACATAGTTGTGGTCAATTTGTCTACTTTAGAAATCATACAACTTTGTCCATTGTGACAAAAGAAAAAGTAAATGAATGAAGAACTGTTGGGAAAGGTGTTGATATGTTGATATCGTGATGCATGGCTAGACAACGTGCAGCAATGAGTTATTTTATGTTGCGGTTTTAGTGGGATCTTGTGCTTTCAATAAAAGGATAGTGGAAATGAAGGTGGTTTGAGGGTTGTGAAAGCATTTTTCAGAATGCAACTTGATGTGCTTTGTTTCCTAGGCTAGTGCAAAGACTTAAGAAATTATTTTGATGTCTAACAAGGCAATAAAGAGTTTTTAGTGGTTGATAGAAGATATTCATTGTGATTGGTATTAGAGCTAAATGTGTTTTCATGGTTGGATGTTCATTGCAACTATTCTCCAACCACTTGGTCAATAGTGAATATCTTGTTGCCTCTTTAGCAGTAGATTTGTCAGATTTGTGCATAATCCAAGAATGGAGAGACAAAGAATGGAATTGTTTGGATCTTCCTCTTTGTGACATGGACAATATTCAACAAAATAAGAAATATCTGAGTTTTTATTTCTGAAGTCCATTACGTTATCCTTTTCTAAGCACAAATGGAGCGATAAGTAATCATTCAAGGGAATGAGTAGTTTGCTAATATTGGAATTACTTTGGCAATGCATTGAATTTTAATGCAAGAGAATTCCTATATTTTGGGAAAATGTTGCTACTTATATCAACTTCATACTTCTTGGCATTCCTATGTTTTGTGCACATTGTATGCCATTTTCTTTGTGCCCAACAACTATGTTGTCTAAAACTTGCAGAAGGAAAATACTAGGGGATCCTACAGTTCATTGGAATCAAATAGCAAAGTCCATGTAAAAACAAAGAATATATATCTTGATTGCAGTATGATATAGATGAGACAATGTGTTTACATTCCAAGTTATGAATCACAATGTTTAAACTTTAAACTAGACTTTCCAAGTGACTACTGAAATGGGTGCATGTACCTAGGTGCAGGATACCCTCAACATGGATTGGTCATGAAGACCTGATGTAAATTCATATCCAGACATTGGTTGGAAAATGCCACCTACTAGCTTGGGCATTGATGCCCAATGGTAGATGTTGACAGTAGAGGTAAAGTTGGCATGGAGGACAAAGTGGATCTTCTTAGAATTCCTATGTTTTTTGCATATTGTATGCCATTTTCTTTGCTCCCAATGATTATGTTCTCCAAAACTTGCAGAAGAAAAATACCAGGGGATCCTACAGTTCGTTGGAGTCAAATGACAAAGTCCATTTACACACAAAGATTAGCTATCTTGATTACAGTTTGATATAGATGAGACAATGTGTTTACATTCCAAGTTATGAATCGTAGTGTTTAAACTTTAAATTGGACTTTCCAAGTGACTAATGATCCGGTTGCATGTACCTAGATGTAGGCTACCCTCAACATGGATTGGTCATGTGGACTTCATGCAAATTCATATCCAGACACTAGTTGGAAAATGACACCTACTAGCTTGGGAATTGATGCCCAATGGGTGATTTGGGTAGTAGAGGTAAAGTTGGCATGGAGGGAAAAGTGGATAGCTAGTCAATTCTGATGGATCTTATAGGAAAGGATTGGAAAATGAATGCAAAGACACTTTCAATAACCCATGAGATGGGAACCCCATCAACCAAAAACCAAATCATAACTTATAAAAGACAACAACAAGAAGTCTTGTGTATGGTGGCACTAATGCAGTATCACAGTCATGATTATTAGGGTAGTGATTAGAAAAAATAAATGTCTTGCTCAAGAAGGAATGAGGTGGGAATATGGAACAAGAAGTGAATATAAACAGGTGTAGTTCTCTCCTTTATACATCTTTAATCACTTATCTATAAAAAATATGGGACAAGAACTAACCAATAGAAGGCAAAATTATCTCCTTTGTTTGGCCATACTATCTCCAGTTCCATCTGTTGGGCTTCCGTTTCCTCTCGATAGCTTCAAATGTTCTCACATCATTTGAGGGTTGAGATAGATCAACATCTTCCCCTAACAGAAATGATTTTTAGACTTTTCTCTTTGCCTGAAGTAGAGAGTATGGAGAACTTTAAGTTTAAATATCTTGTCTAAATGAGATAAGAGGGAGGTTTTATTCCATCTACATAGACTTGGAAATTTTTTTATCAACATTCTTCAAACACTTCAATCAACAATTCCTTGCCTTACAAATTAGATATACATTTTCTCTCAAATTGTGCCTATTTCAGAGCAATTCTAGAGAAGCTACCCACAACACCTCCTCTTTTCATCAGATCCAGGACAATGGGGGATTGAAATTCTTCATGAAACTTGGTTGGACAATGAAAGAACCATCCAACATTTCTCCCTGGCCCACACCACCAAGCTCCATACTGTGCCACGTTGAGGGCACCTATGAGAAACAAAGCTTCTTAGAAGCATCACCACTGCAGAATGCCTATTCAGAGAAGCATTACCAGTTTCTCCCCATATAGTAGGAGTTCTTCAACCTTGTATGTGAGGAGTGGTTCTACTTCTTCTTCCACCTCCACCTCAACCAGTAATCAAGAGCAGTTTGATGTCATCTGAGATTACTCACCACAACCCTATTAGTCCACACATATTTCTAAACGAAATTATTCGGCAGACACGTGGTGTTGATGTCCATACCATTAAGTTGGATGATGAGAAGGAATGTCTACCTCCTCTAGTGGTAGTGGCTCCTTAGTTCAGGCAATGCTTCTTTTACTACCCCTTCTTCACTTTCTAGGGTTTTGCTTCTCGGGACAACACTATTGTTCATCTATGTTTATCTCATTTCATGTTGCTCTTGTACTCATTGTTCATTTCATTTTAAAGGGGATTTTCTTTTGCCCTCCTATATTTTGTTTGGCTACAATTGTTGGTTTCACTAGTTCCTTAGGTCATATCAAGTCACAAATATGATAAAACTTTAATAAGATCTCTCCTTCCCATACAAACTATACAAACACATGTATGGATAGTAGTACACATTGGACTAAGAAAAATGATTATTATATAGTTGTTTGGCTTGCCCATATAGACTATATGGACACATGTATGTTATGTATATATAATTGTATGGATCCAAACAATACTACCTATATGATTGTACAAATTTGTATTATGTTATCCATGTGACCATATGGGAGTGAGTGTTGTTGGAAACATCTCTTTCCTAGTTACCTGCTCTCTCTCCCTCTATGTTTCTCAACCCACTCAATTGTCAAAGTGTTTTGAAAGGCTCTACCTTTCCTTATATATATAATTTTAGCATAGAATCTATTTTTAAGATTCCTCCTAGTCTAAGTTATGTATGAGATAAAATCTTAGGCTCAACTACTAAACATAAGAATTTCAATTTTTTTACTAAAGTGAATTAAAAACTAGAATTACTTTTCAAAAAATAGAATTATTTTTCAAAATTATCTCAAACTACTTCTTATGTTCACATGGGTTGGACTACTTGCAAATCGATTCCAAACACCAAAAATCCAGAGGTCAAAGTTGGTGATGGGACTTGCATTCATATTGCTTTTATCCTCCTAAACTATGGGCTTATGGGTGACACTTCCAGAGGTTTGAACATGGGTGGTACTAGTTTCAAATTGATTCTAAACACAAAAACTCCAGACATTGGAGTTGGTAATGGGACATGCATTCATATTGCTTGTATCCTCCTACACTATGGGTGTATGGGTGACACCTCCCTAGATTTGAACATGGGTGGGACTACTTGCAAATCGATTCCAAACACCAAAACTCTAGAGTCCAGATTTGGTGATGGGACTTGCATTCATATTTCTTGTATCCTCCTACACTACGGGTGTATGGGTGATGCCTATAGAGATTTGAACACGGGTTGGACTACTTGCAAACTGATTCCAAACACCAAAATGTTAGAGGCTAGAGTTGGTGATGGGACTTCCATTCATATTGCTTGTATCCTTTTACACTATGGGAGTATGGGTGATTCCTCCAGAGATTTGAACATGGGTGGGACTACTTTGAAATCGATTCCAAACGTCAAAACTCCAGATGCCAAAGTTGGTGATGGGACTTGCATTCATATTGCTTGTATCCTGATACACTATGGACATATGGGTGACACCTTTAGAGATTTGAACACAGGTGGGACTACTTGAAAATAAATTCCAAATACCAAAACTCGAGAGGTTGGAGTTGGTGATGTTACTTTCATTCATATTTCTTGTATCCTCCTACACTATGGGCATATGGATGATGCCTCCAAATATTTGAACATGGGTGGGACTCCCTGCAAATTGATTCCAAACACCAAAACTGCAGAGGTCAGAGTTGGTGATGGGACTTGCATGCACACTAAGCCTGTGTATAAGTTCATGTCCAAGCTATAATTCTCAATACAGATAGTTTTAGTACCTCAAAAAGTGGCAAGTGAAGCACCATTAATGAAAACAATGAGCAGAAAACATCTTGGAAAAATGCATCTTGACCATCAAATATGGTTAATATGATTGATTGGACATCATAGATAAAAAATCATCTAATTTCAAAAATTAATATTGACAATTTATTTCTATTGGAAATTACCTTCATAGTTCATTGTGCTGTGTAGTTATAACATGTAACCCCTCTAAATCAACTCGTGTGTTTAAGTTTAAGAGAGACACATCACATATAGTTAAGTGATATACTTGTGTAAACTGATCCCTACACATATGAAATGTAAGGGATGCAGTGCTTGGCTAAACTCCTCCACTATGTATTTCTTTCCCTAGTAGGTTGGTTAGCATAATTTAGAAGTGAGCTTCAACAATATAAGTTCAATGTCTCAATATAGATTCCCAATTTTTTTTATTGTAAATTCTCCATGGACTCGTTGCAGTCTCATTGAATTTTCTTTACATTTTTCTCTATGTTTTCCATGAACTGTTTGCAGTTATATTGAAGTTTCTCTAAATAAAATTGCTAGAACGTTGATGATGGATTTTTAGTGATTTAAAATTTCCAAATTCATTTGATTTATGTTTTTTCTTGAATCCCAAATGCACTAAATGTTGGAACAAATGGTAAAGCACAGAATCACTAAATCTTGTGCACATTTCCATCATTGTTTTCTGCACCATGTTTGCCTCAGTGGTGTTTTATTAGCAATTTTGATGGGTGTTTTGTCCTGGTTTATTTTAGCAATTTTGATGGGTGTTTTGTCCTTGTTTATTTTTAGCAATTTTGTTAGGTATTTTGTCTAATTTGCAGAGAGAAATATTATAGACTGGAAGCTGGAAGTTGTATTAATACTTGCATGGAGCATTGGGCCTATCTCAAGTTTCAATTGTTGGCTAGGATCGCTTCACTCAAATTTTGATGTTGCCCCACTTTTGTGGGATGGCACTATGAACAAGTACGAATAAATTGATCTCAACAATAAAGAGAAAATGTATTGTTATAATTTATTCTCAAAGATGTTTCTTTTATTGAAACTTGCAATATGTTTTGAATTTGAACTTTGAGTTAAATCCATAATCGCACATAAATGGTAAATGGTGGAGTTTCTGTACAAAGAAATTTCAAACTATTTGTGATAATTTCATTGGAATATAATGCTATCAAAATTGCAATACCCCATGTAGAATGTGTGCTAAGGAGAAAAGATAAATTACAAGTAACAATGGTAATCTTAGTGTCCCTATGAGATGAGTTGAATGTGAAGAGTTTTGGGAGGTGAGATATGTTTCTTACATCTGTGGAAGTGTTAATCAAAGGAGAAGTAACACTATCTATAAAACTTAGTGAAAATGATCTTATTTTCTAATGGAAGAGACAATAATAGCTCCAAACCAAGAGACTATTATTGATAGTCTTATCAACCTAAAAAAGCACATCTCTGATGCATATTGCCTCCTTATATGTAAATGGTAGCTTGGAAGAGATTCCTTCAGATTCCTCCTCCACTTACACTATTGTTTCTATTGTGACCTTGAGAGTGTCTGTCTATAATGAGGATGAGTATATCTTATCATGATGTATATTATTTTCTCTTTGAGAAATACCTCATATATTTCCAAATGTAGATCACTGAAACTGTGAACCTCATCTCTCCACAACTCCTGGCACAAGCTAGTAGCTTGCCCCACCACCACCCTCCCCCAAGGCACCAATATGTGATCATTGAGCTCTTTCCTTTACCTTGAATTTCAAGAGAGTCATGGTCAATTTCCTCCAACTTCCTTCCATAAATTCTCAAACATGGTCTCACAGACACACACTCTACAATAATTTTGTGTGTGCATGTTATGTGCAACCTTAGTGAAAAGAAGACTTAAGCAAAGATTATTAACAAGCCAACATATTCCTTCCAAGAAAGTTTAAATAAGAAAAAGTCTAACATAGGAGGGAATGAATTTTTCAACAACTAAGTAGTAGGAAACTCCTCCCCCACCAATATTTCACCATTAGAAATGTAAACCAAAACACCTTAGAAATGCCTCAAAAACTGCTAGAAATATTTGCAAATCATGTATTTCTCTTTCCAACCTATACGGGTGCTTCCAATCTCCCTAATTGTTGATTATGCATTTGTTTATAAAAAGACAGAAAAATAATAAGAAATAAAACCACTTATAATTTTTAATGATACGAAAAATACCTTGCAAGTTAGTTAATTTCAAGCATTTTTGGCATCTTTTTTTCATTTATGTACAAATACAACCTACATAACTATCACCATGCTCTACATATGATTTATGTACAAAAAAACATACATAACTACCACCATGTTCTACATAAGAGGACAACAAGATACATATCATGGAAAAAGTCAGCCCTTAAGATAAAGTAGGGGAGGAATTTTTTGGATAATTTTAGTGGAATTTAGCCCTAAGTTGGAAACTCTTAATGAATATAACAATAAGTTTATTGTTTTCAATTTTTTAGTAGCCAAAAAATCTATAAGGCTAATTTGGACGTTGTAAAATGCAAGGCTATATGGGACTCAACATATAAATGAGATTTTTATTAATTTTTTGAGTATGCTTATCTTTATAATTTTCTTGACAATTTGCTATTATAAAATATATATATTATATATATTATATTCTAGTGTTCATTGTATTTCATATCTTATAGTTTGCATTGTATCTTGTTTCATTTTCAGAAGTGGAACTTAGTATTGATGGGAAGAAGCAAGAATTGAAGAAAGAGAAGAAAAATGCCTTGGAAACACAATATGAATCCATTTTCTAATTTGCTTGTTTTGAAATTAATTAGCCATTAGTAACATAGTATGAATTCATTTGCGGTTTTTTTTTAAATTCATATTGTGTTCATGTTGTGTTGCCATTAGTAACCAAGCTGCTTGTTTTGCAATTCATTTGATAATCTTTTACACATTTTTTTATGTATGATGTTTTAAATTTATACCATCATATCAATTTCATGAATAAATGATTGCTTATTATTTTTAAATAGATTATTGTGCAGGAACTACCTCCAAATATAAATATGAAAGATTTTCTAGAAAAAATAGCTTATGGCAGTTCACTTTATACATCATATGGTTTGCCAATACAAGAGGAGTTGAGGCACTTGAGCCATTGACTTTGGAAATGTTTCAAGTAGGGATTAATATGGTTTTTAATGTTGTGATTCTTTCACCTCATAGTTATTTTGGGCAAGCAGATGTTTTAGGAATGTTAGACAAGATGCCAATGGACAAGTATACATATTTTTTATAATTGCAATGTTCATTCCATGATATCGTCTCTTTTTTATTTGGTTTTATTTTGAATGTTTTCTTTGATTTTGTTTTGTCTTTTAACTATGAAATAGAAAATGCTTGGTATCATGTTCATTTAAACAACATCCAAATCTTGAAGATGAGATTAGTATTACACGATATTAATTGAAATCATTTTCGTTGTTTTGTGTTAAAAAAACTTCACGACTATTAGAAACGTTTACTTTCATGTTGTTATTTGAGCAAAAGTTGTCTATTCACTTGACCAAGTTCATGTGTTAGAGAATGAAATGTTGGTGCAAATAAAACGACAAGGCTTAGACATCGCACCTCAGATTATTTGCTTTCACAAATTATTCACATCTAGAGATTTTTAGCATGTAAGTTGGCATGATTGTGCTTAATATTTCTTTGAAGGTTAAATACTAAGTTATTAAGGTTTTCTTTTCTATGATTGTTATTGGGAAATCTAGTGCCTATGCAGAGCTGCTAGTCCCACTAAGGGTGGTAGCTACCTTAGAAACAAACAAACTAAAACCACTTTCGTTTTCCTTTATGAGAGATAGATAAGAGGGGAAAGAAGGAGACCAACCTCTGTCTTGCGCCTGGTTCCTTACTTGATTCCTCTCCCTTATGATAGATCTTTGCCGCTTACTTCCTTGTTTACCCAGCTTCAAAGAGTACCTGTAGAATCAAAGCAGCATAATACTATCCAAGAACATAGATCTATTATCATAAACAAGATAGGACCAGATATATATTGACCACACAAATGCATATATCATCAATCATACAAGAATGTGGAGGAAATCTCGAATAGCTTTATTAATAATCAAGAATAGCAAAGAGGATTACAACCAATTGTTCTAACCTAGTGTCATCCTCTCAGCAAGAAAGCCCTTCTTCACCTCATGAAAAGCTTAGATCACCCAACATTATGATGTTACACCAAGAAACCAACAACACTTCCTTACAAGATACAAAATTCCAACCTCTCGATCTCTAGGGTGAGGGATCCATATATAGATGTTTGCAAGGGGGGTGAGTCAGCTTTTGAGATTTGATTAGTGTCTTCTCTCTAATAGTTCTTGATTACACATGGAGATTGATGATATATTACTCATCCACAGGAGAAGTTTCTGGAAGATTCCATGATCCTCCACATTGCAGATTGACCCTGCCATTTGTCCACTCTCGCCCATCACACCCCATAGAAGGGATTTTCAAGATGCATCGCACCTCCCATGTGCATTTAGGTGGGATGAAATGCACTTTGACCATGGAGTAGGAGAGATGGTCCAATTTTGACCAGTTTTGAGTAGTTTTTCATGGAGAACTTCTGGGAGAAGATATAATCAGTTGACCTTGTTCTTTTAGAGGTTGGAACAACACTTTTAGGGACTTAAGAGCCCTTGGTTTATGGAAATTTATGATTGGGGTTGCAGTGCCCAAAAATGTCTATAACAGTTGCCCCCTAAAGCATGAGGTCGTTAATCTGTTTTGATGTCGGGCGAAATGCTTTATCATGAGGATCTGAAGTTTTTTCGAGCTGGAGGGCGACCTGTAATAAGGTACAATACAATACATTATCTTCATAATATTTTCATGATCTAGTTGAGGCAGGCATTCCCATGCTCATCTTTATAAATTCATTTTCATGTACATAAGACAGACAATCATCTGAGTGTAGACTGATGATTCTGGTAGAGCCATCATCCCTTAGGTTGGATGATTATTTGTGTAGTAATGATGTACATTTGATGTCTTTATTTTCCTGAATATATATCGCAGCTCGGATGGATGAAACTAGATCCGGGGTCTTCAATCTCGTTAGATCTTCACTCAAAGTACAAGTCGATCCATGTGAGAGATGTTTTGGAGTCGAACATGGAATGACATCGCCTGATTACCAGCCAATGATGTGTGCTGTTAACAGGCGCGAGAGGAATCACCGATAATGATGATGACCCTCAAGGTACTACAGTACAATTTACGTGGTGTGAATAAGGTACTTGGCGTCGAACACCACACAAAATATTTTGGTTGAAGGCCATTGATGTAAACCTGTCGCCAAAAGTGAGAAACTTGCCATTGAGGTATGCAAGCTTCAAAGTACTGAAAGGGTTGTTCCTAGATCGACTTCTTGGATAATGAGCTGATGTTGAAAAGAAGCTATCCGCAACAGGAGGGCCTTAGTGAATCCCACATCAATGACACGGAACGGAGCAAATGATTTTAATGGAGGTAAAAACGATCTGGTGATATAAGGTTCAGGGTGGCGGTCATGAAAGAATGGAGCGTAAATGTATTGCAGTGGGTGAGACACAGGAGAATTCTCTGAGAGACTTCTCTTGAACATATCGGCGACACTGACATGACGGATAGGTATTATTAACCCCAAATATGGATGGTGTGATGGAACCATGGTGATGTGACCGGTGAATGGAACAACCCAACCCGACTCGGATGCGGAGTGAAAGTGTCATGTCCAAGGGTGACTTGCTACCAATAAAGCTTCTTCAAGTTTTCTTCCCAATTTTTCCCCAGTCATTGCTGACCAGTACCTCTTTATTTTTTTCAAGCTTGAGGAGGATAACATATGCTTGTTCTATAATTTTCCCTTCGGGCAAACCCATCGCTATGTTTTAACGAGCCTAGCGATAGTGAAACTCGTTCTTGTCTGTATGGACAAGTTTGTCACTATCCGGTTTTAACGAGTTTAACGACAAGGATAACTCGGTCCTTTTCAATTTTAGAGAGTCTGAAAAAGGGACGTAAAGAAAACTCCAATAATCCTTTTTCGTCATATAATCCCTTGAGTCTGAAAAATTATAAAACAATACAAAATGGATGAATTTTCGGTACTTTTAAGGAGTCGAACAAAACAAGCGCTCGATCTTTTTGTGTAATAATCCCTTAAGTCCAAAAAGATTAAAATCTAAAGGAGGGATAGCACTTCCGGTCCCTTTAACGAGCTGGAGAGGCCAATCGCTCGACAATATTTTCATATTTTACAAGTTAGTTGAAAAGAGCTTAAAGGAGACTCGTTTTTTGAGGAATGAGTGATAATTTTGGGTAGCAGCTAATTCCAGGTAAGGTTTGGAATTTTCCAATCACGGCAGTGTCACAAGGATGGCTAACAGGATCACTCTTCGCAGTTGTTCCTCAAAAGGGGTAAACAATCAAATGGAGGTGAATGATCGGCCAAAAATAGAGTGGAGGGGATGATGGGAACACGACAAAGGCTTCAAAGGCTGATGATAATACACTCACGAAGGTTATTTACCAGAAAATGGTTCATTTTTTAATGAGATTAAACTTTGGGGGAACATTTGCTCATTGCTTATGTTTTTTTTTAACGAGCTTGAATTCCACGTTAAAATTGCTCGATCCAGTTGTATAATAAGGATGTCCCATTTAAAAATGGCAATTTTTCAAAGCTTTGCCCCACATACTTTATTTATGCAAGTTAGGAATTCTTCACTTGCATGCCAAAAGGTTTGCATGCCCCCAGGCATAGTGAAGTAGAGTTTCCAGGTTACCCCTCAATTTGCAGACAAAACATTTGTTTTATCGGGAAAGGCCTACCTTTTCCAAGTTACCCCTCAATTTGCAGACAAAACATTTGTTCTATCGGGAAAGGCCTACCTTAACAGAGGTATCTTATTCTGGTCTAACCCGATTTTCCAAAATGGATGGGTGTGTCAACCAGTCATATATCCTTTGCGGAAACCTACCCTATACCCAAGGTTTTCCTGTCGAAACAGGCCAGGGTGCATGCCCCTTGGGTTTTAGTCATATCCCCCGAATCACTCGCGCTCATCAGGAGGATGGACTGGGGATTGATGAGACATTCCTTGCGTGAAAAGACCATTCAGGGTTGGTATATGACTATTTGCTATGTGTGAACTGGGGAATGAAAGCTGGTCTACGAGCTTGACCACTCTTTCTTCATGCGGAAAACACATTACTCTAAAGAGTGAGGAGACAATGGATCCCATGCAATAAATATAGTCTCGTCCAAGGAGTAGATTATAATCCAGGGGTCCTTGGACTACCATTACGTTCATGTGAATGGTTTTCCTTCTCAATGTTATCGGCACATCGGAAAGGATCTCTAACGGTCGACTGGTTCCTTTGTCAAAGCCTGTTAGATTTCTCATCTCAGGCAAAAGCGATGGAAAACCAAGCGCTTTCCAAGCAGTTGAGGAAAGGATACTCATAGAAACCCCTTCATCTATGATGGCACCGGCCATGACCATTATATATATTTGAGCAATGATTCGAAATGGTACACTAGTCGGTAAACGGGGTCTGCCTAGTAGATTCCAATCGAAGGAAACAACCAGGTTGCTTGGGGGTGGGACCAAATAAATGGCCGGATATGACTCTGACGAACTTGCTTCCTGTGGTAAAGGAACGGGTAGACTGCCCCCATGTTCATCAGAGTATGTGCTTACGAAGAGAATTTGAACGGTGTCGTTCTTATTCTCTTCGATGATTGTATCATCTGAAGTTGGATCCTCTGAAGGCAAGACCGGGTCAACTGCTGCCTCGACCTTTTGACTTTCGTTTGGTGTGGATTCAGATGGTTTATCTTTAGTGATAGGTGCTTCGGCCGACCACAATGGTGTGTTGGCCGGATTCTCAACTAGTGACGGACTCGGCAAGAGTTTCTTATATCCAGGAGGAAGCCATAACGATGAAACTGGATGGTCGTCCAAAACTCTTTTAGCCTTGTCTAAGAAGGGACAATGGTGGACGGCATGATCGCCTTCACACAGTTAACAAGAAAATTTACATTTTCCCTTTTCTCCAGGGGCTTCACTTTCACTAGTTGACGGTGTACTTTCAACATGATCAATAGAGGTTGACGACACCGGATTGTGCAAACGAGGAGACCAATCCCTTAAGATTCGAGGGATGTAAGGACAATCTTGATGATAGTGGTCTGCTTTGCAAATGACAGATGGCGATTTAGGCCTGGACGGTGTAGTGTGTGGATTTTCGTTAGACGATGCTTGGTTGCCCCTTTTCGCCTTTGGCTCCTTCTTCTTCTTCTCTTTCTTCTTCTTCTCCTTCTTCTTCTCGGTTACTTGATTTTTGGCTTTACCAACTTCATCAAGCAAAGAGGAAGGAGGAGAGGAAGAATTGGACGAAGTAGAAGGTTGGGGGGTAGCTCTGGTATTGTTTAGTTGCTGACTTGATTGTTCAAGAATCACGGTGTTCTGAACGACAGAAGTTTAGAAGAGCCATACGGGAAAGCCGATTGTCAATCCTGGAAGCGACAATGTGGCCATATGGGGCGCACCAACATCTCCCCAAGAGGAGAAAGGACTAGGAATTCCCCCAAGGGGAATTCCTTGGTTGGTGGACTCCATTTTTATCAACCGAAGACCAACGTAGGAAAGGTGATATTTATTCCGATTAAAATAAATTTTAGACACTTTGACACAACTTGTTTTTTCAATTTTTAAGAGTTGAGAAAAAAACAAAAGATGACTCTAGTCACCTTCGATTTTTAATGAGCTTGAAGTGACAAGTGCTCAGATGGACCTTTTCCCTTACGGAATCTAAAAAGGAACGAAAGAGACTGCTTTAGAAATCTAGATAGAGGGACTTCCAAACCAATCGCAAAACTGCAAAATACTTTTTACAGTACGGTAATAAATCTTCCCGAATGCTGTGTTCAGTGCATTACGATCGATAGGGTGGCAGACACGGCTTCCTATGGATAAAGGATAAAGCCTATTGTGGTCTCCCAATATATACTCGATGGTACATGGGAGCACAAGTCCGTACTGGCACTTATCGTCTCAAAGTGGAGGAATCACCCAACCAACAATGAAAACAATAGTTACCAGGCTTTACGACGCTGGAATATGTCTCTAGCCTAGACTTCTAGATGTTGTGCGTTAGGTTCCAAAGTGTTTTTAGATTCATTAAATTTATTTTAGAGTTGATCTTGCTTAAGAAATTTGCCTTTCAGGTTCACCGCGTGATGTAGATATACAATTTCCTAAAATGCAATCTAAGATGATAAACAATCATTTAATCTTCTTTTTGCAATGAAAATCCTAGCTACTAAGGAAAGAGAGATGACGTTCTTTCAATATAGAGCAGAGAGCACACACTATATGCACTGTCCTAAATCAAACCAACAAACAGTTTAAATGCAAATGCACATGCATGTATTTTTTTTCAGCCTTCTTAATGTGTGAATGATAAAAAGAAAGCTAAGCGCAAATCTGAATTATTTTTCAAAGCGACATTACTAACAAGTTTCTTTTAAAGACAAAATGAAGACAATGACGACACTTTGCGATTTGGAATTGAAAACTTGCTTTCGACACTTGAAAAAATACTTAATTCAAATCAAATACAAGAGTAACAGTGTAATCGACTATCAAGAACAATCGGATTCTCTTCTATGACTAAAAATGACACTTGCGACACTTTCAAATCAAGAAACGACAGTACAATTACGCTACTTCTTTGTAAAAGAGAACTGAAAATGGCTTAAAATACATAAAAACATTTACAGTCCTTTGCACAATGGAGGCGGAATAATGGCAAGGAAGGGGGTTTCAACGGAGGTGTACTGACCACAGGCAACAAAACTCTTGAATAGAGCTGAAAAGAGTGAGAACAGAAACCAAAATCTAAGAGCAGAAAAGACCTTGTCTGATCAGCGCACCTGTAACACAGGGAAAAAGAGATGCAGCGCACCTACTACACTCGAGAAGCGTGATGCATCCAGAATCCAAAGAAGAGACAGTGCGCTGGACCAGGGACGAGACTTTAACTGTGTTCCAGGTCACAGTTTGCAGCTCAGTTCAGGGATTTAGGTCGAGCAAGTGGTAATCAGTAAATCAATCACAGGGGTAGATCTAAAGAGGTTACTAGAGCCACCACAAGGGCAATTAGAGAGCTTGTAAATCGATTTTTCAGTTCATAAATAAAACCTGGAGATAGACTGAAGCAACGTTGATCTACTTTGCACTTGCATAGCAAATGCAGTTCGAAGGCTAGCTGGCTTGACTTTAGGCTCCGTCTGTAAGTTTATAAAGAAAACAAATATAGACAAACAAACAATCTATTTGATCCCCAGCGGAGTTGCCATTTTGTTATTGGGAAATCTAGTGTCTATGCAGAGCTGCTAGTCCCACTAAGGCTGGTAGCTACCTTAGAAACAAACAAACTAAAACCACTTTCGTTTTCCTTTATGAGAGATAGATAAGAGGGGAAAGAAGGAGACCAACCTCTGTCTTGCGCTTGGTTCCTTACTTGATTCCTCTCCCCTCTGATAGATCTTTGCCACTTGCTTCCTCGTTTACCCAGCTTCAAAGAGTACCTGTAGAATCAAAGCAGCATAATACTATCCAAGAACATAGATCTATTATCATAAACAATATAGGACCATATATATATTGACCACACAAATGCATATATCATCAATCATACAAGAATGTGGAGGAAAACTCGAATAGCTTTATTAATAATCAAGAATAGCAAAGAGGATTACAACAAATTGTTCTAACCCAGTGTCATCCTCTCAGCTAGAAAGCCCTTCTTCACCTCATGAAAAGCTTAGATCACCCAACACTATGATGTTACACCAAGAAACCAACAGCACTTCCTTACAAGATACAAAATTCCAGCCTCTGGATCTTTGGGATGAGGGATCCATATATAAATTTTTGCAAGGGGGGTGAGTCAGCTCTTGAGATTTGATTAGTGTCTTCTCTCTGATAGTTCTTGATTCCACTTGGAGATTGATGATCTCTTACTCATCCCTGGGCGAATGCAGAGAGGCTAGTGTCACAGGAGAAGTTTCTGGAAGATTCCATGATCCTCCACCTTGCAGATTGACCCTGCCATTTGTCCACTCTCGCCCATCGCACCCCATAGAAGGGCTTTTCAAGATGCATTGCACCTCCCATGTGCATTTAGGTGGGATGCAGTGCACTTTAACCATGGAGCAGGAGAGATGGTCCAATTTTGACCATTTCTGAGTAGTTTTTCATGGAGAACTTCTGGGAGAAGATGTAATCAGTTGACCTTGTTCTTTTAGAGGTTGGAACAACACTTTTAGGGACTTAAGAGCCCTTGGTTTATGGACATTTATGATTGGGGTTGCAGTGCCCAAAAATGTCTATAACAATGATGACATTTTTTTTTTTATACAAGTCATCTGGCCACAAAGTGACCACTGTCACCTAAGTGAAGAAAACTTGTTCGAGTTTCTTACTTTTATGGGGAAAAATCACATTGACATTATTGATGTTGAGGTATATGTCGTATAAATATGTTATATTCTACTTTAGTTTATATTCCATTATTCATCATATTTCATGTCTTATACTCTACATTGTATCTTATTTTGTTTTCAAGAGAGGAACTGAGCAATATTCATTGTAAGACGCAGGAATTGAAGAAAGAGGAGAACAGTAACATTGGAGCGCCAAATGCAAAAAGGGAGATAGAAGAAAATAGGTCTAGTGATACTCTTAGAGCCAATATCCTACATAAGGCACACATAGACACTGATGGTCAAGTCTTAAGAGTTTTTGAATTCACTTACAATGCCTTGGCAACACAGTGATAATGTTTTGAAGTGATGAAACAATATTTCATGTGTAAATTGTATTTCAACTAATATTAAGTTGGAAACTCATGTTGTAATACTTGACATTTTATATAATATAATTTATAGTTTAAATTATTTATAGTAGCACTTTAGTATTATAATTAACATATGTAACTTTGTGTTTTCATACTAGATGAACATGCACATTGTATGCCAGTTTTTTTAATTTAATTTCAAAATCATACTAATTAATTTATGTTGATTAATAAGGAATACATAAAATCACTCTAAAACTACAAAAGTTTATATTGATTAATGAACAGAAATAAAATGAATACATGCCTAAATTAGTCATTTCTAATGCTTATTAATGAAAATAAATTAAATGAATATAAACTACTAAATCAACCTCTTATATAATGAATATGAAACTACCAAAAAAAGATAAATGGCTACTGCAAATGATAAATTTGTGATTACAAATGACATCTAAGTTTTGCATATATATGACTATTAGTAGCTAATTTACAGTATCTTATAACACGATTGAAATTTAGTCATATTTCTTTGGTCATTAATTGGCTTCGAACAATGACTAAAATTTGCATATATATGACTATTAGTAGCTAATTTATAGTTTCTTATAACACGACCAATATTTTGGTCATATTTCTTTGGTCATTAATTGATTTTCTCGGGTGATCATGTAGTAATATATTTTGTTGTATACTTGATCATTAATTGTGGCAATTAATGACTAAATTAATAACCAACTTTATGACTAAATATACTACTATATGATAAAATTGAGACAACCAATTAATGACTAAGCTAAAAATGACTAAAATTGGGTCGCGTTATAACATAGTGTAAATTAGCTACTATTGGTTACCGATTGAAAAATGGTTGTTTATATGCAATTTTTACTCATTTTTTAGTAACTAATTAGCCATTTTTTACTGGTGATTGTCACATGCATGTTTATATAAGCATCTCAGAAACAAAGATAACACAGGCAATTCTACCCATGCATAGTGGTCACATGCAATTTATTCAATCATCTCATAAGCAAAGACAACCCAAGAAGATTCTCTCAGATGCTAAATGAATTGACAACATAGAGAGTAAGGAGCCAACATACAAAACATCCCATGCAAACCGGACTATTTGAAAGAAATGTCACTTGGAAAAACCGAGAACCCCCACCCAACCTAGAACTGGTTTTCTCTAGTTCACCCCTGAGCCGAGAGTTCTTGCCATGGATCAAGTGCCCCTTGTTGATCTCTTCAATGGGTATTTAATACCTCTTTCATGATATGGTTTCCATTGGCGACGTCCCGTGTTTATGGATCTTTTTTATCCATTTTCCTAGGTTTTTCTCTAAAAAGCATGTGTTTCTCTCCCATGAGGCTTTTCCTCATAAAATCTTTCATTTCTCTTCCGCAAGGATTTTATGTTTTTCTTAAACTTAACATATTTCTCTAGCTAACTTAACGTATATTTATCTCCAATCCATAAAGCTTATCTAGAATTGGATCTAGAAGCCTTATTATGAAAGAATTATCGCTTCCCATTCAGCAATGGGATTTGGAAAGAATCTCATCTCGTGGTGTCTCACTTTTCCAAGTGATTAAATTGTTTTATTTATTTAATAACAAAGTATTTACTTTCTTTGTTACACATCAGACCTAGATTTTCTTAGCTTAGGTTAGAAGAATTTTACATACAATGTAGGGGTGTTACATACTCGCCCCTTAAATTTACACCATCTTCGGTGTATTATTGCATCTTACAATATTATTTCTTCATTCACAAGTAGCTATTTTCTGAATTTACAAGCTCTCATGGCCATGCCATCTGATTCAAATCTTATTATATATATATAGGTTACAAAGGAGTTCTGCCAGCAAATTTCCTTCCGTTATAACCTGTAACATTTGTTTCAATCAATTTTGTGAGATATTTCAGATGTAGAAACTCAACTTTGTTTACCACAGTTAATATCATAACTTGATATACAGTACTATTATTTGAGTAACTACAGGTTATGTTTACCACCATTTAAACATAATTCCTCATGTTCATAGTATTTGAAGAAATGCATGTATTTAAATTTCATTCTCCCAATGCCTTTGTGTTCTTGCCAAACACTTGCTTCCAGCAATTTCCCTGCATTAGTCACAACAAGTCAAACTAACACATTTGACAAATCAACATGTATAAAATATCATATTAAGCTAGCTCAACATAACTATCAAAATAATAACCCATATGTAACCATCATAAAGTGAAATCATATGTCATATGTATACTAAGACTGAAGAAAAATATAGATACTTATCCTTAGTTTCCTATTCTTAGTTTCCACCTTTGCCTTGCCTCTATAGACACTCTAGATTGGTTGTCTCACCAAAAAATCACCCAGTGCTTTCTCTTCTACCATGTGCACCTGCACATAGTGTGCATTACACACACACAACTATACATGTCATATATTATCATGCAATACGTGCATCCATAGCAGTACCATATGTATCACTTGTACACATTAGCACCTATACACGTGTACCCAATATCAATGTTCATAGCATCACCTGCATGGCATATACTTCATCCACTTGTTTTCAACGATGTTAGTATTATGTCAATAATTCCTTCAATTATTCATATTATCTTTAGGAAAGTCTGATCAAACCATGATCGGTTTGTTGACTTGAGAATAAGGAAATCCATGGACCTCTTAAATTTTTGCAACCAGAGCATATGTAAATAATTCTTATGTCAAAGTATTCAAGTGATTTTATTTAGCTAATCCTTTTCATGTATCTTGTGGTTGCAATACAATGCTAATAAAATAGTACCATAGAGGTAATCATGCATTCTACCACTTTATCATACCATAACTTTGAGTTTTGCAATTAAATCTGTCACTTAGACAAGGTTTTAACAACAACAAAATATGACCTTTGCTTAATCATAAAGTAAATTATTGACTATGATAGTTAGTCTAGTATGGACTTCAATTTTATATTTGAAGCCTAATAATAGTCTTAACTTTGTCTTTAAGCAAGAAAATAAGTGATTGATACTCACAATACTCCACACTTAACTAATCATGTCATATGATTTACTGTTTCTCTTTTTGCACTTCTTCCAACACCTTGTTGGCCATGAATAATTTAGTATATTCCTAGAACCAATTGAGCAATCAGTACGCTAATACATACATTTCACATACATGAGTTATAAATGAATGTTAAAATATTCTCAATTTCACACCCTCCAAGTTCTTAGGCACTATGCGTACCTAGGTGTGAACCTAGGTCATTTATATGTTTACACCTCACCTTAAACACTAAATCACCCCCTGACTACAAGAGAATATAACTCATTTATCAATTACCTTGAATTCCCACGTCATTTCTACAATACTTGTTATGTTTTCCTATGCAGAACCAGACAATGCTATTAATCCAATCTGACCGACAGACCTCTTCCAAATTGTTTGAATAGATTGCTAGATACGCAATATCTTTGTGCACAACAATCGTAATTACCAGTGCCACTTAGCCATCATCTTCTTAAATTAGAAACAATATTTTACATGATTTGTTATCCTCCTTCCTCCTCGTCTAGAAAATTTTATATGTTCCTTTTTACTTCATGCATGAATTATTTTACTACCAGACTAAGATCTTTTTATTATCATAATTTGTATTGCTGCAACACCTTTTGGTTTAATAAATATTGGTTTATCAATTCGGACATGTCATGTTCCGAATATAGTGTACAATTCCTATTAATCATTAGGCTACTATGAATTGTTCTAATGCATTAAGCACCATCATATTCAATCTGCAATATACTTTATTCCTATAAAGCATAAACACATTGATCATTTTTACCTTATCAATTTCTACGAGAAGTACATTTGTAAGATCTTCCATCATTCTACTGGAAGCATATTTTTGAAAGGTTGTTATTTGAGAGATGTTAACAGAACCCTATCTATAAAAGAACGGATATGTACATTAAGGTTGTGGAGTTTGAGGTTTCACACTTTAAGTTACAATTTTTTACACATTAGAATTTGAGTGAGAGTTGGGCTATGTGCTCTTAAGGTTAATATTGTCTTTCTACTATTAACCAAGAAGCACTAGGAGTTGCTTCCACAATCCCATTATCTATTTATACTAGATGTACTTTTGATGTCAGTCCCATTGACTTTCTTATTAGAGTCAGAATTTATTAATGTATGATGTCTCCTCCAACATGCATACTATGAGTTGTACTGCATTTGTGCATTTCGTTCATAACTTTGACCCTAGTTCCATCTATATTGGAATATTATTTGGGCCTCTTATCTACGTTAGTTATAATTATTGAGATATTTCTTTACTCAATGGAACTTGTAGGTTTCAAACTATGCATGTCCAATTAATTACGCATTTTTCTTTTGAATATCTGAATAATACCTTGCTAAGGTTTAGTTCCCTCTAATAGTGTATATGTGGAGAATTTTCCTACTAAGGGTGAATTAAATGATTCATCTATTGTCAAAACCATATCAAAAATGAATTGCATCATTACATGTAGATGCACCAATCATCACAATAATAAAATTACCTAATCTTGGTAGGTTACAAGGACCTGTCTTCCATGAGTAAAAGGACCCACTTAATTAACCATTAATGTATTTATGTCCATATATATACTTTTATTTGAAATCTTTCTTTGTGTTGTCCATGATCTATGGAAATTGTACTTGTCATTTTATCTTTTCTGTTTTCCATTTACCTCATAAGAGTTCAACATTTCTTCCCTTAAGATCTCTTATAAGTATCATCTACATTCTAGTTAAGGTATGTCCTTGCATAGCAATCATGCAACTCATAATTTTAATTTTAATATGAGTAAAGTAATATGGTGATAGTATGACAGAAGAGACCTATTGGTACAAAATTAAACATAGTATTCAACTTTCTTTATTCCCCATTACTCTTTTCAACACTCCCATGTCTATTTATTCCCCATGATGACCACATCACTAGAATTTCTCATCCAAACTTTGAATCCAATAATCATACACTACAATTTGTTCATTTATCAAGTTCAAATATGAACAAGGTCTATCATGTAAAGTATTTTAAACCACTTTTACCTCATGGCTCATGGTATATAGTCCTTGTGCCCTCCTAAGAGAATTTAATGATAACTTAAGTTTTGGGGAACATATAATGAAATAAAAATTTACCTTCTACATAATTTACAACACTTAATAATTAGGAAAAATAGAACAGTGACCAATTTTCCATTTCTACTTATGGAAATTAATTAACATGTGAATTTTTGTTATTTCATTGTATTACTCTCAATTCCACCCTATCCCTGCAAATTTCTATCTTATATAACCAGATTGAAGAGTTGTTTATTCCCATCTAACCTTTCCAGTTTTCTCCTCTCCACAACGCTACTATAGCTATCCACCATGGTGTATGAAATACAATACTTAGACTTAATTTAAAGTGCAAGGATTAAATCCAACCTATCAAACTTGACTCTCTTCGAACCATTGGGAGAGTATACCGATTACTATAATTACAATAATTCTACATAATGGGTTTATTGAAGAGTGATGAGAATCTCTAGTCTAGAAAAAATGATCTATGTGATTGCTAATATCTAGATCGATGACATTTCCCTATATAATGATCCCACCACAAAATATAGCCACACCAGATAGTATAGAGACAAAAAATTTCATATATGTTCAATACGAACTACCGATATTTTAATGTGCCTCTGATAGCATGCAATGTGAATCAAGGAGTGTTAAAAGAACAATCCACAGTTTCGGTTTCATACATGTGTCATTTCCATAGTGAATCTATGCCACGGGTAGTGTGAAATCTCATTACAAATATAGGAAAACCTAAATAGTTTTCTATTGAGTCACACCGTGCAATAAATATTTTATGTAAATCTTCTCTACATTAGTTTCTTTCAAATTCATTGTATCGTATTTACACTTGCAAGAGTTATTTTGACTCGATTGTTGTTAGATTGATCTTGAGATCCTGAATATCAATAAATTTGTGTGTATATACAGGAATTACATTTTTATTCCCTCTTTTGTTGATCAAATCCCACTATCATAAATCGCCTAGATCTATACTAATAGCCTTGAGTGATTTGATTGTAACCTTAAAAAGTTTATTTTAAGACCCTAGAACTCTTCTTTTCTCCTTACGGTATACAAAAACATAACCGCCTATGCTCTAATTTTGGCTTCTTGGATGCTGGACAAAATTTGAGGTACACAAAATGGTTGGAATATTTTACAACCTTATCAAATAAAATCCTTAAATTTTTCCTGATAGCTTGCATTTAGTGGTTTAGGAACATATTTCTCAATCAAATTATAAAGAAGATTACCTTTCGTTTAGAACTGATATGCTCACTACAATGTTGAAAAAAAATCAATGTAATGGCTTGTTATAGCATGTTTGGTGTTAGAATAGTCTCATTCCCTCAACACCCAAATTGTATGATAATAGGTTCCACCAATTATCCACTACTTCAATGCCTCTTCATGAAGATAAAAATTGAATAATTTTGTCTAATTTCTAGACTCAAATAAGAAAAGGTAAACCTCTTTGATTAAAAAACCCTTTCGTGAAGCACTCCAACAACGTCATGGATTTTACACCAATGTGCAAAGCAGCACATTTATGATAACTGATTTAGAAACGTATCACTACCTAGACCTTTAGTGGAGAGACCAAATGACTTAATAAATGTATCACAAGATTCCCATGTAAATTAGACTGTGACCCTCATGATATTTTGTAGCTTCAATGTTCATAAAGTGTATAAGTAGAAGAAGATTAGTTGAGTAGCTACTCCTAACTTTCAATGCAATTTCTACTGCATGATACCTTAGCAAGTTCCATTTCTAGGGAAAGTGCACCACCAACGTACTGTAACACAGATGAATTTCATGCATTGATTCACTTTGCCTGTTCTATATCTCTATGATCCATCCAAACTATTACATTTCATCTTGCATCACCACTCCAAAAATAGTAACAGGAGAGTCATCTGCACCCACAGCAATAAGAGAGCACATAGCAGAAACACCCACATTGGAATGTTTTCACTAGACACTTGTTCCAATTTTTATGCTTCTCTAGTTTCTGCAGAGATTGCATGCCATATATCTATTGATGATTTCTAATTTGGACAAGGTGACAATATCAACTACTAGTTGTCAACAAATTTCTATAGATTCTAACCCAAGAAAATTTTCTTGTTATACAAGTTGAGAAGGATTAACCATTTTAACATCAACAAATTATTATCAGATTAGATAGAGGAAGAAAGGTACTAAATATGTTGATGTTGAAAAACGAGCTGTGTAGTTATTACCTTTTTACCTCCATACAGTCGCCCTCCTTCCATATCTATAAATGACTGTTGGCTGAACCTAAAGGATTTCCATATTCATCAAAGATCCTTGCTAGTGCACTGCTAGTGCCAACATCTATGCCGAGGTAGAGTGAACTGGAGATAGCAGAGGTCATCTCGATCACCTTGGTAAGAAAAATTGTGGGAGAATGTAAAAGGATTTGGGAGAGGTCTTGGGCCACTGCCACTCTTTGGCTCTCATTTGTATGTTTATAAGATACTACAAGGTTGTATTGAGAAGAAGCCTTAACAGAGAGAAAACTTAATCCATGCTCACATAAACAAGAGGGGATTAATTTCGGATGTCAGCGCTTTTGAAAATCACTTATTCTCTGTTGGTTCTTCAAATTGATCGAGCAGTTGAGTGAGAATCTTCCAATCAATCGAGAAGACACGTTAACAATACTGACTTCTTTTATGGGCAACTCATGCCTCCAGATCAGCGAATAAGACATGCAGACAAGAGATATTGTGGATCGAAAGGGAAACATCACTCTTTAATTCATTTTCTCCATACCTTTAATTGAAAAGGTGTTGTTGCTTAGATCTACCTATAAAACATGCTTCTAAAGCATTCCTTAAGGCTCAAAGGTGCAATTTTTTCCTTTTTGTAAAGCTTGTGAGCATGGATTTGGCTTGAGAAAGGCACTACTTTTTCATTAGTGCATGGAGAGTCACATCTTCTTGACCTTACCCCATCAATGGTCATGCTAACATGCTTTACAATTCATCCCATCAATTGTCAACCTGAGTCATTAATTCAGCAGCAACCTCGCCAACGACCAACAAAGGGAGGATTTATCGAGGGCATTGCTTATGCATTTAATGATTAATACAAAATCTGGAGGGGGTACATAGCTAGGTTGTCCCTGCGATTCTTGATGTAGAACGCATCTTCCAGTGGAACTATTAACATTAACTGGAAACTAATTTAAGTAGTGAAATCTCTCTAAAATTTATCCACACCTAATTCAAACTGTCCTCGAATCTCCTTGGTCAATCATTTTTTTTTTGGATTTGTCACAATAAATCATTTTTAATTTCAACTATTGTGGATTTTGAAACATTTGTCTTATAGAAATTTATAACAGAACCCTTCATTAAAATTTTGTATTGTGTAAAACTAGTTTAGGACCTACAATTCATTTATATCTTACATAAGTGAATTGGACCATAGGCCGCAATATTGGAACTGAGAGCTCTGATACCATTTTTCACATACCCCCTTGGCACCACACCACTAACTACCTATTGGCTCCACGGTTGGACATTTAGGTTCCATTAATATACTTATTTACTATAGTAAGAATTAACCATTCAAAATTTGTTGTGGATACATTACAATTCAGAAGAAAGAATCGGTCATGGGAATTCAACATGGTAAGCTTATGCAGTCATATTTCCAGTCCTTTGATAACACCATACAGCCAATAATGGAAATGTTAGCATAAATACATTGTAGCTAGCATGCTCATAGTCCTACTGGTATAGCCTAAAGTATTGTTGACATATAACTTAAGCATTATGAATTATTAACTAAATGAGCCTTAGTGGATGCAATTCACCCCATGATGCATAATGCATAACGTAATCCACCTAAATCACACGCTATACAATTTCACAGCTTAAAACATAGTTATTCATCATACATAGTGTCTCATGCATAATTATTCACCATATTTAAAATTGAGATAGCACATAAGTTTAAAGATGTGTCAACATAAAAATTGTTGCATAAAACCCACATATTATGTTCCTTCACTAAATTTAACTTGGATTACATTTATAGGTCATAATTGTCACATGCATCCTTATATAAGCATCTCAGAAACAAAGACAAGACATGCAATTCTACTCATGCATAGTAGTCACATGCAATTTGTTCAATCATCTCATAAGCAAAGAAAACCTAAGAAAATTATCTCAGATGCTAAATGAATTGAAAACATAAAGAGTAAGGAGCCAACATACAAAACATCCCATGTAAACTAGACTATCTAAAAGAAATGCCACTTGGAAAAACTGAGCACCACCACCCAACCTAGAACTGGCTTTCTCCATTTCACCCCAAGCCAAGAGTTCTTGCCATGGAGAAATGGCCCCTTTTTGATCTCTTCAAAGGGTATTTAATACACTCTTTCATGATATGGTTTCGATTAGTGGCTTCCCACTTTTATGGATCTTTTTTATCCATTTGTCTAGGCTTTTCTCATAAAATCTTGGATTTCTCTCCCGCAAAGCTTTTCCTCATTAAAGGTTGCTTTTCTCTTTTGCAAGGCTTTTATGTTTTTCTTAAACATAGCATCTTTCTCCAAGTAGGTAACTTAATGGATATTTATCTCCAACCCATCAAGCTTATCTAGAATTGGATCTAGAAGCCTTATCATGAAAGAATTATCCCTTCCCATTCACCAATGGGAGTTGGCAGGAATCTCATCTCTTGGTGTCTCGTTTTTCCAAGTGATTAAATT
Organism: Pinus tabuliformis; assembly: GCA_031772625.1. Lineage (NCBI taxonomy): Eukaryota > Viridiplantae > Streptophyta > Pinopsida > Pinales > Pinaceae > Pinus > Pinus tabuliformis. The sequence goes on from CM062809.1 coordinate 1,011,926,678, forward strand.
ATTTTATTTAATAATAAATTATTTACTCTCGTTGTTACACATCAGACCTAGCTTTTCTTAGCTTAGGTTAGTAGAGTTTTACATACAATGGAGGGGTGTTACATTTATAATTGAAATTTTTATTTGTGGAAACAAATATTCACACTTTTAGAATCAAAGTTTACACTCTTGAAAACATCTATAATGTTACTTTTGAAATCAAAAGTTAAAATTTATTACTCTAAAATGGTATGTTATAGAACAAATTTAATGAAAGTACTTAATAGACCAAATTTAGTGAAATTAACTTTTTTTATATTTGAAAATTTGATGGTAATATCATTTCCATAATGTACATATAGTGAAATCATTTATGTACGTCATAATCTACTATAATGGAGACACACTTACTTCATAATAACTCAATATAAGATCTTTTTAATTACATCTTTAGAGCTTTAAAAGTATTGATATAGAAAAACATAAAACTTAATCTCAATTCCAAATGAATGAGTCAAATAGACATGTTGGTTCTAGCTTTCTCTACCCATGGATATAACCAATGAATAACTAGTTTTCTCAACTCAACTCAAATATAACCAACTTGAACCCACTCAACTCGGAAAACTAATCGGAAAATTTGAATCAAATAAACTTATTAAATTGAGGAATTTTGCCATGGAGATTATTATAACCAACGCTTAAAATATTTAATTTACTAAGTTTTGCCAGGTATAAAGGAAGCCCACCCATAAATCTTTTGATCCTTACATCTAGTATTTCAAGATTTGTAAATTTGGCCAACCATGAGGATTGAAATCTAGAAATTTATTAGAATGTGCAAAGAAAGTATTCAAAAGATTGTCATTGCATATGTCAGTAGTAAGAATAGGCCCGTCCGAGTTGATTTTAGATAGTTCTAAAATCTCAACTAAAATCAAACCATTAATATTATCAAGATACTCCTGTAAAATCTATTAATATATAAACTCAAACTCATATAAATGAGAACCTTTAACTGATCAATGCTATAATTAATTTATCCACTAAATTGGTTTAAATACAAATGTAGGTCGTCCAACAAATAAAGTTATCTTATGATTTTTGGAATTGCACTTATAAAATTAAGTAAAAGCAATTTAAGCTTCTTTGAATTGATAATGACATTGGGTATCCTATCAATAAAATAATATCGAAAAGATCTAAGTAAACCATTTGACAATTGGTGATTTCTATAGAAAACCTACCATTAAATTGATTTGAATAAAGATACATTTCCCTTAATTTAATGATATTAGCAATAGGTTTAAATTCATTCAATATTAGTATATTGTGGGAGAGATCTATCTAGTTCAACTTAATAAAATTGGTAATGTCTTTTGTTATGGTAGTTAGTCCAATATGAGGAAGAGATAATTTAGGTATGCTCTGTGTGCATTTAAAGGTAAAAGAGGGTTAGCTGAAGAATTTTAGAAGGAATAGAACCAAAATGTTGAGGATTGAAATTGATAGCCATGTAAGGTGTGTCAACTTACCCAAATTTCACAGTATATTTCTAGAGAGATAGTTTCCATCGAAAAGAAGGTGCTCAATTTCTGCATCAAGACCAATTTGATTGGAATAGAACTGCAAAGATTATTCCATGAAAGATTAAATATTCTCATCGCTTTAAGCTCGCCCAGATAAACTGTAATTGAATCGCGGAGAAGAAAATTATAGATAAGGCCCAATGTTCTTAACAATTTAAACTGACCCAACTCTATCGGAATTCTCTGAAAAGTTAAGTACTTACAATGCTTTAATTTTTCCAAATTGGGGTGGAATTTTCACACCGAAAGAATTACCAAAAAGATTTAAAATATAAAAAAAATTAGAGGTTGCCAAGAGAGGGAGAAAGGCAACCCTCCAACCATGGCGAACCAAAAGCATCAGCAACGAGGTCAATGGAAACTACCCTTTTGGTGTGTAGTCTACAGAAGATGTCATACAATGAGGAAATGTTGTGGGAATTTACTACCGTCCAGTTGGAGGGCAAGCCAACTGGATCAAATGTGATGGTATGTCTGAAGGACAAGAGAGCATGCAGGTTTGTTTTATCATATGTGTGATTCATTGATGATGATACGAACTCATCTTCCTCCACCGTGCATTCAATGCCAGAATGACTATGGAGAAAAGTTAATTGAGTAGGCATGTGGTCATATGAAGGATGAGAATGGGAATACAAATGTTGAACGTTATCTGCACGTTGGTTGGTATGGGAATATGGGTTGTGAGTTGAGTACTTACTGGATATTGGTGTCGGAATAAAAGGAGGCACGCAAAAAGGAGACATCCATGCACATAAGCACTAATATTATCATCATCATCTAAATAAAATCTGTTTCTCCCATTCTCTAATTACAAAGTCTCTCAAAGCCTGTGAGGTGGTTAATGTACATAGGTTCACATATAAATAAGTGGTGTGCGAAGTTCGATGAGTAAGCTGGACCATATGATGAAACAAACGCGCGAGGAAGTTTTTGAAGGACTTTGTTCAAACTTACCCATTCATTCTTATAGAGTTAACCTATGTCATCCACTAGGGAAAAAAAATGAATTCTTTGTCAGTGATCCTCGGCGAGAACAAAATGTTGAATGTGATCTTCATTAGTGTTCCTCCATGACCACTGATGAAGTGGATGTCAAACTCTCTTTATTAATATTTATGAATAACATAAGTTAGTATTTACCTATGTTGCACAGGCACTGTCCCCTTAAAAACATAGCCTACCCTGTATCCCTGTGTTCCAGGGATTTGTGGATGCTTAAGAAAGATCCAGAAATTGTTGGATACTTTAATGGAGACTCAGAGACTTCCTTGCCATCCCTAAGATGTTATGAGCAGGTGTTAGGGATGTTCCAAACATACTTCAAGGACATCTTGATGCAGAGGAAGTCACATGTTGTTTTCCAAATCTGGCAGTGAGAGACCCTTTGTGATCTTTATAACCAATTAAGTAAATTTTATCCAACTATGATCAAATGGACGCACAAAGAAATTTTCTCTTTCGTCCAATAAACAAGGGGTCAGAGGTAAATCAGTAGTTGGAGGTTGGGACCAGCCCGCTGATTTCCATGCCAAGTAGATCCAAAGCCGACCAACTGATTGGGTCCCACTCGAGGTTGGAAGTTGACTTGGTTAGCACTCATTCCATATTAATTTAGTTGGAATAGTTTAGGGTCAGCCCCCCTTTTAAACATCACAACTCAATTCGGCTGAAGGAATGACTATGCAAATCTGGCCCAGAAAATGTAACTAACACAATTTAATTCCACACCTAGTCTAAATATGATTTCACCCTTGTGACCTCCTACTTACTCTACCAATATGTCACTCTTACAAGACAATTTCTACCAATTGAAATTAATGTAAATGGGCTCAACATAGGTTCAATTGATGTAAATGGCTCAACATAGGTATCATATGACAAAAAAAAAAAAAATCTACTCACATAGAGAATGGATACATTAGAAATCATAAAAGATAATAAATAGAAATTGCCTCAAAAGGTGCAAAGAGAGTGTGATAATATTGTTAAATTGGATTTTTTGAATTGGAAAAGTTGTACTTTGAGTTCAAATAATAATTGTTGTATTATATTTAGGTTGTTTACTATGTTTGTGTTAAGTTGGTAATACACAATCAAAATAATAATTGAAATATTGAGATGATGAAAGTTGAGTGAGATATAACTTACCACTAATTTTACTAATGAAAGATTTAAAACCATTGTGAAGAAATATTGATTTTATAGAATGGGCAATTTCTACTAAGAGGAAACAATAGGTACATGTTACTTTTGCCTCATTTTAGTAGTTCTATGTTGTTTGATGAAGAGAATTTAATAAATTGTTTTGCTTATCTCTAATATAGTGGCATTAAAAATGTATGTTGTATTCTTACTCTCATTTGTATTCCCTATTATTGATGATTATCTCATTTAGGAAATTATCTATAATTTTTTACCTCAACCCAAAGGACGAAAAAGTAGAAGAATATTACTATTGTTATATATCGGCTGCTTCGATAGTAGTTTTTTAATGACATAATTTGCTTAAAGAGATATTTTCTTAATGTATCACAGAGAGTTTCCATGGGTTCATTCACAGTGCATAAAGTTCTACATATGCATTTGTTGAGTAACTCAGAAACAGTGCATTTCCCATCTTCATGGAGTCCCGTAGTTTGTCTATACATATCAAACAGGTCGTGGTGCCATATAGACACTTTTATTAGGAATGAGATCTTCTTGTCACCTACATGTTAACTAAACCTTCGGGATTGTATAAATATTTGTTTCTTTCATCAATAAAGCACTGAAGTTATTGTTGCGGAGTTTACATGGCCCTGTACAGTGGTGTCAGAGCCCCGTTGAAGATTACAAACTCCATGTCTGGTGTTTTTTTTTGCTAAGGAGGTTTTGTGTGAAGTTTGTGAAGGAAAGTTGGAATGTGTTAAATTTGAAGAGCCGAAGCGACATTCCCATTGGGTGAGTAGGTTGTGATGACCAATTGCGTCGTGGGCAAAGATCGAGTCAAAGTGCGAGCATATTAATATGTGTGCGCTACATAAATTAATATGTGTGAATATCATTAATAAGGTATGGATGTCACTAACCTATTTTCTTTATGCCCTCTGCAAACCGCACATGCCTCTTGATCTCGTTCCTGTTTTCTACTTCCTTGCCTATGTGTTGTCAGAATCTAGTTTTGTGGGTTAGTGTTCAACAGTTGTCGAATAAGCGCAATCTGCATAGTATTTTTGTGCTATATATCCTGATCTAGCAGAATAATACTATTTTGATTACCAATTGAGGGTTTTCAATCATAGATTGACCAGAACACCTATAGCGTCGACCAATAATGGTAGGGTACATTGCTTTCGCCTCTGGAACATAAATGAAATAACAAGATGATCAAAGTATAACCCAAGTGGAGAATTTTCCATCGAAATATCTCCGTCAATATCTTGGAGGTCAACGAACAAAGCATAGAAAAGGTGAATTTGAACCTGTTTTCACTGTTTTGAATGGTGTCCAACATAAAGTGTTTATGTAAATTTAAATAAATATGATGTTTTCTTTTGATCATTGGTCGAAATATTTTTTGGGAACCACATTATTTAAACAAAGTTTCACAGCTATGTAAAGGAGGAATTTGGAAATAGTTTGGGAACAAAGTTTTTTAAGGTGCGGTCAATTTTTAAGAATGTTACTTAACATGTCAGACATTCTTTCGGATTAAGGGGGAATGCTAACTAATCCTTTTGGATTGTTAGTGTAAATAGTTAGTTGTAGATTTTGTTTTGGTACCATCCAAACATAATTGTCTAGTAATGAGATTATGATTGTATAAATATTTGTTTCTTTAATCAATAAAGCACTGAAGTTATTATTGTGGAGTTTACACGGGCATGTACACTATAATATAAGATGTGGTAGCTATTTAAAGCATGGTTCTTATGTTGCCAGCAATGGAAAATTTTTATAACTCTACATCATCTAATGGACCTACTGGTGAGCTCCAGTATTGTAGCAATAATGCTACAACTCCTGGGGCTTCCTGTCTCTTAATTTTATCAACCCGGTAGTTCGTACAAACTTGGAAGCGACGGTGCTGTATGCACAAGTACTAGCTCTTGTCGCAGCTGTCGCTTGGTCAGCTGGCACAAGTCCGCTAGGGCTCAAGCCAACTTCTATAGGCTCACAGAAGAAGCTTTATCAATGATGGACGAAAGCTAGCTCAAAGAAGACTAATCTACTTGGCAAAAATGAACTGAAAGCAAATTAAAACATGGAAACCCTAGGAAACCCTAATTTAACTAGTCTAACCTCTATGATGCAAAGAATGTGAGGGAAAATTCTACCAATGATGCCATTACCTCTAATAAGTGAAAATGCATGAATCTAATCTACTTGCATCTTAAAAGACATGTTTTTGCATTTTTTCTTTAAGTGGACGGAGTGATTGTGATTTTGTGCTTATTAGGGTTTGGTTGTGCAGATGTGATGCGGAAGGAAGGAAAGCTTGGGAAAGGTTGGGGAGGCTAGGAGAGGTCCCCAGAGATCCTTAGCATCAGTCCACAGAGGTTCCTCACGTTCAGAGGCTCAGCAACCGAGTGAGTGGCCTCCTACAGGATGTCTGCAAGGGATTCTACAGGAACCGCAGGGGTTGGAAGTCTACAAATTGCTACAGGATGGCCTACCGTGGGTGTTTGAAGTGATGGAGGAGTGATGGAATGGTAGGGGAAGATGTGTAAGGTAGGAATAAGGCTGGTGATGGCTCAGGAGTGGAGAAGTAGGATGGAGAACGAGTGTATGAAGTGGGTTGATGGATGAAAGGTGATAACAACGAAATGTCTAAAGGATGGAGTTACGTGAGGAGTGGAGGAGTTTGGGAGATAACAGAGTGGAGCAGAGGTCGAGGATGTGGTTGTATGCGTGATCAAGACGAAGAAGGAGGTAATAGAATGATGAAAAGCAGTGTAAATGAAACAAATGGCTTATGACTGTCACCAAGATGAAGATTCATTAACCTAAGCTACCTGAACTCAATGAACAGCAAGATAAAGCGTGTAGAGGAATGTGCACGAAGCAGTGATCAAGGTGTATGGTGCAAGAGTGAAGTGCATGGAAAGATCTATCATAAACGAGACTATGTTGCAGCATGTATAAAGTGAAGAACTGCGTATTTTTGTGGCTGGTATAGGCTGCACTCGAATCTCCAAATAGAGATGGCAGTGGAGACTTTCTCAACCCTTTTTGTTGGAGCTCCAAGAGATTATATCTATCCTCCTATCAAGCTTAAGCAACTGAAAGCAAATCACCATAAACTAGTCCTATCTATGCTCATGAAAACAACTAAATTACCAAACTGTGAATTCGAGTTGCATGTGAAAATAAACAAACTCAAAGTGCTGGAACGAAATGCAAACACATTACAACACTGAGGAGATCTATTGCTCTCAGGTTGAGCCCTAACCTGAGAGCTATAGCTCCTTGAGAAAACTCAGAACTAGATCAAAATCTGCCTTCTTTATTCATAATCTGATATCATGCCAAATTGGCTTACACAAAAAGAACTACACCGAGCTGTGCTCAAAAATTACAATAGTAATGCGAAAGTTTCAACAACCTATCAAAGGCTACGGCCTCCATACTTATGCAAAAACGATCATCCAACAGGTGTCCTTGATTTTAGGAGCTCGGCTGTCCAACTGAAGTTTAACTTGCTGATCCTGTAGGACAGTCATAATTGCTGTTCCTGTAGAACAGTTATAACTGTTATTCCTGTAGAACAGCTGGCTGCTTCTAAGCTCGGTGGGGAGATGGATTGGAGCTCGGAGCTATGGTGGGAATCACGAGGAGGGTCCCAAGACTGTGGACATCCTCTCCTAAAAACCAGCAGTGCCACCTCATTGTCTCCTTGTCTCCTTTTCACGTGATCTTTTCTCCCTTTTAATGCAAAAACCTGAAATCATAATGCATTAGTCACGTAGATAAAATGTCTTCCCTTCTTCCTACAAACAACACGAATAAACTAAGAAATGCATGCATAAGCAGTAAAAAGTGAATGGTTTGAGCAAAACAAGTAGGCCAAATGAGCCCAAATTATACCAAAAATTGGGGCTCATCATGACCCCCCAGCTAAACTATTTGCTCATCCTTGAGCAACTTTGCCCTGGCTCATCGTCTTTGGCCGAGAACTAGAGCCCAGAGCATGCTTTTCCTCCCCTGATTTTGGTGGTTCTGCATTTTCTGCCGAGGGTGGCGCTTCTTCCTTTCCCGTTTTTGGCGGCCCTGCCTTTGCTGCCCCTGGTGGTGACAAAGGTGATGCTTCCTTCCCCTTTCCTATTTCCTTGAGCCGGGCTTCGGAAGGCGACTGGCCTATCTTTCGTGTCCAAGAAGTTATTTTTGGGCTCCCCTTTTCGGGGGTGGCTGATGTTTTAGAGGGGGTTCTTGCACTGGGTGAAGTAGGGACGTCCCCTGAAGTGGTTTGGCTGCTGGGTGGAGGCTGTGGCTTGCCCGTGGTCATCCTCTTGCTTCTCCTGGCTCCAGATGGTAGAGAGGTCTCCCTCTCCGTTTTCTCCTTCGGTTTTGGAGGTGTACTAAGGGCAGCCAGTGCCGCTGCTGCCTCCTTTTCGAGAATGCCAGCCTTCTCTTTCTTGCGTTTTGCTCTCTCAGAGCTCCTTGTAGAGGGCCCCTCCTCTTCAGATTTCGGGCTTCCTGAAGAAGGCCCTCTCTCTGCCTTCAGACTCTCTGTAGGAGGCTGTTTCTCAATGACTTTCGGGCCTCTTGTAGAAGCCCCTTTTTCCAATTTCGGGCTTCCTGTAGAAGCCCTTGTCTCTGTCTTATGGCTTCCTGTAGAAGCCTGTGGTTTCACTTTCGGGCTTCCTGTAGAAGCCTTTGTCTCCGTTTTTGGGCTTCCTGTAGAAGCCTGTTCTCCAACGATTTTCGGGCTTCCTGTAGAGGCCTTGGTCTTTGCTTTTGGGCTTCCTGTAGAAGCCTGCTTCTCACTGATCTTTGGGCTTCCTGTAGAAGCCCGTGTCTTCGTTTCCGGACTTCCTGTAGAAGTCTGTTCCTTAGTGATTTTCGGGCTTCCTGTAGAAGCCTGCTTCTGTTTTCCTGTAGGTACAGGTGTCTCCGTCTTTGCTTGCTTACCTGCTTGAATTTTGTTTTTTTCTTTGGTTGCAGGTGCTGTTGAGGTACTTGGGCTGACATGGACTACCTCAACTTTGTCCATTCTGCCTTTCATCCTCTTTTCCCTTGCTGACAGGATAGGTGTGCCACCCTTTTCTTTGTCCTTCTTTTCCTCAGCCACCGCTTCCTTGTCTTCACTGCTGGAGGAGCCACTATCTTCGATCAACATTTTAATATCCCCATCTTTGGTCAAATTGCGGAAGGATTCCCATGAGAGGGGGACCTTATATGAGTGCAATGCATCTTCCACAAGCAGTTTTATTAACCCATGGTGGGCTATCTGATCAGGTATGCCCTCTCTTAGCTTTGTAGCACACTCCATTAGGGACTGCAGGAGATAATAAGGGATGCTCAGTTTTTTCTCTATAGGAAGGTCGATTCGTTGCCTCAACTCACCGAGTAACCGAAAGTGATATGCATACACGATGCTGAACCGGCCTTCACAAGTAATATATTTCATGATTTGCAAACTGACTTCATTCCAAGGTGGTGATAGGCTCGTTCTTCTCACCCCATTTTTATCCTCCGAAAATTCTTCCTCAGGTGGAAAGAATTCCTTCTTTGCCTGCTGACTCAGCTTTCTCTCCTCTTTATCCCACGGCAGACCCATGGGAAGTTCTGTGATCCGACCAATATGTTCTGGGGTGAGTTTGAGGCTTAGACCTCTGAAGCTTACTGTGGCCAGTGTCTGGGATTTAGGCTTCAAAGCCTGCAAGAATTCCTCGGCTACTTCATCATCGTAGCCCTCCAGCTTATCACAAAAAGGCATCCATTGTGCTTTGGTGAAGAGCTCTACCACTGCCGGGTTTCTCCTTAATTTGGTGGAATCTGTGGGTTCTCGCCTGATAAACCCGCTCGGCATGATGAACACGGGGGTTTTGACTAAAGGTGACAAATGCAAAGGAGATTCGGTCTATTTTAGGCAGAGCATGCATACAATTCACAAAACACAGTCTAATTATACTGCTATCCTGTAGAAGCGATAATATAGGCACAACAATCCGATATTTTTATGACCAGACTGTGAATAATGATCTTGCCACCTTTGAAAGCCAATTGCGGAAGGAGTTTCAGGGTTACCTTTTTTCTGCCACCTTTTCTTACGTGAGGAATTCACCTTCCTGTAGAACTGCGTTCCTGTAGAGATTGCTTCCTGTAGGACTGCGTTCCTGTAGAAATTGTTCCTGTAGGAGCAGTGTGCAAACTTCGGGGAGGACTATAGTTGGCCAGCGGTCGAGATGTGCTTCACCGGCGTTCTGGTAGCCGAAAGCTCGGTGTATCAACGTGCAGAGGAAATCAGAGGAGCCACTTGAGTTTTGAAGTGGAGATTGATGAATACATGCGCATAATCTAGCCGATTAGATTTTGAATCGGCGCAGCTCGTGGCGCGGGGGGTGAGTTGTCCCCGCCGGACCGTTGGGCGACGTCACCCATCATTCGCCTGCATATTCACTCACTGCCGCATTCATTCCCACAGATCTGCCGCCGCCCTTTTCGGTTAAACTCGTTTCTCGGTTGACGGGACTATCCTCACGTGCGTGCTGCGTATTTTCTTTGTCGTGGCTGCCACCCAAGCATCCGACTATACCATAACTAGCCGACGTGGCTAGTTAACTGGTCATACGGCCACTCAACCATTCATTTCTATGCCATGCAAACAAATCAAAGTAATACTCATGCGATTTGGTGGAAGGAAGGGTTGAGACACTTACCTGCGCGCAGCTGCACACGATTTTTCGGTTTTTGGACGACGGTGAGCGGATCTACCTGCTGCATGCAGCTTACACAGTCCCGGAGGCTCATGGTTACAGGATGCTGGCGATGGAGTGGATGCTCTGGTTGCCTGCGCCCGTGTGTTGTTTGCAGAGGGCAGTGCTGTGAATGGTATCCACTCATGCAGGTTTGACTGGTACATGATTCCCGCGGGGTGCCTTGTAACAGTCTCGCCTCCTTGGGTGCATGCTGCACGACGATGGATAGAATCTTCTGATCACGCTCCCGGAGCTTCTGATGCTCGACATGGATGTGGTATGAGCTCTCGGTGCTTGTTTTTCTTTGACAAATGGCTTTACCACGAGAACTCATTGATCTGGTTTGCTGGTGCAGGGATCTTGGTTGCATGGCGACGAGGATGGTGGAGCAAGGTAACAGCAATGTTCAGGGGTGCCAACAGTGGCATGCATGCATCCTACCCATTCCTCAGCCGCTAGATCTCCGTTTGAAACAAATTTTTGGCCGTCCCAAACTTCTACAGGAAGTTTCCTGTAGAACACAGAGCTTCCTGTAGAAATTTTGCACTTTCCTGTAGAAAATCCGCGTCTTCCTGTAGAAAGACTGCATTTTCCTGTAGAAAAACTGCATCTTCCTGTAGAAGATTCAAACCATGATAAAATTGCACATACCTTGAAAAAACATTGGGATTCTTGGAGGAGGTGCTGGTGAGGTCCCTTGATAGCGTTGAGGGCCCTTGGCTCGGATTAGAGAGGCTTCTCCTCCATAGAACATCTGCAACCTGCATGCAATTTTCATATTGTGCTTATTATTTTTTCTTTTTTTTTTTCTCTTTTTTTTTTTTTTTTTGGAAAGATAACAAGGGCACCCCAAAGAGGTTTTCACCCTTGCTACCTGCCTTGAGCACCTCAGAGAGGTTTTCACCCTTGCTACCTGCCCTGAGCACCTCAGAGAGGTTTTCACTCAAGGATCTTTTTAAACCTTTTCTCTTTTTTTTTTTTTTTTTTGAAAAAGAAATAGGAGCGCCTCAATGAGGTTTTCACCCCTACTACCTGCCTTGGGCGCCTCAAAGAGGTTTTCACCCAAGGATCTTTATTTATTTATTTATTTATTTATTTTTTTTTTTTTTTTCAGATCTTCTTTCAGGGTGTGCCAGAGGCAGAGGCAGAACCCCTCTCTATGACCAATACAGATTTCTCCATAGTTTTGATAAACTCTTGTCTTGAGAGAGGTCTCCTGTAGATCTTCAATCGATGCCCATTGACGAGCATGGGAGTGGCTTCCTCATCAATGGTTCGAATGAGGACAGATCCATTGTCATGGCATTTCTCCACTGTATATGGTCCTAGCCATCTGGTTCTCAGCTTCCCCTTGAAATCTTTGTATTTGGAATCATACAACAAAGCCCAATCTCCCGGCTGAAATTGCTTGTCATGGAGATGTTGGTCATGCCACACCTTCCTCTGAAGTTGAACCACTTCTGAGTGAAGGAGGGCCTGCATGCGGTGCTCGTCCAGGCCATTCAGCTGCAGCAGCCTTTCTTGTTGTGCATGGCTGAGATCTAGGTCCAGCTGAGCTGCCATCCTCAAAGTGTTATACTCAAACTCAATGGACAACAAAGCTTTCTTCCCATAGACCAGCTCATAAGGTGTGAAGCCGGTGGTGGTCTTCCAAGTGGTGTTGTAAGCCCATGTGGCCTCAACCAGGCGATCTGCCCAATCTTTTCTGCTACTGCTCACCACTTTGGTCAAGATCCCTTCTAATGCTCTATTGGTGACTTCCACCTGCCCATTTGCTTGAGGATGATAGGGAGTGGAAGTCCTATGCTTGATCTTGTGATGAGCTAGGAGATCTTCAACCAGGTTGGAGGTGAACTGGCTCCCTTGGTCGGTGACCAGCTCTCTTGGATAGCCAAACTTATAGAAGATGTTCTCTCTTAGGAACTCGGCCACCTTCTCTTCTGTTGCTGCTTTGATTGCTTTGGTCTCTGCCCACTTTGTCAAATAGTCAGTACACACAATGATGTAGGATCTTTGCCTCGAAGAGGGATTGATTGGACCCACAAAGTCCATGCCCCACTTCTCAAATGGCTCAAGAGTCACTTGAGGTTGGAGAGGCATCTTATCCCTTTGGGTTGGTTTCCCCATTCTTTGGCATTGGTCACACTGACTGACATATCTTCTGACATCTTGATGAAGTGTGGGCCAATAGTAGCCTGCCTGCAGGATCTTGAAGGCAGTTCTCTTTGCTGCAAAATGCCCTCCACAAGGCCCATCATGACAAGTGAGGAGGATATCAAATACTTCCTCCTCCCTTACACAACGCCTTAAGATCTGATCGGGGCCAAGCTTGAACAGGTTGCCCCCGATCCAAGTAAATGAGGCACTTTTTCTGATGATTCTGCTCTTCTCTTTTGAAGAGAGATGCGGAGGGAACTGAGCTGAAACAAGGTAGTTTGCTATATCAGCAAACCATGGAGAGAGTGCTGAGATAGAAAACAGATGCTCATCCGGCATCTGGTCATCCACCTTCCCATCTTCATCTGCAGACAAATCCAATCTAGATAAAAAGTCAGCAACAACATTTTCTCTACCTGGTTTATCAACAATGGTTAGATCAAACTGCTGCAATAAAAGTAACCATCTAATAATACGAGCATTCACATCTGGTTTATTCATCAAATATCTAATAGTAGCATGGTCAGTATGTACAAACGTCTGGTAACCAGTAATATAATGTCGGAACTTGTTCAATGCATGGACCACAGCCAAGAATTCCTTCTCAGTTACAGTGTAATTCAGCTCAGCTTTGGACAAGTTTTTGCTAACAAAGTAAATGGCATATGGAAGTTTCTGCTCAACTTGTTTTAAAGTTGCACGTATGGCTTTGTTCGAGGCATCAGTGTGGATGTGGAAAGGTAGGGCCCAGTTTGGACCTCTCAAGATTGGTGCTGACACCAACCTGTCCTTTAACTCATTCAAACTCTTCTGACAATCGTCAGTCCACTTAAACTCCACATCTTTTGCCAATAGGCCAAACAATGGTGAGGCTAGCTTGCTGAAATCTTTAATGAATCTCTGGTAGTATCCTGCTAATCCCAAGAAACTCCGGACATCTCTTACCTTTTGAGGAGGTGGAACCCTCTTGATGAGAGCAATTTTGTTAGGATCCACCTGCAATCCTTGGGAAGAAATGGTATGGCCTAGCACGGTCCCTTCAGTCATTAGGAATTCACATTTTTCAGGACTGAGGGACAGGTTCATCTCGGTTCATTTGGTTAGGACTTTCCCCAGGTTGGACAATGCTTCCTGGAAGTTGGCCCCATAAGGAGTAAAGTCATCCATATAGATTTCCACTGCATCATGGACCAGCTCCGAGAAGATGCTCAAGACGGCTCTCTGAAAGGTAGCAGGAGCATTGCATAGCCCAAAGGGAAGGACTCGATAGGCAAAGGTACCCCAAGGACAAGTGAAGGTGGTCTTATCTTGGTCTTCCGGGCTGATTTGGATTTGATTGTACCCGCTAAACCCATCTAGGAAAGAGAAGAACTTCTTTCCTGCCAGTCCATCCAACACTTGATCTATGAAAGGTAGAGGGAAATGGTCTTTCTTGGTAGCTTTGTTCAGCTCACGGTAATCCACATAGATTCTCCACTTCCCATTCTTCTTGGGAACCAACACTAGAGGGGACACCCATTCACTATCTGAGATGGGGTAGATGAATCCGGCATCCAACAGTTTTTGCAATTCTTCCTTGACAATGTCCTTAAGGGCAGGATTCATTCTCCTCTGCGGTTGCCTAACCGGTTTACAGTCCTCTTTGATATATATGTGATGAGTACAGACCGAAGGATGGACTCCTTTCATCTCCTTATAGCTCCAAGCAAAAGCATCTAGGTGGCTGGCCAACAGGCTACACAACTCCTTTTCCTGAGAAGGAGATAGGGAGGAGCTGATCTTCAATGCTCTCTCAGGGCCGAACTCCACATTCTTAACTCTGGGAGTGACAGGGTTGGTTGTACAAAGATCCACTAAGGTGCTAGCTTGGGCATCCTCCACCAATTTTTCTAAGGGTAGTGCACTGGAAGGTGGGTTTTGGATCAAGTTCTCGATCAAGTCATCCTCGGTTGGGGGGTTTCTTCTAGTGGTATCTAGGGTACACAGAGGTGCTGAATACACCTCGTCTTCTTCTCCCTCTTCCAACCAGAGAGGTAAATCATGCTCTAAAGAGGGTTGGGCAGGAGGGTATAGGACTAGTTGCTTGGACATGGGACCATTTTTGATGGTCATGTTTCCTGCCCGACAACTGATGTAAGCATTTGCAGTAGCTAACCAAGGCCTTCCTAAAATGAGAGGATATCCAGTAAGCTTGGCCTTTGGTTGCAGAACCCGGAAGTCTGCAGGGTATTCCCAAGAATCAATGGAGACCATGACATCCTCCACAATCCCTTCGGGAGTCACGGTGGAGCGATCTGCTAATTGCAGTACTGTCGAGGTCTTCCTCAAGGAACCCTTAAGATTGAGTTTAAGAATGGTATCCCTGGTCATCACATTGATGGCCGCCCCCAGATCAATCAAGGTGTGGGGGATAATGGTGCCATTGATGTGAACATCTACTACAGGACTTCCAGGATCTAGGTACTTTGGGCAGATGACTTGTCCTAGCATAAGGTCAGACAGTTGTCCTATGACATTGATAGTTGAAGCGTCTTTCTTCCATCTGCCTGGGTGTTTGAAACACTTCTCCTTAACCAGCTTGTTATATATTGGCACATCCTTGATGGCTTGGAGAAGTGGGATTTTTACACACAACTGCTTGAGCTCACCCAAAAGCTCATCTTCTTCTGGGTTAGGTTATGTGGTGGCTGTTAGCCTCTAAGGAAAGGGTGGAATAGGCTTTGGTTCACTCTCCTGATGGTCTTCCTCATCCTCTGGGGGAGGAGGCTTGCGATCTGGAAGATTCTTTCCAGATCTAAGATTGATCTCCTGGATCTCTGTTGTGGGGAAAAGTATCCGACTCGGAATGACCCTATCCCGACTCTAAGGGTGATAGTTCCTTAGCAACAACTGAAAGTGAAGCTTTGATAGTTTTCCTTTATGAAAATACAGAGAAGGAAGAAAAGATTGACCAACTGATGTCTTTCACTTTTGTCGATCCTGTCTTCTCTCTTTGCCTCTTGTTCCCAGCTCCTTGCTCCCTTGCCGGCCCAGCTACACACAGATCCTGCAAAAACGAGAGAAGGAAACTACAAGAAACATGTACTCATAACTGATGCATGGATTAGGATGAATCAAATATACAGATGAAAACAATACATCATTGCAATACAAGTATATAGGAGAACATCAAAGCTTTATTGATAGAAGAAAAAGGTTCTGAGAAGGTTACAACCATAAATGGCTCCAATCCAGCAGCACCTCCCCAGCAGCAAGAAATCTCCTCTTCCCCTCTATAAAAGCAATCACCCAATAGCTCTAACTGTAAACCAACAGCACTTCCTTGCTTTGCACAAAATTCCAGCCTCTAGAGCTCATAGGAGAGAGCTCAATATATAGATGAATTGAGAAAGGATGAGTCAGCTTGCAACTGATGTGTAGTTGCCTTGTGTCCTCTCTCTCTTCAGTTAATCTTTAGTTGATCTTCAGTTCTTGAGTCCACTTGGTGAACCTTGCTTCCACTTGGAGAAACAAAGCCTCTGACTCATCACAAGGCGAAATACCTGATCCAAGTGTCATTTTTGGAAGATTCCAAAGCAATGACTCACTGTGCCACTTGTCCTTTCTCGCTCAGCGCAGGTGGCCTTCATTGGTTTTGACTTTCAGCGTAGGTACAAGGAGGAGCAGTTGACATTCAGCGCAGATGCTCAGTGGAGCAGCTGACATGATCCAAAAATAGCCTATTTTTGAGTGTTTTCAGGTGGAGAACTGATAGGAAGTGCTGTGGTTTGCTGACCTTGTTCCTCTAGGGGTAAGAACAACATGTTTAGGGGCTGAGGATCCCTGTAATTATTAACATTTCATGCTCCATGCTGCGAGGCACAAAAATGTCTATAACAGTTGCCCCCTAAAGTATGAGGTCATTTATCGGGTGAAATGCTTTATCCAGAGGGTCCGAAGTTCATTCAAGTGCTGAGAGGTGCCCTGTAATACAATACAATACAATACATTATTTTTCATTATGTTTTCATGATCTAGCTGAGGCGGGCATTCCCATGCTTAGCTTTATAAATACATTTTGGTACATAGAACAGAAGATCGTCTGATGGTAGACCGATAATTCTCTGCTGAAATTATCATCCTTTGAGTAGGATGATCATCTGCTGCAATGATGTACATGACAAATGCTTTTATATTTCCTGAATATGTATCGCAGCCCGGATGGATGAAACTAGATCCGGGGTCTTCAAACTCGTTCGATCTTCACTCTAAGTACAAGTCGATCCATGTGAGAATTTCGCTGAAGTCGAACATGGAAAGACATCGCTTGATTACCGGTCAATGATGAAAACCGTTAACAAGCGCGAGAGGAATCATCGATAATGATAATGACCCTCAAGTTACTGCAGTACAATTCACGTGGCGTGAATAAAGGACTTGGCGTCGAACGCCACGCAAAATCTTCTGGTCGAAGGTCATTGATGTATACCTGTCGCCGGAAGTGAGAAACTTGCCATTGAGGCATGCAAGCTTCAAAGTACTGATGGGGTTGTTCCTAGATCAACTTCTTGGATAATGAGCTGAAGTCGACAAAAAGCGATCCGTCAAAGGAGGGCCTTAATGAATCCCACATCAATGACACGGAACGGAGCTAATGATTTTAGTGGAGGTGAAAACAAACTGTGACATATGATTCAGGGTGGCGATCATGAATGGATGAAGGATAATGTATGGCAGTGGATGGGACACGGTTGACACTTTCAGAATGACCTCTCTTGAACATATAACAACACTGATGCGATGGATCGGTAGCATTACCCCAAAATGTGGATGGTTTGGTGAAGACCATGGTGATGAGACCGGTGAATGAAACAACCCAACCCGATGTGGTACGAAAGAAAAGTGTCATGTTCAAGAGCGACTTGCTACCATTAAGCTTTGATGTTCTCCCAATTTTTCCCCAGTCATTTCTGACCAGTACCTCTTTATTTTTGTCAAGCTTGAGGAGGATAACATATGCTTGTTCTATAACCTGCCCTTCGGGCAAGCCCATCGCTATGATTTAACGAGCTTAGCGATAGGGAAACTCGTTCTCGTCTAAAGACAAGTTTGTCGCTATTTAATCATTTTAACGAGTCTAACGACAAGGAAAACTCGGTCCTTTTCATTTTTAGAGAGTCTGAAAAGGTACAGAAAGTTAACTCCATAATTCCTTTTTCGTCATCTAATCCCTTAAGTCCGAAAAAGTATAAAACAATACAGAAGGGATGGGTGTTCGGTTGCTTTAACGAGCCGAACAAAACAAGCGCTCGATCTTTTTGTGCAATAATCCCTCAGGTCCAAAAAGATTAAAATCTAGAGGAGGGATAGCTCTTCCGGTCGCTTTAACGAGCTGGAAGGCCAAAACTCGGCAAACTTTTCATATTTTATGAGTCAGTGAAAAGAGCTCAAAGAAGACTCGTCTTTTGAGGAACGAGTGATTAACAGGGCAGCAGCAGATTCCAGGTACAAGTTGGAATATTCCAATCACGGCAGTGTCACAAGGATGGCTAAGTGAAATCACTCTTCGCAGCTGTTCCTCAAAATGGGTAAACAAACATATGGAGATGAACGATTGGCCAAATGAACGGATGGAGGTGAGACTGCAAGAACACGACCAAGGGCTTTAATATGGCTGTCAAAGGTTACATTCACCAAGGCTATTTACCGGTTCATTTTTTCTGGGTGAGCTTGAACTCTAGGCGAAGATTGCTCACAACTTATGTTTATTTTTTAACGAGCATGAACTATGCGCTAAAACTGCTCGGATCTTGCGTTTATTTTTTAACGAGCATGAACTATGTGCTAAAACTGCTCGAACATACCAGTCATAATACAAGAAACGCCTCAGGTGAGATAGCTATTTTTTAAGGAGCTTTATCTCACGAAGCTATGCTCCTATTTGGCAAGTTTTGACTTTTGCCCCACATCCTTTCTTTATGCAAGCTGGAAACGGCTAATCCTACGAGTTTAACGGGTTAGACCTACAGGTATAAAGGGAGGACCTAAAAATTTAAAAAATAAATAGTCGTCCCACGCTTGCACTCCAAAAGGTTTGCATGCCCCCAGGTATAAAGTATAATTTCGAGGCGCTGCCTCTTACTTATTATCCGAAAAATGGTTTTGCTTGCTGCCGCAAACTAAACTCTGTTTTCGGCGGTGTCTATCATTAGGTTGCTAAGGATGGTGACTACTTGTTGTAGCAATTTCATCTCTTTCTTTGAAGACTGCCCCTTCTTATCCTTCAAAACATATTGTTTTAATGGGTGAGGCTTGACATTCAAAGATGGTGGCTACTTGCTGCCACAAATGGATCTCCTCCTTAGGAGAGCCTACCTTTTTAGACAAAGGGAGATGATCTTTTCGCTCACATAACTTTGACAAAAGAATCTTATTCTAGAACAACCCTCTCTTCCTTCTTTCGGACGGGGTACGGACTAGTCATATTCTTCTGCGGAAATCAACTTTATACCCAGGGTTTCCTCTGCCCAAGGCAGGCCAGGGTGCATGCCCCCTGGGTCCCAGTTATATCTTTCCGAATCACTCGCATTCATCGGGAAGTAGAACCGGGGGTGGAGGCATTTCTTGAGTGAATAAGCCGTTTAGGGATGGTATTTGACTATTTGCGATGCGTGATCCTGGAAATGAAAGTTGGTCTACGAGCTTGACCATTCTTCCTTCGTGCGGAAAACACATGACTCTAAAGAGCGAGGATACTATTGCCTCCATGCAATATATATAGTCTCGTCCAAGGAGTAAGTTATAAACCAAGGGTCCCTGGATGACCATGACGTTCATATGAACTGTCTTCCCCTTCAATGTAATGGGAACATTGGGGAGAATCCCTAACGGGCGACTGGTTCCTTTATCAAAACCTGAGAGATTTCTTAACTCAGGTAAAAGCGCCGGGGAACCCAGTGCTTTCCAAGCAACAGAGGAAAGGATACTCACAGACGCCCCTTCATCAATGATAGTACCAGCCATAATCATTCTATAGATCTGGACAATGATTCTGAATGGTATACTGGCTGGTAACCGGGGTCTGCCTAGTTGATTCCAATCAAAGGATACAACCAGGTTGCTTGGTGGTGGGACCGAATATACGGCCGGATATGACCCTGATGATGTTCCTTCCTGCGATAAAGGAATGGGCGCATTGCCCTGACGCTCATCAGAGTCGGTGCTGATGAAAATAACCTGGATGGCGTCATCCTTATTCTCTTCAGTGAGGGTGTCGCATGAAGATGATTCTTCGGCGACGGTGTCATTTGAAGATGAAACTTCTGAAGCTAGAACCGGGTCAACTGCCGTATCGACCTTAGGACTTTCGTCCGGTCTGGATTCAGTAGGTTCATTTTCAGTGACTGACGCTTCAGCCGACCACTTGAGCGGGCCAGCTGTATTTTTAACCAACGAAGGACTTGGCACGAGTTTTTTGTATCCAGGAGGAGGTTTTACCGGTGAAACCGGACGATCTTCCAAAACTCTCTTCGCTTCGTCTAAGAAGGGACAACGGTGGATGGCATGACTGCCTTCACACAACTTACAGGGGAATCTTACTCCCCCTTTTTGTCTTGATCCTTCACTTTCGCTGGTTGACGGAAAGCAATCAACCTGATTGTCAGAGGTTGATGCCCCCGAATTGTGCAGACGAGGGGACCAGTCCCTTAGTATCCGGGGAATACAGGGACAATCTCTGTGGAAATGGTCTCCTCTACATATGACACATGGCGATTTAGGCCCGGTCTGTGCAGTGTGTGGGTTTTTGTCAGATGCCTTTTGCTTGCCCCCAGTCGCCTTAGGCTCCTTCTTCTTCTTCTCTTTCTTCTTCTTCTCCTTCTTCTCCTTGGGAGGCTGACTTTTGCCGGCTCTACCTTGCGAAGATGAAGGATTGGAGGAAGAGTTATCAGAAGTAGAAGGCTGGTGGGCAGCTCTAGACTGATCTAACAGTTGACTCGATTGATCAGGAACCATGGTGGCCTGAACTACATTGGTTGAGAACAGCCAAACTGGCAGGCCTATTGTCAGTCCTGGAAGCGACAATGTGGCCATATGGGGCGCACCAACTTCTCCCCAAGAGGAGAAGGGACTAGGACTTCCATCTTGTGGACTTCCTTGGTTGGGGCGTTCCATGTTCTCAACTTACAGATCAACGCGGGAATGAGAGGTGATTATGTTCCGTTTAAAATGAATTTTATAACGACGCTTTATTAGACACAACTTTGCTTTTTCATGTTTTAAGAGTCGAGAAAAAGCTAAAGATGACTCTAGTCGCCTTCGATGTATTAACGAGCCCGAAGTGACAAATGCTCGGTTGGACTTTTTCAGTTATAGAGTTTGAAAAAGGCCAAAAGAAACTGCTCTGGAGATCTAGGCAGAGGGTGTGCCAAACCTTTCGCGAAACCACAGAATACGTTTTACGGTACGGGTGGTCGATCTTCGTGAATGCTGTGTTCACTGCATCGCGATCAGTAGGGTGGCCGACACGGCTTCTAAGGATAAAGGCTTTATTCCTATAGGGGTCTCCCAATATACTCGACGGTACGCGGGAGCACAAGTCCGTATTGATACTTATCGCTTCACCGTGGAGGAATCACCCAACCACTCAACGCTAAGATATCACGTTTAACGACGCCGGAACACGTCTCTAGCTTAGACCTCTATGTGTTTGCGTTATGTTTCAATGCGTTGTTATGTAAATTCAATTCATTTTAATGTTGATCTTGCTTAGCAGTTTGCCTTTAAGGATCACCACGAGATGTATATACAACTTCCTAGATGCAATCTAAGATGAGAAGCAAAAACTTTTCAATCTTTCAACTTTGAAAACCTTAATCTACTGAGGGAAAAGAAAGACATCAAATTTTCACACAGATCATAGAACACACACTAAATGCACTTTTTCCTAAATCAACATGCAAACCGTCAATAATGCACATGCACAATGCAGATATTTCTTTTCTTTTTCCTTAATGTTGATGTAAGACAAAAAGGAAACTGTTGTATAACTTTGAATCTAATTTCAAGCGAAAGTAAGAAAGCTTGTCCAAAATCAAAAGACACCTTAAGATCGACTTGTTTCGACACTGGAAATGTATAGATTCAAACCATAAAATGAAAAACAAACAGACTCAAACAGCCATGAACAGTAATAAAACCAGCTCTTAAGATCACAAAGACACTTTTACAGTTCAGGATCTAAGAGGCCACAGCTATACTGGTTTGTTTTTCACAATGGGAAACTGTAACTGAAACAAGAAATATTGAAAGAACAATCACAGTTTCATCACACAACTGAGGCGGAATAATGTCAAGGAAAGTTGGTTTACAGCAAGTACAATGACAAGCAATCAGCAGCAAAATAACAGTGAAAACAGGGCCAAGACTCAGTAGGAAACCTCAGCAAGACACTGGCTAACGGGTCCAGCGCAGGCTCTGGTCTGTCAAATTGACTTTCAGCGCAGTTCTCGAAGGGAGTACCTATGCTGAAATGCAGACTGCCTTTGGACAGCCTGCACTGAGACACGAGAGTTGCGTTTACAAGGGTTTCCGGGTCATAAAAAGCTAAAAAATTCACTGTTTTTGCTGAAATAAAAAGCTACAGGTCAAGTACAAGCTAAGGGATGATCAAGAGGATGAAAAGCTATCACAAAGAGCACAAGAGTCCTTGTGGATCAGCTCTTCAAATCATAAACTTGCTCAGAAACTGAGCCAGAGCAGCTGCCCTCTACTTTGCAATTGAAGGACTCAATTGCAGTTCGATTTGGTGCTCTCCTTGTTTATGAGATGAATAGCAAGAAACACAATAAACCAACAAGATACTAGTTTCCCCAGTGGAGTCGCCAGTTTGTTGTGGGGAAAAGTATCCGACTCGGAATGACCCTATCCCGACTCTAAGGGTGATAGTTCCTTAGCAACAACTGAAAGTAAAGCTTTGATAGTTTTCCTTTATGAAAATACAGAGAAGGAAGAAAAGATTGACCAACCGATGTCTTTCGCTTTTGTCGATCCTGTCTTCTCTCTTTGCCTCTTGTTCCCAGCTCCTTGCTCCCTTGCCGGCCCAGCTACACACAGATCCTGCAAAAACGAGAGAAGGAAACTACAAGAAACATGTACTCATAACTGATGCATGGATTAGGATGAATCAAATATACAGATGAAAACAATACATCATTGCAATACAAGTATATAGGAGAACATCAAAGCTTTATTGATAGAAGAAAAAGATTCTGAGAAGGTTACAACCATAAATGGCTCCAATCCAGCAGCACCTCCCCAGCAACAAGAAATCTCCTCTTCCCCTCTATAAAAGCAATCACCCAATAGCTCTAACTGTAAACCAACAACACTTCCTTGCTTTGCACAAAATTCCAGCCTCTAGAGCTCATAGGAGAGAGCTCAATATATAGATGAATTGAGAAAGGATGAGTCAGCTTGCAACTGATGTGTAGCTGCCTTGTGTCCTCTCTCTCTTCAGTTAATCTTTAGTTGATCTTCAGTTCTTGAGTCCACTTGGTGAACCTTGCTTCCACTTGGAGAAACAAAGCCTCTGACTCATCACAAGGCGAAATACCTGATCCAAGTGTCATTTTTGGAAGATTCCAAAGCAATGACTCACTGTGCCACTTGTCCTTTCTCGCTCAGCGCAGGTGGCCTTCATTGGTTTTGACTTTCAGCGCAGGTACAAGGAGGAGCAGTTGACATTCAGCGCAGATGCTCAGTGGAGCAGCTGACATGATCCAAAAATAGCCTGTTTTTGAGTGTTTTCAGGTGGAGAACTGATAGGAAGTGCTGTGGTTTGCTGACCTTGTTCCTCTAGGGGTAAGAACAACATGTTTAGGGATTGAGGATCCCTGTAATTATTGACATTTCATGCTCCATGCTGCGAGGCACAAAAATGTCTATAACAATCTCCACAGCATAGGTAGGGCATGAGGTTTCCCGAGTGTATACCTGCTGGGCCTGTCTATTGTTGGGGTTTGGGTTCGGTTGAGCAGGCATTTGAGGTTGCCTTGGAGGAGCAGGAGGTAATGGTTGAGGTTGCACTGGTGGTGGAGGCAAAATGGCAGGAGGAGTGTTGTATTGGGGCCTCCACCCCGACTGAGGTGCATTCCACTGAGGCTGTGGCTGGGTATGTGAGTGATATGGATGAGAAGTAGGTTGAGTGGGGTACTGAGGTGGATAAGACCATGGAGGAGGCATGGACCATGAAGGATGAGCAGGGGGACCCTAGGAAGGCATAGGAGTTGACTGGTTGGGGTTCTAATAAGCTTGAGATGCCCCTTGCATCCCCTGCTCATAAGGTCTAGATCCTTGTGGCCTCCTTTGGTTGAGGTAATAGAGAGGCTCTGTGGGAGCTTCGGTCCCTTGGTACATGGCTTTAAACCCAGGTAAGGTTGGACACTGATTTGTGGGATGGTCCTCCTCACAAACGAAACACACTTCAACCGAATGCAATGGACATTCATTGTTAGGGTGCCTCCTTGTGCACCTAGGACAGAAGACAGCCAAGGCTCTCTCAGCCTCTTCTTTCTTTTGCTGAATCCTGAATGTATCAAGCTGCATGGCAATGGTTTGTCTCACCTCACTCTTAAGATCTTCTAATTGGTTTGCAAGCTCATGTTTGGAGAAAGGGACACTAGTTGAGAGGTGGTTTCCTCTACCTCGTTTCCGAGCTGCCCTGGAGTGGTTTCTAAATACAGTCTTGATGTCCTCATAAGGCAGTTGGTAAATGTTCCCCCGAGCTAACATGTGAAGGGTATCTAAGAGGTCTTCAGGGACTCCTTGGAGTAGGACCAACTTGAGGGATTCAGGGTCAAGTGTGCACCTGGCCCGCTTATAGCCTAGTTGGAACCTCTCCTTATAATCCTCTAAGGACTCATCATTTCCCATGGACATCCGAAAGATTTCCCCCTTTGTTTCCTTGGACCTACAGTAATCCCGGTACTTGGTGTTGAAGGCTTGCTGCATTTGAGCCCAAGTGGTGATACTATTCCCAGGTAAGCCCATGAACTAGCGTAGTGCTGCATCCTTAAGGGTGGAAGGGAAAAGTTTCAACTTTTGCTCATCTTCAGTATAGTCATAGGTTCTACAAAGGACAGCAAACTCAAACAGGAAGGTATCTGGACCTTCAGTGGTCAACCCATGGAAGTGAGGTAAGGCGGAGGGGCTAATGTTTTTCATTTTCATCTCTCCATTGGTCTCTCGGATGGGGAAGGCACCTTCTATTCCCTCATCTTCTCTTCTATTGTCAGCCATAGCTTCACATGGATTGGTCTCTAACTCTTCTTCTACTATAGGGTCTTTGGATATCTCAGGTTGTTCACCTATAGGTTCCTCTGGGTCACTGTCACCAAAGAAGAGAGAAGGGTGACTCAGTGATGTGGTGGGGGTGTTTGGTAGGAATTTGCCTGATCTATCTCGGTTCCTATGAGGCATGAAATGGAAAAGACTTTCTTTTTATTTTTGCTTGCTTTTGCTTTGCTTTTCTTTTGGTACCTGCAAAACTTAGACATATTGATCTACAACTAACTATGAAAGATGCAGAATTAACTGAAAGAAGGAAAGAACTAATCTACTTTTCTCAAATGAAATTGCAAAAAGGAAATGCTAGTCTTTGAAAGCAGGAAATGCTAGTCTATGAAAGCAGGAAATGCTAATCTATGAAAGCAGGAAATGCTAATCTACTTTTGCATAAATGGAAATGAAGTAAACTACTAGCAGAAGGTAATAGTAAGAAAGTGGAAGAAAAGCAACAATTACTAATACCAACGGCAACGGCGCCAAAAAGATGGTGAGCTCCAGTATTGTAGCAATAATGCTACAACTCCTGGGGCTTCCTGTCTCTTAATTTTATCAACCCGGTAGTTCGTACAAACTTGGAAGCGATGGTGCTGTATGCACAAGTACTAGCTCTTGTCGCAGCTGTCACTTGGTCAGCTGGCACAAGTCCGCTAGGGCTCAAGCCAACTTCTATAGGCTCACAGAAGAAGCTTTATCAATGATGGACGAAAGCTAGCTCAAAGAAGACTAGTCTACTTGGCAAAAATGAACTGAAAGCAAATTAAAACATGGAAACCCCAGGAAACCCTAATTTAACTAGTCTAACCTCTATGATGCAAAGAATGTGAGGGAAACTTCTACCAATGATGCCATTACCTCTAATAAGTGAAAATGCATGAATCTAATCTACTTGCATCTTAAAAGACATGTTTTTGTATTTTTTCTTTAAGTGGACGGAGTGATTGTGATTTTGTGCTTATTAGGGTTTGGTTGTGCAGATGTGATGCGGAAGGAAGGAAAGCTTGGGAAAGGTTGGGGAGGCTAGGAGAGGTCCCCAGAGATCCTTAGCATCAGTCCACAGAGGTTCCTCACGTTCAGAGGCTCAGCAACCGAGTGAGTGGCCTCCTATAGGATGTCTGCAGGGGATTCTACAGGAACCGCAGGGGTTTCTACAGGAAGTCTACAAATTGCTACAGGATGGCCTACCGTGGGTGTTTGAAGTGATGGAGGAGTGATGGAATGGTAGGGGAAGATGTGTAAGGTAGGAATAAGGCTGGTGATGGCTCAGGAGTGGAGAAGTAGGATGGAGAACGAGTGTATGAAATGGGTTGATGGATGAAAGGTGATAACAACGAAATGTCTAAAGGATGGAGTTACGTGAGGAGTGGAGGAGTTTGGGAGATAACAGAGCGGAGCAGAGGTCGAGGATGTGGTTGTATGCATGATCAAGACGAAGAAGGAGGTAATAGAATGATGAAAAGCAGTGTAAATGAAACAAATGGCTTATGACTGTCACCAAGATGAAGATTCATTAACCTAAGCTACCTGAACTCAATGAACAGCAAGATAAAGCGTGTAGAGGAATGTGCACGAAGCAGTGATGAAGGTGTATGGTGTAAGAGTGAAGTGCATGGAAAGATCTATCATAAACGAGACTATGTTGTAGCATGTATAAAGTGAAGAACTGCGTATTTTTGTGGCTGGTATAGGCTGCACTCCAATCTCCAAATAGAGATGGCAGTGGAGACTTTCTCAACCCTTTTTGCTGGAGCTCCAAGAGATTATATCTATCCTCCTATCAAGCTTAAGCAACTGAAAGCAAATCACCATAAACTAGTCCTATCTATGCTCATGAAAACAACTAAATTACCAAACTGTGAATTCAAATTGCATGTGAAAATAAACAAACTCAAAGTGCTGGAACGAAATGCAAACACATTACAACACTGAGGAGATATATTGCTCTCAGGTTGGGCCCTAACCTGAGAGCTATAGCTCCTTGAGAAAACTCAGAACTAGATCAAAATCTGCCTTCTTTATTCATAATCTGATATCATGTCAAATTGGCTTACACAAAAAGAACTACACCGAGTTGTGCTCAAAAATTACAATAGTAATGAGAAAGTTTCAACAACCTATCAAAGGCTACGACCTCCATACTTATGCAAAAACGATCAGCCAACAGGTGTCCTTGATTTTAGGAGCTCGGCTGTCCAACTGAAGTTTAACTTGTTGATCCTGTAGGACAGTCATAATTGTTGTTCATGTAGAACAATTATAACTGTTGTTCCTGTAGAACAACTCGCTGCTTCTAAGCTCGGTGGGGAGATGGATTGGAGCTCGGAGCTATGGTGGGAATCACGAGGAGGGTCCCAAGACTGTGGACATCCTCTCCTAAAAACCAGCAGTGCCACCTCATTGTCTCCTTTTCACGTGGTCTTTTCTCCCTTTTAATGCAAAAACCTGAAATCATAATGCATTAGTCACGTAGATAAAATGTCTTCCCTTCTTCCTACAAACAATACGAATAAACTAAGAAATGCATGCATAAGCAGTAAAAAGTGAATGGTTTGAGCAAAACAAGTAGGCCAAATGAGCCCAAATTATACCAAAAGTTGGGGCTCATCACCTACAATGCATGGAGCTTTTGTATAAACTCTCTAGTATGGTATTCACCTATTGTGTTACAATACCAACAAAATAATTTGCCACTTCAAAGGTAAGTGGAACATATTTTCACTCATAAGTAAAGACACCCTTATTGTTTACAATTATGCATATGAAACACTTATGGGCATCATTTAGAAATCATTTACCTAGGTTTAATATTTTCATCGTTATTTAATAGTAAACCAAAAAACATAGCCAGTAACCCAAAAACAAAAAAATACAAATTAAATATTTTAGTTTTCAACCAAAAGAAATCTAGCCCATAGCCCATATTTTTAATCCAAATTAAATACTTTTGAAAGATCCTTACCACAAATCAAAGAATGTTTTTTATTACAGTTGGGATTTGGAAAACATTTAATCCATTAGAAATATAATTAATATTATAATAATAATATTTGCACTTTAATTAAAACCAAATGTAAAAAAAAACTATCTCATTACAAACATTTTTCCTTCCAATTTTTATGTAATACAATAAAATATTAAGTGATAGGTAAAAAAATATTTTTCCATAAAAACATGTGCATAAACTCGTGTTGTTTCATATGAATTGCAAGGTTTTACCAATGTTATTACCTTAATGGCTTGTCCTTCACCTTCCCTTCCCCACTTTGACATCGTAAGCCATGGTTGACTTGGTCGTATTGTGGCTTGCCCTTCACGTTCACTTCCATACTCTGACATCCCTCAGAGATATTGTAAGTCTAGTACTATGCCGATTATTCATGGACACAAATATTCTCTTTTATTTCTCTTTATGAAAATGATGGGTGTGCTCATGATCCACATTATTATTTTTTTCCACATGTCTAAAGATCGAGAACCTGAAAGCATCGTTTTATTTACCTCTCATTCTTGTTTTTTCCCTTATGTAAAACTTAAATTATGATGGGAAGTCACTAATCGAAAATATATTATTTACCTAAGCATAAAATATTTCTAAAGATTTTAATTTTGAATGATTTTTTTTCAAAGTTTAAGATTGAAAAATGAAAATCATGCACAAATAGAACAACAATATCTAGAAATAATGACATAAAATATATGAGGCATTTATCAAATTGAAATGTATATTTTTGCAATGTTAAATATTATAAATTTCACTCACCAATGCTAACAACGTTTTTTATCAACATTTAATGAAATGATTGATTTTATCAATAATGCCAATGTGTAAGCTTGTTATGTTGTTGGTACATACAACAACAACCATTGAACTTTCTAAATGTGTTATTTAGTCATGTGTCTTGTAGCCCTTGAGCAAGTCCGAGCATTTCCAGCTTGTGGAAAAAGGAACAAAAATTTGTTCAGGATCCCACCACATATTGAAAATATTAAAAGAAAAATATTGTTTATAGTTTTCAAATTTTAATTTATGGTATAATCATGGTGGTTATCTAGAGTCTTCATATCACTTTGATGGCTAGACAATAAAGCCATAGAATAATATAATAGATATAACTATTACTTTATAAATCAAATTAAGTTAATTAACTATTTGAAAATAAATCATTAAGTAAACTCAAAATTATTAATAATTATGTTAATAGACATTTATATTTTTTAATAGGGCTTTTAGAATTATCAAGAATTATTAGGTGGATGGTAAGGATTTAAACTCCATAGAATAATGTAGAATATTATTAGTAGTATGCACAAATAAAAAGTTAATATTTACCTCCAAAATAGCTACGTTATTTTTTTCCTTTCAATTAAATTGATTAATTAAAGAAAATGTCACATTAAGAAGTGTTATGGTTTTTTGGGACATATGGTATTGATAAGCCATGGTATTGTAACAAAGCCTATTTGCAAACATGGTAAAGTGAGGGTGAATCTCCATGTATCTTATTACATGTTTTTGTAAATGTATAATATTTTTTATTGTCATTTAAAATTAATTTATAATTCAATAGTTTTATAGTTACAAATTTTTATTTTCTTTAAAATTTGGTAGGTATTTTTTGAAATTGTTAATTTTGAATATGTAATTAAAAAAATTGAAAATTTTCATATACTAAGTTTATTTATACATTTTAAATAATAAAAATTGAACATCTTTCTTAGAAAATTATGATATCTA
The DNA here is from genome assembly GCA_031772625.1 of Pinus tabuliformis. Lineage (NCBI taxonomy): Eukaryota > Viridiplantae > Streptophyta > Pinopsida > Pinales > Pinaceae > Pinus > Pinus tabuliformis. Next base: position 1,011,956,362 of record CM062809.1, read on the forward strand.
ACTCCAATGAAAATAATACAAAAAAATTCAAAACAATTACACTGCTCTATTTATAAAAATTGGTTATGGAGAGACGTGACCTAGTTGAATTTATTGGAAAGCAAGGATATATTGATAAATAAATTAATGTTTTTTATTTATTTCAATATTAATAAGATATGAATTTAGTGGTTTCCAATTCTAATTGAAGGTGGTGAAATTGAATTAGCTTTACAATATCAAAGTTCAAGTTGAAATTCATTCTAAAAAATAAAACCAAAGTACTTAAATGAATTCAAAAAGAAATTCACAAGATTCCACTGTCTCTTACCTTCGAATTGTTTCTACTTGCATTTATCTATTGTTTTACAGAACATCAATGTGGATTAAATTCACTTATCTTTCGTTCTACAAAGAATCGTGATGGATTAAATGGCTAACAATTCTTGGGCAAGACAACTCAAGTGTTGAATTGCCACTTTTGAATTTTCCGATTGGCTTTTTATAATAAACCTCACGATGCTTTTACTTTACTGTCATTTTTCTTCTACCTCACTGCAAAGTATGTTGTCATAATTGCAGAGATAAGATAACTAACAAATATGTAATTAACAATTTAAGAGTCTCGAAAGTTTCGCATTATTATTCGTAGAAAGAAGGTTCGATAATTTATCATAACATTTCAGGGTTTCAGATTATTGCATCTGCAGAAAAAATCAGACTAATATGTCAACGAAAAGATCAGGTGTAAAAATGTGAGGTCAACTGTAAAATGTGAGATGTCAGGGATAAATGTGGTCATATCGTGCAAACTTGCAAAGATGTCATGTGTAGAGGAAAAACGTAGACGGAAATTTGAAGTGAACTGCTTCAAAGGAAAAACGTAGACGGAAATTTGAAGTGAACTGCCTCAAAAGAAAGGCCTAAAGCCTATCGACTTAATTAAGCAATGGAAATTAGGTTATGTTGTTGAAATTCATTTATAGGGCTGTATTTTATCTCGCGTTCAGACTGAACAAATTCGTTGAAGGGAAATCATTTTCAAGTTATTTTAAAGGTGCTTTTGTAACTTTTCAGATTATTTTTAAGAGTCTAAAATATCAACTTAAATTTAGTGGGTATAAAATGTGCCAAAATATTTACATTTCAAAAATATTTTAATTATCACTCAATCTTGAGTTTTTAAATTTATCCATATAGGATTAAAATCTGAAGCAAAATATTGATCCTGTCCCATAGCTCACAACATTTTGTATTGTCGATCTAGAGTGGTAAGTATTTTGTCTTTTGAATTCTAGTTTTTAAGAAGGTGTCTAACATTTTTTCCTTACTATTTCAATATTTATTTATTTTTTTTAATGGACGAATAGAATTTGATAAATATATCCGTATGATAAGAATATAATATTTCATTATTCTCTTTTCTTTCTTAATATATTTTTCTGTTATGAGCTCCTTGCGCCTCGAAATGCATTGATAAGGATGATGGTTTTAACCATACGATTTAGTGTGTACCATATTATTTCAGTTCTTCAACTTTTATATTCTCATTTCCTTTGGAATTTTAATTTTAATTACATTGGCATTTCTTTGCTAATATAGTTTTTCTGTATTACCTCTCCAAGCCTTTAAAATTGAAATGCATTGATATTATTTAGGGTTTTAACTATACTGATTAATTTGTACCACTTAATTTCAATATTTGAATTTTATGTTGACATTTTCTTTCAAATTTAATTTGTCGTTCCTTTTAATTCATCTCAATATGCCACAGTTTTAATCATATTAGGGAAATAAGGCTTCAATGATATTACTTTATAGAATATTTGGATTTTTATTTTATTTTATTCTTGATATTCGTTTGTATTTTTATTTTATTTTTACTTTTATTTTTTTATGATAATGTGGGTTTAATTTCGATTAAAAATATATTTCAATCTTGGTTTACATCACCTTTCTTAATTTTCTATACATAGCTCGGTTAAATGGGAAAGGTTTATTCTATTTTTTAAAGTCCAAAAAATAAATCTATTCTTTACAGTCCAATTTTTTAAATTTTTTATCTTTGGAGTCGTACTACATTAAACCTTTATGAAACTATGCATTGGATTAACTTAAATATTTATGAATTTATTCATTAATACTATGCATATATGGGTAATTAAATTGAATTATGTCCCATTAAATTAACTTAAATAATTATGAATTTATTCATTAATACTCTGAATATATGAGCCATTAAATTGAATTATGGCCCAGTGGATTAAGTTAAATATTTATGAATTTATTCATTAATATATTGAATATATGGGTTGTTAAATTGGATTATGACGCTTAACAATGCTTGTGGAATGACCTTATAAATATAGGACACTGTGGTGCAAAAATGTTAGGCCTAAATGTGGTGGTCATATGGTGTACAAACATCACATGTAGAGGAAAAAGAAAGACGAAACTCTCAGCTCAACTAATTCAAAAGAAAGGTTAGGCTTAAATGTGGTGGTCATATGGTGCACAAATGTCACATGTAGAGGAAAAAGGAAGATGAAACTCTGAGCTGCTGAACTAATTCAAAAGAAAGACCTGACGACCCAAAAATGGTTAATGGTTACATGGAAAGAAGAGATAACCAAAATGAATACGAAGGAATTTAATGTAATTGTAATAAAATGTAAAGAGGTTGAATAGAATGAAGACAATGAGGATGATGTCATTGAACACGATTTTATTTTAATAAATAACTTTCGTATTTATCATGTTTTGATTAGTAGTAAATTCAGATTAGTAACAATCATTTCAAGTAAGGCTAACATTATATGTTTTCTTCGCCATAAGTCCAATAGGTTGGTTTTGTAAATATTTTTTTTTGCAAATTGTGTTTACTGTAAATGTGAAGGAATTGTTTAAAAAGAATTGACTCAGTTGTATTTTTGTTATAGAACTTTTTGTATGTTTTGGTAAATTACTTAAAAAAAATACTTTATAATAAAATGATTCTTATCACTTGTATTAAATTATTTGGTGACATTTCGTTATTCTTAACATATTCAACAACATATGTCATATTGATATTATGCATGCATATACAAAAATAAAATATTATATATTAACATTGAATTTAGATATAAATACTATAATTTTTTTTAATGCAAATTATTAATATCCAAATAAATTTTGTAATAATTAGATATTGAAAATTTTAAAATTTAAATTCACAATTTTCAAATGGAAATTGACTCTTTTGTAATTACAAATTGATACTTTTGAAATTTGAAATTCAAGTACATACCTTTTAAATCACAATTTACTTTTCTTTTAATCTAAAATATTTGAATTTTACATTTTTAAAATAAAAACTTATATTTTTGGAAACAAATATCCATACTTTTAGAACAAAAATTTACACTTTCAAAACACCGATAATGTTACTTTTAAAATAAAAAATCAAATATTTTATTAGAACAAATTTAATGAAATTGAAATTTTTATATTTGAAAAACTTTCGGTAATATCATTTTCATATGGTCCATATAACTAAATAATGTATGTACTTTATAATCTTCTAGGATGGAGTCACACCACTTAGTTGATAATAACTGAATGCAAAATATTTTTTATTACATTTTTATATAAGCTTTAAAAGCATTGATATAAAAATCATAAAACTTCATCGCAATTCAAATCATTGAATCAAATAAAGTCATGCTTGTATTTAACAAATAATTTTAATTGATGTATATAACACATTAACCAAATAATACATACATTATTAATTAATTAAATTTAATTCAAATATAACAGTAAATTAATATTAGTTTTAAATTATATAAATATTTAGTTGTTTTTTAGTTAATCTAGAAGAACTTAGTAGCTCACTTGACAAGTAAGTACTAGTAAATTTTTGGGGCTACAATATGTCTTCCTCCCTGTCACAACAAGGGATTTGAGCATGGGTCTTTTGAGTTTCAACAATTTCACATTTTTCAAATTAACCAATTGAGCTACCCCAAGACGACATAAATATTTAGTTAATATTAATACAACTTTATATTTAATTATATAATGAATAATATTAATTTTTATCTTTTATTTAAATTTTTTATTTTAATCAAATATAAGTATAAGGAACCTCTTAGTAAATAATCAAATAAAAAAATGCATCTAGTGTCTTTGAAATTCATCTCTATATGATCTTAAGTGTTGATTGATAGCAAGTCTTATTCTTTACTTAGAAAATATAGCTACAAGTGATACATTTATTAACAGATTGTTTATTCAAAGGATCTTAATTTGAGTGGTTTGGTGAATAATTTGTTTCCCATTGAGTGGGTTCAAGTATTTGGAGACATGTAGTAAGTGCCTTATTTGTGACATTTATGAAATAGTTGTATCTGGTACACCAACCAATGTTTTGAAGTTATCATTTCTCCACTAAAACAAAAGAAAAAAATGATTGCTTAAACGTTTTATTTTATTTGAATTTTGCAATTTATTTTAAAATATGTTTAGTGTATTTTTATTTTCATTTAGTATTAATTTTACATATAATTTACAGTCAAAACCTTTAAATAAAAAGGATAATAAATTAATTTAATATAATTCTTTATTAGATATCATTTTTTGGGATTCAAGTGCGTTAAGTAAGTCATTCATCTACGACCATTTCCATGAGAGGTAGTTGTAACTGACTAATTTATCATGATTTTTAAATAGTCCACTTAACACTCATTGCATCGGGTGATGCTCACGCGGGTGAAGAAGTGGGATTGAAACTAGTGAAATGAATCACATAGTGTCAATCATCACTTTCGGGCTTTCACCCAATAACCAAGACTTCCTGGGAGGTCACACATCCTAGATCGCCTTTGGCTCAAGCACGCTTAACTATGGAGTTTTGCCCATAATCAAGCCCACTTAGCTTTCTACTAGAAACAATTGTATATAGTTATGGGTTATATATATATATATATATATATATATATATATATATATATATACTATAACATTGCATTCCAAAATTGTTTCAGATAACATATATCTCAAATTATTTTCAATATATATATATATATATATATATATATATATATATATATATATATATAAAAATGTGAATTTTATTTTATATTTTTATATATGGCTATGAGGTATGGGGTGACATATCTAGATAATTGTGGAAGAAGAAAGAGTTGGTCCAAAAATATATTTATAACTTACAACCTCAAGATTAAAGGAAATACTCCCTATCTTATTCTATTGATTGAAGCGAGTCTTTCCCCCATTGAAAACACAACTATGTTTAGGTATCTGATGTATAAGAAGAATATTTACAACATGCAACCCAAGGGGTTCCCCGAAATTGCTTCTAACTCTAGCAAAAACCCCCACCTCCATCTCAGGCATGGATGTTAGAGGGACTCCCAGTCTTGGCTCAACCATTGGGGAATAAAGCAGGAGATCACATTGGAAAATAGTGATAATATTAAAATACCATTACTTCCAAATTTAATAATATTTTTTTGAAAAATAGGGAGCTAGAGGAGAAACGTAAGCTAAGTTATTATAAGGAAGTGATTAATCCCACTCTTGCTAACCAAAATTATTTTTCAGTTTTGACCAGTGCTAAGAAGAAAATGAACATTGCAAAGATTCGAACTAATTCTTTTTTAGTCAATTTAGTGTCCTAAATTGCTTTCATAAATTATCAACCGAGGTTTGTAAGCTAATGAAGTGTGGTGCAATATGTACTTAGTTAACCTTTTTCTTACTTCGTTGTTTTGTATTTTATGTTGTTTTTGGGGGGTTTTTGTTCTTTGATGTTTAAGAATGTACAACCTGAAATTATGAGAAAATTTAAGTGAATCTAATGAATTTTAAAGGAAATGAAATGTTCCTAAGTTAATCTAATCTCCTAAAAATGGACCAAGAATTGTTGGCTAGTTAGAACCTAATAAAAAATAGAGCATCTATCTTATCTTATCATTAGTCCTAATCCATGGATCTAATTCTTAAAACCAAGAATGAAATTGATGCAGAAGGTAACTCAGTAATTGCATTCATTAAACATTCAACCATTCAATTTTGGAATATGATTAAATCAATCTCCTTGAGATGATTATTGGGAATATCTGTGATGTAACTAAGTGAGGATCTGAAAGAAAAAAAAGGGTAAAAGCATGTAAAACTAACTGTAAACAACTAATGTATTTTTGACTTTCTCCAACATTCAAATGTGCAGCATTACCCTCTTGAAGTGCTGTGAAAGAAATCAATTATACCTTAGTTCTTAAGTTCCTAAGAAAATAACAATGTACTGAGTAAATTCAATCACTGTATCAATTAGGCATTTAACCATTTAGTTTAGGATCATCATCATCTTTAAATGGCTTTTGAAAACATCCATTAACACAGTTAATTGACAATTCTGTTCTAAGAAAACGAATGACAAAACAGTAAGAAAACTAAGCAACTGTGTATTCTTATTACTTCAATCTTAATTTAGTTTGGAAACAGAGTCATTTTTCTCCATGAAATATCTTAGAGGAACAAGGCTACACAGTTGTGATTTATCATTATGCTATTGATTAAAAATTGAAATGAAATATCATCCTAATTTAGAAAACAGATTTTCTTAAAATAGAGTAATGGAAATTGAACTAAAAACAACAAATGAAAAACCTCCTTCAGCGCAGGGGTCCTCTGCAACTGACGTGGCTAGAATGCTAGCTAGTTAAGGATGCACTTTAAATGACCATTAGCAACATGAAATTTGTATTATGAAAAAACGAAGTCTGAATACAGAGTATCAACAAAAAGCCTGAACTTAACACGTAATTCCTTCTAACTCTTTTTCCTCTCGGTTCCATGCAACAATATTTAAAGGAAAATAACATAACTGTTTATGAGATAAACTTGATACAGGTGGCTAATTCAAATTAAATTTAACATGAATGTCTATGAGATAAACTTGCTACAGGTGGCTAACTCGAATTAGATTTGCAATAGAACTGTTAGACTCTTGATTAGCTACGAAAGAGCAAATCAAGAGTCCTATTGCTTTTGGATAACGTACTTTGACTCCATATTTGACCATGACCTTAGGCTTTCTTTTCCGTCGATCTGGACTGAGTGAATAGGATAGAATCCATGTGGAGATGATTCTAGAAATGCCCATGTGGCCCAATTCTTCATTTGACACCTGGAACCTGCCAAACCATGAGAGTAGCTACGGAATCCATAGTTAGCTACAGAATAGGCTACATTTTGTAGCTAATTTGCAAAAATATATTCAAATAGAAAGAACATGAAAATATAATATGGCGATCATTTTAATGCTTTCCTTAAGAAAAAGCCTAGCATTTATCATTGATTGGGTCTGTAATATTATGAGAAAGTGAGGGAAAAAGGTAAGAAAAAATGTCAAGGAGAGGGTAATTATGAGGTTCAACAAACCCCCACTGCAAAATCATCGCATGTCCTCATGCAATTTTCCCAAAATGTGAGTTTTTCCTCCCTACTGCATTTTCTTAGACACCTCTGCTAGTATATCCAATTTCCTTCTTTTGTTCTTCTTTGAAGTGACTGCCATTCTGGGCTTTCTCATAAGAAGCTTGTACTTAAAGTTAATGACTGCTCTGTTCAAAATCTTATTCTTTCTTGTCAATTTCTTGTTTTCTTATACCACAGTCCTAGATGTAGAATGGTATTATCGTGAATTGCCTTGTCCAATTTATTTTGTTCTTTCAAGGTCTCATTCTCCTATTTGATATGTTTGTTCAATATCTCTAATTCATAAGTTTCCTATTTGAGAGCATCAATTAGAGGTTCTTGTCAATTGACATAAGGTTTTGGGTTCATTGAGGCACTTCTCTTCTCCATTGATTATATATAGTCAAATATTTGTTGTTGCACTAGGTCTATTCCTAGAGATCTTCTGCTTGGGATACCTTCAAAATGATGGACAGGAAAATTTTGAGGACTGTGTGTAGAAGAGATGTTAACAGGAGATGGTTCTGGGGTTTCCTCGTCTAAATTTATAAACTCTGTCCCTTTTGATGATGTTTTCTTTACCAAACCTCAAAGTCTAGAGCTCCTTCTAAGTTGTGGAGGACTTACATTATCCTCATTTGTGACCTTTTTCTCCTTTCTTATTTTCCTTCTTTCCTTGATTTTCTTCCTGATTTCTATCAGTTCTTCATAGATTAACTTTTCATCATCTTTATGCAATGAAGGCTTAGGTCTATTTTCAATAGTTATACTAGTATTCTTTCTTCTACTTCTTCTGACATTATCTTCTTTAGGTGACTTTGCTGCTTCTTGGAAATGGTTTCTAATAAGGAAATTCTCCCAGGTATCTCCTATGATTTTTAAATGAAACTCAATCAATATCTTTATCAGCCCATGATGATACATGGTTGTATCTATGAACTGTATTCTCTTTTGCACATTTGAGGCCATCCTTCTTAAACTATTTAGCAGGAATAAAGGAAGATTGATTTCTCCATTTTCTAAGAAATTCATCAGTAAACGGATATGGTAGACATACATGCAACTAAGCCTCCCCTCACAAGTTATAAATTTATGTAAAACCAAGAGCATTTTCCTCCACTTACTTTTAAGAGCTGAGATGGGAATACCTTTTCTAAAAACAGAGACATCCATACCTAGGTTTTTGAGTATTACTTTCCATGATTCATTGTGGAACTCCTTGTTCTTGAACCATCTTTCAGCATGCCTTGGAAGTTCTATAGCCTTGGTCATGAATGACTCAATCATTGCAAACTTGATATCTCCAATTTCTACCTCTGTGCCATCAAAATATCGAGCAAAGGATTTTGTGATCTCCTTACAAAAACCATCAAATTTCTCATTGAATTTAAGCCATCTAGCTTTCTGCAACATTTCTTGAGTCACGGGTATCCTTCCATGTACTTTTCTCCTACCGGTTTTGATCTAACAATTAGCGCCATGCCTTCTACTACATAGAGTTCTCAACCTTCAGAATTACCCTTCCCGATTTTATGAAATGAATTGGTTGTGAATATGGTGAAAGGAACTCCGGGTTTGTATGAAATAAATAGATGGTAGGGGTTTTGGAGAAACGTAGACAAGTATGTCATGTCGTAGTCATGACCATTAACAATCAAAGAGGGAGTTAATTATGGACCGTTATGTGACAAAATATGGAGGATGTAGCGGATATGTAGTATGATGGAGATTGCAATCAAATTTTTTCAAGGAAACATATGAATATCCATATTATATATGCTTTATGTTTTAACCTTGCTATTTAAAATAAATTTTTGCACTTTACCTTTTAGAACTTAACCTTTTCGTTTGTTGCTTTCTTTGGTGTTGATTTGTAGGTACCCTTTTAGCATATTGGTCTTCAAAACAAGATTCTTCAATTTCCTGCAATCATCATTTACTTGTAAGTTGTATAATTATGCCAAAGCTGTTGAATGAGATATGGCTGCAGAATCAAATTAGCTGCAAAATGGAATTAGCTACAGAACATGATAAAAAATGAAGTATGGGTATGGAACATGAATGTGAAATGAAATGGAAATGGAATATGACAGTGAAATGGAATGAAAGTGGAGTGAGATGGAATGAGATTGTAAGATGAAACGAATTTGCATATTATGAACTGCAAATGGATGTAGCTTTCTGTCACTACTTATTACATAGAGGAAATGGAAAATATAGGATGTCAAAAATCTCTGATTTTCACCCTGTATTTTCTGTATAAGTATGCCAATTAATGTTGGTTTTCATACTTATACATTTTATTATTATTATTATTATTTTAATGTTTTTTTATGATTTTTTTTTATATTTTATATCTATATCTATATATAGATATACAGGAAAAATAAAAGCTAAGTTAGTGGAGAAGAAGAATTATTCTTCACCAACTTCAATTCAGTGTTATCTTGAATAATATTGATAAAATCTTGATAAAATCCTCTCTTGAAATTGGCTTATGATATATCTTCAACCGATGACCATTCACAACAAGAAGTACCTTTCTTTCATCTATTGTCCTTATTCTCACTGCTCCATTATTAAAGATTTCTTCAATCTCATATGGCCCAAGTCAATGAGTCTAAAACTTTCCTTAAAAATATTTGAATTTTGAATTGAACAAAAGTGCCCAACCCCCTGCTTGAAACTTCTTCTCCTTGATATAATTATCATGCCATTTAGCCCTTTTCTACTAGAGCATATTGGTTCTTTGAACTACATCTTTCCTAATTTCATCAAGCTCATTGAGCTGCTCCAATCTATGTTTCTGTGCTTCTAATAAATCTAGTCCCAATTGGACTACCATCTTGAAGGTTCTGATTTGAAACTCTATAGGGAACAGGACTTGCTTCCCATAAACAAGATCATAGGGAGTATGTGCTGTTGCGTTCCTCCATGTAGTTTTGTAGGCCCATAAGGCTTTAGTAAGCCTTTCTTCCCAATCTCTTCTGTATAGATGTACAGTCTTACTGAGAATTCCTTCAATCACATTATTGGTAGATTCAACTTGACCATTTGCTTGTGGATGATAAGGAGTATACTTTCTGTGTTGGATCTTGTAATCTTCCACAAGCCTTTCCACCATTTTAGATGTAAATTGAGATCCCTGATCTATCACAATTTCTCTTGGAACACCAAAATGAGTAAATATTTTCTCAAAAAGAAAATTAACTATAGATTTTTCATTAGAAAAAGGTAATGCTTTAGCCTTTACCCATTTAGTGACACAATCAGTGCATACCAAAATATACTTCTTTTGATTAGATGGAGGATTAATTGGTCCAACAAAATCCAAGGCCCATTTTTCAAAACGTTCAATGAGTACCTGAGTTTGTAGTGGCATTTCATCTGAAGGAGTAGGTTTTCCCACCCTTTGGCAGTTATCACACCTTTTGACATATTCTTTGGTATCTCTGAAGATGGAGGGCCAATAATATCCTAAATGAAGGATTTTATAGGCTATCCTCTTGTCAGCAAAGTGTCCACCACAAGGTTCATCATGACATGCCTTAAGAATTTCAGGCATTTCATCTTCTCGAACACATCTTCTGATCATGAGATCTGGACATGTTTTATACAATTCATTAGTAATCCATGAGTAACTTGAACTTGTTTGAATGATTTTTGTTTTCTCCTTAGGAAACAAATGTGAAGATAATTTCCTGTGACTAAGTAATTTCCAATATCTGCAAACCAAGGGGTCTGATTAATTACTGCAAAAGGATATTCATCAGGAAATTTATCTTCAACTGGAATGTCATCTTTGATATTTTGAATTCTATACAAGAAATTAGCAACTATGTTTTGTTTTCCAGGTCTATCTAGAACAATGATGTTGAATTCTTGCAGGAGTAATAACCATCTTGTAACTCTGCCATTAGTAATAGGTTTATTCATTAAGTACCTAATTGTAGAGTGATCTGTATGAACAAACGTTTCATAGCCTACTATGTAATTTCTGAACTTGTTGATAGCATGAACAAAAGCTAACAATTCCTTTTCAGTTACAGTGTAATTTAACTCAGTGGGAGTCAAATTCTTGCTTGTGTAATAGACGGCATATGGGATCAAATATTTTTGTCCTAATATAGCTCCCAGAGCTGTACCTGAAGCATCTGTTGAAATGTGAAAAAGTAGTTTCCAATTTGGACCTCTTAAGATGGGTGCTTCAAAAATTTTTGCTTTTAAAGTCTCAAATCCCAACTGGCAATCAAGATTCCAATTGAATTCACAATCTTTGGTGAGTAATTTGAAGAGTGGGGATGCTAGTTTAGTGAAATTTTCTATAAACCTTCTACGGTACCTTGTGAATCCTAGAAAACTTCTGACATCCTTTTTCCAACTTGGAATTGATAGTTTAGAGATGACTTAAACTTTAGATTTATCAACTTTAATTCCATCTCCTGAAATGTGATGTCCTAAAACAATCCATTTTGTAAACATCATAAAACATTTTTCATGGTTTAGCGAAAGGTTTGCTTCCTTACATATTTTAAGAACTTTTTCCAAATTTTATAAAGCTTCTTCAAATGTATTCCCATAAACTATAAATTCATCCATATACACCTCTACACAGTCATGTATTAGATCAGAAAAAATTCCTAGTACTGCTCTTTGGAATGTTACAGGTGCATTGCACAATCCAAAAGGAAGTACTCGGTAGGCATAAGTTCCCCATGGACAGGTGAATGTGGTTTTATCTTTATCTTTAGGTGCTACCTGGATTTGATTATAACCACTAAAACCATCCAAAAATGAGAAATACTTCTTACCTGCTAATGTATCTAACATTTGATCTATAAAGGGAAAAGGAAAATGATCTTTTAGTGTAGCTTTATTAAATTCTTGATAATCAATACATACCCTCCATTTACCATTCTTTTTGGTCACAATCACTAGAGGAGAAACCCATTTGCTGTATGAAATTGGGTAAATGAAGTTTACATTCAACAATTTATGCAACTCCTCTTTCACAATTTCCCTAAGATTTGGATTCATCCTTCTCTGAGGTTGTTTGATAGGTTTACAATTTTCCCCAATGTAGATGAGATGTATACAAGTCTTAGGACTAATTCCTTTCATGTCAGTGTATTCCCATGCATATGCAAAAGAATGTTGTTGTAATGTTTTGATTAGCTTTTCCTATTATAATTTTTCCAAGTTAGTGTTTATGTTCAATGTTTTCCCTGGAAAGATTCAAACTGTAGAGCTGCCAAATTCTTCAATAGAATAAAGAGACATCTACCTAGATGAAAAATATTCAATATTGGATTTTTATTGAAATTGATCATGTTCATATTCTGGAGATGATTTAAAATTTTCCATTATATTTAAGATTTGACTATCTTCACTAATGGTTGAAATAGTAAAGAGAGGTTGAATATCATTTTCATCATCAATCCATTCTTTGTCATCTATCTCTATGATTGTTCTTGTTGGAGGATATAGAGTGAATTTCTTAGTTGAGTTACCATCAGATATATACATATCACTAGATCTACAGCTAATGAAAGCATCAGATGTAGCCAACCAAGGTCTTCCTAATATAAGTGGATGTCCTCCTAGATTGTTCTTAGGGGCTAAGAGCATAAAATCAATAGGGTACTCCCAAGAGTCTAAGGACATTGAAATATCCTCTAACACACCATCTTGTTTGATTACAGATCTATCTACCAATTGCTGTAATGTAGGTGTATAAAGAAGATTAGGAAGCTTGAGTTGTTCCATGGTTTGTTTTCAAATGATGTTTATTTATGCTCCTAAATCAATCAATGTATTCAGAATTTCAACTCCATTGATATGTGTTTTTACATCCGGACTTCTTGGATCTACATATTTTTGTATGGCAATTTTTCCCATCATTATGTTTGTTATTTTTCCTGCTAGCTGAATTCTTTTTATTTCTTTTGTTTTTCTTCCTCGTTTCTTCATGCTCAACTCCTTTATTGTTTTAGCTAGAATTGGAATCTCCTTAATGGCTTATAACAAAGGGATTTTGATACAGACATTTTTCAATTCATCTAGAAAATCATAATTAGGCAACATAATATGCTTTTCTACCCCTCTATCAACTTGTAATCTTTCAGGAAAAGGAGGTGTAGAAGAAGATACTGGTGGTTGCTTTATGATATGGGTTGAGTTTATTGGTTCTTTTTGTTTTTCATTTTCAGTATTCTGGTTTTGAAGAGATGTTCCTACAAAACTTTTATTTGGTTGTAGAGAATATTCCTTAGAATTTTCTTGTTCTTGAATAACTATAGAAGGATTTTTCTTTTCTAATATCCTACCAGATCGTAGTTGCAAATCATTGAGATCTAGAGGGGTGATCATATAAGTTGGAAATTGATGTCCTTCCACCATATAGGTATTCTTAGGAATTTTATTGTTAGGGTTTGGTAATGGTTGGGCAGGTAACTGATTTGGTCTCTGTGGGAATGGCAGTGAAAGTTGAGGATTTTGGTTTTGAAGTTGGGGCTATTGATTTTGTTGAGGAATTTGTTGGGGAGGATAGTTTGGATATGATGGAGGATATTTATAGTATTGAGAGAATCTTCCATAGGGATTTTTCATTCCTTAAGCCCAAGGTTGAGATTGAGGCCAAGGTTGCTGCCAAGAATTCCAATTTGGTGGGGGCTGAATATACATTTGGTTGTTAAAACCCTGGTTTTGTGGCCCCTACCAAGTTCTCCTCGAAACAAAGCAAAGAGATTCTGTTGAATTTGAAATTGTTTCCTCTCGAAAAATAGCCTTAAGACGATGAATTGAAGGACAACTCTTGGTCTCATGGTTTTATGAACAAATCACAAAAGTCTCTATGATTTTTGCATCCAAATGGCATTCTCTTAAAGCGTGCTTCTTTTTGCATTTGGGATAGAAAATAGATAAAGCATCAATCTCAGATTTCTGCTTGTTTTGTAACTTAAGGTTGTCTATCTATTCACTAAGGCTCCCTAGAATATCTGTTTTAAATTCATCAAGCATGTTTCCAATTTCTGCCCTACTCATTGATCCAGTTGCAGATTTATTCACTCTACCAAGAGAAGGATCTCTTGGGCCTTTCCCAGTTTTGGATTTTCCTCTTGAGAGATGAACACATAATTCTCCAATGTCATTTAATGGGAGTTGAGAGATATCTCCCTTCCCCATCATGTTAAGGATGTCTATCCAGTCATCTCTAATGGATTTTAATAAAAGAGCTTTTAAAGTATCTTGATCTAAGTTATCCATTTTTTCTCTTTTTATGTTATAGTTGAATCTTTCAATTAAATCCTCCAAATTTTCATCCTTTCCTTCCATCATTTTAAATACTTCAAATTCAAATAAAAAGGTTTCAGGATCTTCACTTTTTAATCCATAACATTTGGGAGGACAGAAGGTAATATATTTTTCATTGTGGCATATGTTTCTTCATCAACTATAGGGAATCCAAAAGAATTATCAACTTCCCTATTTCCTCTACCTTCTCCATCATTCTCTCTACCTCTTCCTCTTCCTCCACCTCTTCCTCCTCCAAATAGTGCAAATTCTCCATTGAGAACTCCCTCTCCTTCTTCTCTTCTTGCCATTATGGATTCTTCAGAGTTAATATAAGATTTAACCTACAAGGTTAATTCTCTCCCTCTGGTTCCTCTATCAATGGTATGTGGAAGAAAGGTTCTACTTCTCCCTCTCCACTAGGAATTTCTAATTCTTCAGCTAAAATATGTTCCCCTGTAGAGGTGAAAAATGCCACTGCTTTTGTTGGAGATCCAATATTTTCTTCCTCTAGGGATGCCTCAGTAGATGAAGTAGGATATCCTCTTAATTGGATTTCTGACCTTAGAACTTCAGGAAGTCTATGGCTAGTGAAATGTGGAATATGAGTTTGAGATGGAGGTGTATCTCTTTTTAGTCTTGGTGGAGTAAGTTGTGTTGTAGGAATTAAACTCCTGCCTCTAGCTATGAATCTACCCCTTGTTATAGGGAAAACTAGTGTCTTTTCGATTTGCTAGTCCCACTAAGATGGGTAGCTACCTTAGAAACAAACAATCAAAGCAATTCACGATTTCCTTTACGTATGATAGATAAGAGAGAAGCAAAGAAGGCTCCGCTTGACTCCTTGCTTGATTTCTCTCTCCCTTGATGGAATTTGCAACCCTTCTCCTACTTTTCCCGCTTCAGAGAATACCTATAGAGACAAAGTAACAAAACACCATCAAAGCATCTTGATCTATAATACCATAAACAATGCAGAATCAGAAATACATTGATCATACAATTGCATTCAAAAATAACAAGATTCACAAATACACAATTATATGGAGGAAAACTCAAATAAATTTATTAATAGTAGAAGAGAGGATTACAACCCAGCTATCTGATCCAGCATCATCCTCCCAGCATCAAAGCCCTCTTCACCTCATGAAAAGCAAGATCACCCAACAATACAATGCTCCTTCTCAAAGACAAACTAACAACACTTCTTTACCAATTACAAAATTCCAACCTCTAGATCTCTTAGATGAGGGATCCATTTATAGATGATTGCAAAGGTGTGAGTCAGCTCTGGGTTTTTGATTAGTGTCATTCCACTGATAGTTCTTGGTTCCACTTGGAGATTTCATTGATCTCTTACTCATCCCTGGGCGAATTCTGAGAGGCAAGTGTCATAGAAGAAGTTTCTAGAAGATTCCATTAGCATCCACTTAGAAAACTGCCTCAGACTTTTGTCCGTTCTCGCTCATTGCACCCCATAGAAGGCCTTTTTAATATGCATCACACCTATCTAGTGTAGGAACTAGTATGCATCGCACCTTGACCAAGGAGCAATCAGTATGGTCCAGTTTTGGCCAGTTTTGAGTGGTTTTTCAGGTGGAACTTCTAGGAAATGATGTAATCAGTTGACCATGATCCTTTAGGGTATGAAACAACACTTTTAAGGGTTAAAGAGCCCTTGGTTTATTGACATATATGATTGGGGTTGAAGTGCCCAAATATGTCTATAACGGTTGCCCCCTAAAGCATGAGGTCGTAAATCCTCTGATGTCGAGTGAAATGCTTTATCATGAGGATCCGAGGTATTCGAACTGGAAGGTGACCTGTATAAAATACAATACAATGCATCATCATCATTTTATTTTCATGATCTAGCTGAGACGGGAATTCCCATGCTCAACTTTATAAATTTATTTTCATGTACATAGGACAGATAATCATCTTCTGTTGTAGACTAGTGATTCTTTGTATGTAGAGTCATCATCCCTTAGCTTGGATAATCATCTATGTAGCTTCTGTGTACATTTGATGTCTTTATATTCCAGAATATATCGCGGCCTAGATGGATGAAACTAGATCCAAGGTCTTTAAACTCGTTCAATCTTCGCCCAAAGTACAAGTCGATCCATGTGAAAATATTTTCTGAAGTCGAACATGTAAAGACATCGCGTGATTACCAGCCAATAATGTAAGTTGTTAACAGACGTGAGAGGAATCACTGATAATGATGATGACCCTCAAGGTACTACAGTACATTTCATGCAATGTGAATATATGATATGATGTCTAACACCACACAAAATCTCTCGGTTGAAGGCCATTGATGTAAACCTATCGCTGGGAGTGAGAAACTTGCCATTGAGGCATGCAAGATTCAAAGTACTGAAAGGGTCATTTCCAAGTCAACTTGTTGGATAATGAGCTGATGTCGACAAGAAGCGACTCGTCATAGGAGTGCCTTAATGTATCCCACATCTACGACACGAAATGAAGCAAATAATTTTTTGGAGGTGAAAACGATCTGATGATACAAGGTTCGGGAATGACGGTCATGAAAAATGGAGAGTGGAGGTATTGCAGTGGATGAGGCATTAGCTAGGTGGTGAATTCTCTGAATGACTTCTCTTGAACATTTCAGTGACACTGAGATGGATTGGTAGCATTAACACCAAAAGATGGATGGTGCGGAGGACCAATGGTGATATGACCGGTGAACAGAATAACCCAACTCGACTCAATCATGGTGATGGAGTGAAAGTGTCATGTTCAAGAGCGACCTGCTACCAATGAAGTTCTTCAATTTTTCTTCCCTTTTTCCCCTGTCATTGCTAACCAGTACCTCTTTATTTTTGTCAAGCTTTAGGAGGATAACATATGGTTGTTCTATAATTTCCCCTTCGGGCAAACCTGTTTCTATGTTTTAGTGAGCCTAGTGACAATGAAGCTCTTTCTTATCTAGGTGTACAAGTTTGTCGCTATTGTTTTAATGAGTTTAACGACAAGGATAATTCGGTCCTTTTCATTTTTAGAGAGTTTGAAAAGGACGGAAAGGAAACCCCAGCAGTCCTTTTTTGTTGCATAATCCCTTAAGTCTGAAAAAGTATACAATAATACGAAAGGGATGACTTTTCGATCGCTTAGCGAGCCGAAAAAGACAAGCACTCGATCTTTTTGTGGAATGATCCCTCAGGTCCAAAAATATTAAAATGTAGAGGAGGGATGGTGCTTCCCTTTACTTTAACGAGCTGGAAAGGCCATTAGCTCGAGAATATTTTCATGTTTAACGAGTCTAAAAAGAGCTTAAAAGAGACTCATTTTTGGGGAATGAGTGATGTTTTCAGGTAGCAACTAGTTCCAAGTAAGTTTGGAACTTCTCAAAACATGGCAATGTGAAGAGGGTGGCTAACAGAATCACTCATTGCAACTTTTCCTCAAAAGGGTAAACAATCAAGTGGAAGTGTATGATCGGCCAAAAGAATGGAGGTGATGGTCAAAACACAACCAAGGCTTAAAAGGCGGATAGAAATGCAATCACAGATGTCATTTACTAAAGGCAAGTTTATTTTTTAATGAGCTTGAACCTAATGCCAACATGTACTCATTGGCGAGTTTATTTTTTAACGAGCTTGAACCTTACGGAAACATTGCTCATTCCACTCTTTTGAGGATGTCTCTAATTAGTAGGTTCATTTTTAGGGGGGCTTGCACCATGCAAAACTTTGCTCATTTCCTTTTTATGTAGGCTGGAAATGACCAAAATATTGACCTAACTACACTAAAAGCTAAGGAACTATTGAGGCTAGGTAGGATGGTTTTATCAGCAGACAAAACGCTTCCTTTGCTTCATCTGCGCGCTGTAGACAAAGGTGAATGGTGGTTAGACCAATCACCTAACCTAAGAAGTTGAAACTAAAAAGCTAAGAAGATAAAAAAATAAAATTGGTCGTTTTTCACTTGCATAAAAATGTTTGAATGCCCCGAGGTATTGAAAAAAATGAGAGCTTGCAGGTCACCATATGGAAATTACTACTTTTAAGCAGTATTGTTTTGTCCGTAGAGCAGACACAACACTTCCTTGGCTTTTTCCATTGAAATAGACAAAGGTGAATGGTGTGAGCTTCCAATCACATAACCTGCGAGGAAATAATTGTTTTAGACCGATCCCATAACCTACAAGGAAATGGTGTTTCAGACCAATCATATAACCTACAAGGAAGTCTATCTTTTCAGCTGGGTTTGCCTACCGAAATAGACCAGGGTGCATGCCCCCTAAGTTTCATTACATTCACCAGACTACTCACAGTAATTAGGTAGATGAAATGAAGATTGAAGAGACATTCTTGACACAAAGAGACCATTCAGGGATGATGTTTGACTTGTAGCTATGTTTGAACCGGGAAAACGAAAGCTGGTCGATAAGCTATACCATTTTTCCTTCATGCGGGAAACACATCACTCGAAAGAGTGTGGAAACAATAGCTTCCATGCTATAAACATAGTCACTCCCAAGGAGTAGATTATAATCTAGTGGCCCTTGGACTACCATCACATTCAAGTGAACGATTTCCTTTTCAAAGTTATCGGCAACTTCGGAAGGATCCCTAACAGTCGATTGGTTCCTTTGTTAAAGCCTAACAAATTTTGTGTCTCAGGCAGAAGAGATGGCGAACCATGTGCTTTCCAAGCAGTTGAGGAAAGGATACTCACTGAAGCCCCTTCATCTATGATAGTGCCAAACACAATCATTTTGTAAAGTTGTACTATGATCCGTAATGGTATATTAGATGGAAGGCGAGGTCTTGCTAGTTGATTCTAATCGAAGGAAATGACTAGACTGCTCGAAGGGGGTATCGGATAAATGGCTGGATGAACCCCTTGAAATGGGGAATTTTCCTCCTGTTGTAAAGGAACTGGTGGATTGTCCCCAAGTTCATCAGACTTCGTATTAACAAAAAGAATTTGAAGAGTATTATTCTCATTCTCTTTCGAAATCATATCATTTGAAGGTGGACCTTCTGAAGGTAAGACTGGGTCGACTGCAATCTTGACCTGTTAACTTTGGTCCAGCATGGACTCAGAAGTTTCACTTTCAATGATAGGGATTTCGATCGACAATTGAGTTGCATTAGTCGGGTTTTCAACTAGCGAAGGACTTGGTGAGAGTTTCTTGTATCCAGGTGGAAGTCGCTGCGGTGAAGTAGGACGATTATCCAAGACACTTTTGGCTTCGTCCATAAAAGGACAATGGTGAAGGGCATGACCACCTTCACATAACCTACATGGAAATCTGACCTTTCCTTTCTATCTATTGACTTCATTTTAACTAGTTGATGGTGTGTTGTCAACATGATCGCCAGAGGTTAATGACACTGGACAGAGCAAATACGGAGACTATTCTCCTAAGATCTATGGAATGCAAGGACAATCTCGATGAAGGTGGTCTCCCTTGCAAATTATGCATGGAGATCTGTGCTTGGAAAGTTTGGTGTGTGGATTTTCACCAGATGATTCATGGTTGCCCCCTTGCTTGGTTGACTTCCTTTTCTTCTTCTCCTTCCCTTTGTTCTTATTCTTAGTCACTTGGTTTTTAGTATCACTAATTTCACCAAGCAAAGAGGAAGAAGGGGAAGGAGAAACAAATAAAGTAGAAGGTGAAGGGACAACTTCAGCATCATCTGGTTGTTGAATCAATTGCTGAGGAATTATGGGATTTTGAATGACAAAGGTTGAGAATAGCCATACTAGAAGGCCAATTGTGATCCCCGGAAGGGACAATGTAGCCATATACGGAGCACCGATATCTCCCCAAGAAGAGAAAGCACTAGGATCCCCCCAAAAGGGATTCCTTGATTGGTGGACTCCATTACCTCAACCTAAGATCAACGAAGGAATAGGGATGTTATTCTGGATTAAATAAATTTTAATGATGCTTTGACACAACTTCGCTTTTTCAATTTTTAAGAGTCAAGAAATAGCTAAAGATGACTCTAGTCGCCTTCGATTTTTAATGAGCCTAAAGTGACAAGTGCTCAAATGGACCTTTTCTTTTAAGGAGTTGAAAAGGAACGAAAGTGACTACTCTGGAAATCTAGATAGAGGGATTACCAAACCAATCGCAAAATTGCAAAATACACCTTGGTGGTAAATTAAAGAGAAATTATCAAGGACTTATGTATGGTAGTCAATCTTCCCGAATGTTGTGTTCAGTGAATTGCGATTGATAGGGCGACAGACATGGCTTCCTATGGATAAAGGATATCAGTGTATTGTGATCTCCCAATATATACTCGACAGTACAGGGAGCACAAATCCATACTAGCACTTGTCATATCAAAGAGGAGGGATCACCCAACCTTCGATGAAAATGACAGTTACCAGGTTTTACTACGCTGGAATACGTCTCTAGCCTAGACTGCTAGATGTGTTGCGTTAGGTTCCAAAGCGTTGTTATGTTCATTGAGATTTATTTTAGAATTGATCTTGCTTAGAAATTTGCCTTTCAAGGTTTACCACATGATGTAGACGTAAAATCCCTAAATATGTAGTCTAAAATTATAAACAGTCGTTTATTTTTAGGAATGAAAATCTTAGCTACTAAGGAAAGAAGATAATGATTCTTTCAACAAAGTGCAAAGAGCACACACTAAATGCACTTTTCCTAAATCATTTTCGCACACAGTCTAAATGCAAATGAAAATGCATGTATTTTTTTTTCGTTTCCTTAATGTGAGAATGCCAAAAAGAAAAACTAAGTACAAATTTGAACTATTTTCTTCAAAGTGACATTTCAACAATTTCTTTTCAAAATGAAAGGAAGACTAAAACGACACTTTTTGATTTGGAATAGAAAACTGCTTTCGACACTTCAAATATTAACAATTAAAATCAAATACAATGGCGAAAGTACAATCGACTATCTAGAAGAGGAAGACTTTACAACACTCTTCTTTTTGACTCAAAATGACAGTTAAGACACTTGTTTGCATCAAAAACAACAGTTCGATTAAGTTACTTTTGACAAAGAAAGACTGCAAATGATGGACAAATACATAAAAACATTTACAAATCCCTATCAATGGAGGATGAATAATGTAAAGGAAAGAGGCTTCAGCAATGAGATACTGATCATGAGTAGCAAAACTACTGAATAGAGCTGAAAACAAGGAGGAAAAAAACCAAATTTCAAAGAGAGAAACAATATCACTCAGTCATCGCACCTATCCTTAAGGAAAACAGGGATGCATCTCACCTGCAACACATGGGAGGTGCGATGCATACAGGCTGCCAGTTACAAATAGTGCAATGGGCAAGGGAGCGAAACAGAGTTTGGTTTTTGCTCAAAATTTGTAGCTAAGTCCAGAGATTTAGGCTGAGCTATGATAGACAGTAAAAACAAAGTACAGGGGTATGATCTTAAGAGGTTATTGAGCTACCACAAGGATGTTTAGGATGCTTGTAAGTCAGATCTTCAGTTCATAAACCAACCTGGAGATTGACTGAAGCAACATTCATCTACTTTGCAGTTGCATAGCAAAAGCAGTTCGAAGGCTATCTGGCTAACTTTAGGCTCCGTCTATAGTTTATAAATCGAACAACAATAACTAAAAAGCAAACTATTCATTCCCCAGTGGAGTCGCCATTTTGTTATAGGGAAAACTAGTGTCTTTTCGATCTACTAGTCCCACTAAGATGGGTAGCTATCTTAGAAACAACAAATCAAAGCAATTCTTGATTTCCTTTACGTATGATAGATAAGAGAGAAGCAAAGAAGGCCAACCTAGATCTTCTTCTTGACTCCTTGCTTGATTTCTCTCTCCCTTGATGGGATTTGCAACCCTTCTCCTACTTGTCCCGCTTCAGAGAATACCTGTAGAGACAAAGTAATAGAACACCATCAAAGTATCTCGATCTATAATACCATAAACAATGCAGAATCATAAATACATTGACCATACAATTGCATTCACAAATAACAAGATTCACAAATACACGATTATATGAAGGAAAACTCAAATAACTTTATTAATAATAGAAGAGAGGATTACAACCCAACTATCTGATCCAGCATCATCCTCCCAGCATCAAAGCCCTCTTCACCTCATGAAAAGCAAGATCACCCAACAATACAATGCTCCTTCTCATAGACAAACTAACAACACTTCTTTACCAATTACAAAATTCCAGCCTCTAGATCTCTTAGATGAGGGATCCATTTATAGATGATTGCAAAGGTGTGAGTCAGCTCTGGGTTTTTTATTAGTGTCATTCCACTGATAGTTCTTGGTTACACTTGGAGATTTCATTGATCTTTTACTCATCCATAGGCAAATTTTGAGAGGCAAGTGTCATAGAGGAAGTTTCTAGAAGATTCCATGAGCATCCACTTAGCAAATTGCCTCAGACATTTGCGCATTCTCGCTCATCGCACACCATAGAAGGTATTTTCAGTATGCATCACACCTTGACTAAGGAGCAGTCAATATGGTCCAATTTTGGCCAGTTCTCAGTGGTTTTTCAGGTGGAACTTCTGGGAAATGATGTAATCAATTGACCATGATCTGTTAGGGTATGAAACAACACTTTTAAGGGTTAAAGAGCCCTTTGTTTATTGACATATATGATTGGGGTTGAAGTGCCCAAATATGTTTATAACACCCTAGAGTCTCTTTCTCTATGCATATCATTTTTTAGATGTAAGAGATGAGGTTACATAATTACACTTCCACGGCAACGATGCCAAAATGTTTAGTCAACTTAGTGTCTTAAATTTCTTGCATAAATTATCAACCGAGGTTTGTAAGCTGATGAAGTGTGGTGCACTATATGTGCTTAGTTAACCTTTTTCTTACTTTGTTGTTTTGTATTTTATGTTGTTTTTGGGGGGTTTCTGTTCTTTAATGTCTAAGAATGTACAACCTGAAACTATGAGAAAATTTAAGTTAATCTATTGAATTTTAAAGGAAAGGAAATGTTCCTGAGTTAATCTAATGTCCTAAAAATGGACCAAGAACTGTTGGCTAGTTAGAACCTAATAACAAACAGAGCATCTATCTTATCT
This sequence comes from Pinus tabuliformis, assembly GCA_031772625.1. Classification (NCBI taxonomy): domain Eukaryota; kingdom Viridiplantae; phylum Streptophyta; class Pinopsida; order Pinales; family Pinaceae; genus Pinus; species Pinus tabuliformis. The sequence goes on from CM062809.1 coordinate 1,011,980,177, forward strand.
TATCATTAGTCCTAATCCATGGACCTAATTCTTAAAACCAAGAATGAAATTGATTCAGAAGGCAACTCAGTAATTACATTCATTAAACATTCAACCATTCAATTTTGGAATATGATTAAATCAATCTCCTTGAAATGATTATTGGGCATATCAGTGATGTAACTAAGTGAGGATCTGAAAGCAAAAAAAGGTAAAAGCATGCAAAAGTAACTGTAAACAACTAATGTATTTTTGACTTTCTCCAACATTCAAATGTGAAGCATTACCCTCTTGAAGTGTTGTGCAAGAAATCAATTATACCTTAGTTCCTAAGTTCCTAAGAAAATAACAATGTAATTAGTAAATTCAATCACTGTATCAATTAGACATTTAGCCATTTAGTTTAGGATCATCATCATCTTGAAATGGCTTTTGAAAACATCCATTAACACAGTTAATTGACAATTATTTTCTAAGCAAATGAATGAAAAAAAAGTAAGAAAACTAAGCAACTATGTATTCTTATTACTTCAATCTTAATTCAGTTTGGAAACAGAGTCGTTTTTTCCACGAAATATCTTAGCATAACAAGGTTGCACAGTTGTGATTTATCATTATGCTATTAATTAGAAACTCAAATGAAATATCATCCTAATTTAGAAAACAGGTTTTCCTAAAATAGAGTAATGGAAATTGAACTAAAAACAAAAAATGAAAAACCTCCTTCAGTGTAGGGGCCCTCTGCAACTGACATGGCTGGAATGCTATCTAGTTAATGATGCACTTTAAATGATCATTGGCAACATGAAATTTGTATTATGAAAAAAACAAAGTATGAATACAGAGTATCAGTAAAAATCCTGAACTTAACATGTAATTCCTTCTAACTTTTTTTCCTCTCGGTTTTATGCAACCAATATTTAAAGGAAAATAACATAACTATTTCTGAGATAAACTTGCTACAGGTGGCTAGTTTGAATTGCAATAGAATTGTTTAAAATTTTGATTAGCTACAGGTCGCTAATTCAAATTATATTTGCAACAGAACTGTTAGGCTCTTGGTTAGCTGCGAAAGAGCAAATCAAGAGTCCTACTGCTTTTGGATAACATACTTTGACTCCATCTTTGACCATGACCTTAGGCTTGCTTTTCCGTTGATCTGGACCAAGTGAATATGATAGAATCCATGAGGAGATGATTCTAGAAATGCCCATGTGGCCTAATTCTTCATTTTACACCTGAAACCTGCCAAACCATGAGAGTAGCTATGGAATCCATAGTTAGCTACAAAATAGGCTGCGTTTTGTAGCTAATTTGGAAAAATCTATTCAAATAGAAAGAACATGAAAATATAATATGGAGATCATTTTAATGCTTTCCTTAAGCCAAAACCTAGCATTTATCGTTGATTGGGTCTGTAATCTTATGAGAAAGTGAGGGAAAATGGTGAGAAAAAATGTCAAGGAGAGAGTAATTCTGAAGTTCAAAAATTCTCATGATCTTCGAAGTGAGATTGGGCATTTCACTATCCCTAAAACACCCTCGGATGAAATAATATGTCATCATTGTGATATTAAGAGGGTTGAAAATGAAAATCACTTTCTCCTGGATTACCCAACTCTTTCTCACATCCATTCTCATATCCAAGATATTTGCAACACTACCAACCTTCTTGACTTGTTAAGTCAACATAACTATAGTGATATAGGAATGTTTCTCTCCCTTCCTTTTCATTATAGGGAAAAAATATTAAAGAGTCTTAATTAATAAATTACTTTCTTAAGGTATGATAGACCACATTGGTGTTAGTGGATATGAATCATCATCATCATCATATAATTAACACACAAAAATAGAAATAAAGAAAATATTATTAAGTAGAATTATATACACTAATACAAAAAGTGAATAGATAAATGACAACTCAATTTTTATACATTAAGATATTGAAAAATATGGATAAAAGTGTATAGATAAATGAAAACTCAATTTACATGTACATTAATACAATACTACATATGGCATAAGTGTTATTGAGTACGTGACAACTCATTTTGTATACATTAAGATATTGAAGCATATGGATAAGTACTATTGATTTATATAGGAAATTTGCAGAGACCATAAAACTGATTTTGTGTATTGTTGTATTGGGCCCAAGCTAGTAGCCAAATGCCTTGCTTTGTTCCAAATAATGAACATAGCAACAACTCACCCAAATCCAAACCCCCATTCCCAACCCCAATTCTATCAAGGACACTTTTTCATCTATATCAGTCAACCATCATATTATAATATTAATGATACTACCCTTGTCTCTTGCCTCCTCTTTATTTGGTTTATCCATCACACGACATAGTAGTACAGGAAACCCACATAATAAAATAAAGTTGCATTGAAGGTGTCAAATTGTGTTCCTTTAGGGATTGGCCCACAAAAGTTATTAGATGAAATATTTAAAGAAGTCAACATTGATAATTTAGAGACATGTTAGGGATTTTTTCCATGCAATTTATTTTTGCCCAAGTCCCAACTTCTCCAAAGAAGACGTCTCACTAAGAGATTTAGATATTTTCCCTTTATCGATTTCCATAAAAATTAAGTAATCGTAAGCTACTCATGTCACTTATGCTTACATGAATTTCTCCTGTAAGATTATTCATTTGAAAATTAAATATAATGTTTATATTCAATACATATGTCACATTATACTCAATCATTGTTATGTCAATTCTCTTTCCAACTCAATAAAATTATCTAATCATTGGAGAAGAATTATTTATTCTAAAATCTTGAAGTCTCTCAAGATGACACTGTATTATCCCGTTGAATTTATTGTTGGATAAATCCAATAAAAACAATGAAGTCAAATTTTTGATCCATTGATGAATTGTACTATGGACATTATTATAACGAGCACTTAAAATATTCAAGTTACTAAGTTTTGCAAGTTATCAAGGAAGCGTACCAGTAAATTTATTGATCCTTCCATCTAGTATCTAAATATTGGTAAAATTGGACAACCATAAGGATATATTTCTAGAACAATTATTAGAATGTGCAAAGAAATTATTCAAAAGATTATCGTTATATATGCCATTAGTAAGAATATGTCCCTCTAAGTTGTTTTCAGATAGCTCTAAAACCTCAAGTGAAATCAAACCATTGATACTATCAAGGATAACTTCTATAAAATTATTGTTATATAATCTCATATACATGAAATCCTTTAGCTGAACAATGTTATATGGAATTTCTACAATAAGTTTGTTTGAATCCAAATGTATGTCTTCCAATAAATAAAGTTCTCCTCTGATTTTTGGAAATTTCCCTATAAAATTTATATTAATGATTAAAAGGAATTTAAGCTTTTTTAAATTGATAATTCCACTGGGTATCCTACCAGTTAAATAATTATCAGCAAGATCTAGGTAAACCAATTGGCTTGTATTAGTGATTGATATAAGAAAACTACCATTTAATTGATTTGAATAAAGATACCTTTTTTTTTAATTTAATGAACTATCAATAGGTTTCAATATATCCAAACTTAGTCTCTTATGGGAGAGATCTAAATAGTTCAACTTAGTCAAATTGTCAATGTCTTCGATTATGGTAGTGAGTTCCATATGAGGAATAACTAAGTAGGTTAACCTAGTCAAATTAGCAATGGCTTTAGGTATGCTCCCTATGTTATTAAAGGTAAGAGAGAGATAGGAGATGGTTAGCAGAAAATATTTAGAAGGAATAGAACTAGAATTTTAAGGCTTGAAATTGATAGTTATGTAAGGTGTGTCAAATTACCAAACTTTTGTAGTATATTTCTAGAGAGATAGTTTCCATTAAGAAGTAGCTGCTCCAATTTATGCATCAATCCCAATTCAATTGGAATAGAACTGCAAAGATTATTGCAAGCAAGATCCAATGGTTTCATCACTTTAAGTTGGCCCCACTCAATTGAAATTGAACCATAAGAAGAAAATCATAGCTAATTTCCAATGTTATTAGCACTTTAAACTAGCCCAACTATATCTAAATAGAACCATTGATAGGTTTCTCTGAAAGGTAAAGTACTTGCAATGTTTTAATTTGGTAAAATTGCAGTGGAATTCTTCCACTAAAACAATTACCAAAAAGATTGAAAATATGCAACAGTGAGAGGTTTCCAAGAGAGGGAGAAATCCTACCTTCCAACCATTGTGAACCAAAAGGGTCAACAACGAGGTCAATGGAAACTACCCTTTTGGTGTGTAGTCTACAATGAATACCATAGAATGAGCAAATTTTGTAGGCATTTTCCACTATCCCATTGGAGGGAATCCAACTAAATCGAATGTTATGGCATGTTTTAAGGACATGAGGGTGTGCAAGTCCCATTGATCATATGCATCATCCATTGATGATGATACAAATTCAACTTCGTCCACCATGCGTTTAATGTTAGAATGACTATGGAGAGAAGTTAATCAAGTAGGCTTCTATGGTCATATGAAGGATGAGAATGGGAATAGAAATGTTGAAAGGTTATCTGCATAATGGTGGGTATGGGATTATGGGTTGCGGGTTGAGTACTTACTATAAATTTGTGCAGGAAGATAGGTGGTAGACATGCACAAAAGCACAAATTTCAGAGACGTATTAGAAATATTCCATGGATATTTTAGGTATATTTTAAGGATAATCTGGGTATCTGTTGAAATGTGAAAAAGTAGTTTCCAATTTGGACCTTAAGATGGGTGCTTCAAAAATTTTTGCTTTTAAAGTCTCAAATCCCAACTGGCAATCAAGATTCCAATTGAATTCACAATCTTTGGTGAGTAATTTGAAGAGTGGGGATGCTAGTTTAGTGAAATTTTCTATAAACCTTCTATGGTATCTTGTGAATCCTAGAAAACTTCTAACATCATTTTCACAACTTGGAATTGATAGTTTAGAGATGACTAAAACTGAGGATTATCAACTTTAATTCCATCTCCTTTATCAACTTTAATTCCATCTCCTGAAATGTGATGTCCTAAAACAATCCCTTTTGTAAACATCATAAAACATTTTTCATGGTTTAGTGAAAGGTTTGCTTCCTTACATATTTTAAGAACTTTTTCCAAATTTTCTAAATCTTCTTCAAATGTATTCCCATAAACTATAAATTCATCCATATACACCTCTACACAGTCATGTATTAGATCAGAAAAAATTCCTAGTACTGCTCTTTGGAATGTTACAGGTGCATTGCAAAATCCAAAAGGAAGTACTCAGTAGGCATAAGTTCCTGATGGACAGGTGAATGTGGTTTTATCTTGATCTTCAGGTGCTACCTGGATTTGATTATAACCACTAAAACCATCCAAAAATGAGAAATACTTCTTACCTGCTAATGTATCTAACACTTGATCTATAAAGGGAAAAGGAAAATGATCTTTTAGCGTAGCTTTATTCAATTCTTGATAATCAATACATACCCTCCATTTACCATTCTTTTTGGTCACAATCACTAGAGGAGAAACCCATTTGCTGTATGAAATTGGGTAAATGAAGTTTACATTCAGCAATTTTTGCAACTCCTCTTTCACAATTTCCCTAAGATTTGGATTCATCCTTCTTTGAGGTTGTTTGATAGGTTTACAATTTTCCCCAATGTAGATGAGATGTATACAAGTCTTAGGACTAATTCCTTTCATGTCAGTGTATTCCCATGCATATGCAAAAGAATGTTGTTGTAATGTTTTGATTAGCTTTTCCTATTATAATTTTTCCAAGTTATTGTTTATGTTCAATGTTTTCCCTGGAAAGATTCAAACTGTAGGGCTACCAAATTCTTCAATAGAATAAAGAGACATCTACCTAGATGACAAATATTCAATATTGGATTTTTATTGAAATTGATCATGTTCATATTCTGGAGATGATTCAAAATTTTCCATTATATTTAAGATTTGACTATCTTCACTAATGGTTGAAATAGTAAAGAGAGGCTGAATATCATTTTCATCATCAATCCATTCTTTTTCATCTATCTCTATGATTGTTCTTGCTGGAGGATATAGAGTGAATTTCTTAGTTGAGTTACCATCAGATATATACATATCACTAGATCTACAGCTAATGAAAGCATCAGATGTAGCCAACCAAGGTCTTCCTAATATAAGTGGATGTCCTCCTAGATTGTTCTTAGGGGCTAAGAGCATAAAATCAATAGGGTACTCCCAAGAGTCTAAGGACATTGAAATATCCTCTAACACACCATCTGGTTTGATTACAGATCTATCTACCAATTGTTGTAATGTAGGTGTATAAAGAAGATTAGGAAGCTTGAGTTGTTCCATGGTTTGTTTTCTCATGATGTTTATTTCTGCTCCTAAATCAATCAATGTATTCAGAATTTCAACTCCATTGATATGTGTTTTTACAACTGGACTTCTTGGATCTACATATTTTTGTATGGCAATTTTTCCCATCATTATGTCTGTTATTTTTCCTGCTAGCTGAATTCTTTTTATTTCTTTTGTTTTTCTTCCTGGTTTCTTCATGCTCAACTCCTTTATTGTTTTAGCTAGAATTGGAATCTCCTTAATGGCTTGTAACAAAGGGATTTTGATACAGACATTTTTCAATTCATCTAGAAAATCATAATTAGGCAACATAATATGCTTTTCTACCCCTCTATCAACTTGTAATCTTTCAGGAAAAGGAGGTGTAGAAGAAGATACTGGTGGTTGCTCTATGATATGGGTTGAGTTTATTGGTTCTTTTTGTTTTTCATTTTCAGTATTCTGGTTTTGAATAGATGTTCCTACAAAAATTTTATTTGGTTGTAGAGAATCTTCCTTAGAATTGTCTTGTTCTTGAATAACTATAGAAGGATTTTTCTTTTCTAATATCCTACCAGATCGTAGTTGCACATCATTGAGATCTAGAGGGGTGATCATATAAGTTGGAAATTGATGTCCTTCCACCATATAGGTATTCTTAGGAATTTTATTGTTAGGGTTTGGTAATGGTTGGGCAGGTAACTGATTTGGTCTCTGTGGGAATGGCAGTGAAAGTTGAGGATTTTGGTTTTGAAGTTGGGGCTACTGATTTTGTTGAGGAATTTGTTGGGGAGGATAGTTTGGATATGATGGAGGATATTTATAGTATTGAGAGAATCTTCCATAGGGATTTTGCATTCCTTAAGCCCAAGGTTGAGATTGAGATTGAGATTGAGGCCAAGGTTACTGCCAAGAATTCCAATTTGGTGGGGGCTGAATATACATTTGGTTGTTAAAAACCCTGGTTTTGTGGCCCCTACCAAGGTCTCCTAGAAACAAAGCGAAGAGATTCTGTTGAATTTGAAATTGTTTCCTCTTGAAAAATAGCCTTAAGACGATGAATTGAAGGACAAGTCTTGGTCTCATGGTTTTATGAACAAATCACAAAAGTCTCTATGATTTTTGCATCCAAAGGGCATTCTCTTAAAGCGTGCTTCTTTTTGCATTTGGGACAGAAAATAGATAAAGCATCAATCTCATATTTCTGCTTGTTTTGTAACTTAAGGTTGTCTATCTATTCACTAAGGCTCCCTAGAATATCTGTTTTAAATTCATCAAGCATGTTTCCAATTTCTGCCCTACTCATTGATCCAGTTGCAGATTTATTCACTCTAGCAAGAGAAGGATCTCTTGGGCCTTTCCCAGTTTTAAATTTTCCTCTTGAGAGATGAACACATAATTCTCCAATGTCATTTAATGGGAGTTGAGAGATATCTCCCATCCCCATCATGTTAAGGATGTCTATCCAGTCATCTCTAATTGACTTTAATAAAAGAGATTTTAAAGTATCTTGATCTAAGTTATCCATTTTTTCTCTTTTTAAGTTATAGTTGAATCTTTCAATTAAATCCTCCAAATTTTCATCCTTTCTTTCCATCATTTTAAACACTTCATATTTGTGATTTATAGGCATGCAATCATCCAAATACCTGTCCAAAAATGCTCTCTTCATGTCATTCCATGTTCTAATAGACTGAGTGATCAATCCCATGAACCATTTTAAAGTAGCTCCTTTCAATGTTGAAGGAAACAATTTAAGTTTTTAAGAGTCTTGTAAATAATCATAATTTCTGCACAAGACTTCAAATTCAAATAAAAAGGTTTCAAGATCTTCACTTTTTAATCCATCAACATTTGGGAGGACAGAAGGTAATATATTTTTCATTGTGGCATATGTTTCTTCATCAACTATAGGGAATCCAAAAGAATTATCAACTTCCCTATTTCCTCTACCTTCTCCATCATTTCCTCTACCTTCTCCATCATTCTCTCTACCTCTTCCTCTTCCTCTACCTCTTCCTCCTCCAAATAGTGCAAATTCTCCATTCAGAACTGCCTCTCCTTCTTCTTCTCTTCCTGCCATTATGGATTCTTCAGAGTTAATATAAGATTCAACCTACAAGGTTAATTCTCTTCCTCTGGTTCCTCTATCAATGGTATGTGGAAGAAAGGTTCTACTTCTCCCTCTCCACTAGGAATTTCTAATTCTTCAGCTAAAATATGTTCCCCTGTAGAGGTGAAAAATGCCACTGCTTTTGTTGGAGATCCAATATTTTCTTCCTCTAAGGATGCCTTAGTAGATGAAGTAGGATATCCTCTTAATTGGATTTCTGACCTTAGAACTTCAGGAAGTCTATGGCTAGTGAAATGTGGAATATGAGTTTGAGATGGAGGTGTATCTCTTTTTAGTCTTGGTGGAGTAAGTTGTGTTGTAGGAATTAAACTCCTGCCTCTAGCTATGAATCTACCCCTTGTTATAGGGAAAACTAGTGTCTTTTTGATTTGCTAGTCCCACTAAGATGGGTAGCTACCTTAGAAACAAACAATCAAAGCAATTCACGATTTCCTTTATGTATGATAGATAAGAGAGAAGCAACGAAGGCTCCGCTTGACTCCTTGCTTGATTTCGCTCTCCCTTGATGGAATTTGCAACCCTTCTCCTACTTTTCCCGCTTCAGAGAATACCTATAGAGACAAAGTAACAAAACACCATCAAAGCATCTTGATCTATAATACCATAAACAATGCAGAATCAGAAATACATTGATCATACAATTGCATTCACAAATAACAAGATTCACAAATACACGATTATATGGAGGAAAACTCAAATAAATTTATTAATAGTAGAAGAGAGGATTACAACCCAGCTATCTGATCCAGCATCATCCTCCCAGCATCAAAGCCCTCTTCACCTCATGAAAAGCAAGATCACCCAACAATACAATGCTCCTTCTCAAAGACAAACTAACAACACTTCTTTACCAATTACAAAATTCCAAGCTCTAGATCTCTTAGATGAGGGATCCATTTATAGATGATTGCAAAGGTGTGAGTCAGCTCTGGGTTTTTGATTAGTGTCATTCCGCTGATAGTTCTTGGTTCCACTTGGAGATTTCATTGATCTCTTACTCATCCCTGGGCGAATTCTGAGAGGCAAGTGTCATAGAGGAAGTTTCTAGAATATTCCATTAGCATCCACTTAGAAAACTGCCTCAGACATTTGTCCATTCTCGCTCATTGCACCCCATAGAATGCCTTTTCAATATGCATCACACCTATCTAGTGTAGGAACCAATATGCATCGCACCTTGACCAAGGAGCAATCAGTATGGTCCAGTTTTGGCCAGTTTTGAGTGGTTTTTCAGGTGGAACTTCTAGGAAATGATGTAATCAGTTGACCATGATCCTTTAGGATATGAAACAACACTTTTAAGGGTTAAAGAGCCCTTGGTTTATTGACATATATGATTGGGGTTGAAGTGCCCAAATATTTCTATAACAGTTGCCCCCTAAAGCATGAGGTTGTAAATCCTCTGATGTCGAGTGAAATGCTTTATCATGAGGATCCGAGGTATTCGAACTCGAAGGTGACCTGTATAAAATACAATACAATACACCATCATCATTTTATTTTCATGATCTAGCTGAGACGGGAATTCCCATGCTCAACTTTATAAATTTATTTTCATGTACATAGGACAGATAATCATTTGCTGTTGTAGACTGGTGATTCTTTGTATGTAGAGTCATCATCCCTTAGCTTGGATGATCATCTATGTAGCTTCTGTGTACATTTGATGTCTTTATATTCCAGAATATATCGCGGCCTAGATGGATGAAACTAGATCCAAGGTCTTTAAACTCGTTCAATCTTCGCCCAAAGTACAAGTCGTTCCATGTGAAAAGATTTTCTGAAGTCGAACATGGAAAGACATCGCCTGATTACCAGCCAAAAATGTAAGTTGTTAACAGACATGAGAGGAATCACTGATAATGATGATGACCCTCAAGGTACTACAGTACATTTCATGCAATGTGAATATATGATCTGATGTCTAACACAACACAAAATCTCTCGGTTGAAGGCCATTGATGTAAACCTGTCGCTGGGAGTGAGAAACTTGCCATTGAGGCATGCAAGCTTCAAAGTACTGAAAGGGTCATTTCTAAGTCAACTTGTTGGATAATGAGCTGATGTCGACAAGAAGTGACCCGTCGTAGGAGTGCCTTAATGTATCCCACATCTATGACACGAAACGAAGCAAATAATTTTTTGGAGGTGAAAACGATCTAATGATACAAGGTTCAGGAATGACGGTCATGAAAAATGGAGAGTGGAGGTATTGTAGTGGATGAGGCATTAGCTGGGTGGTGAATTCTCTGAATGACTTCTCTTGAACATTTCAGTGACACTGAGATGGATTGGTAGCATTAACTCCAAAAGATGGATGGTGCGGAGGACCAATGGTGATATGACCGGTGAATAGAATAACCCAACTTGAATCAATCATGGTGATGGAGTGAAAGTGTCATGTTCAAGAGCGACCTGCTACCAATGAAGTTCTTCAATTTTTCTTCCCTTTTTTCCCCTATCATTGCTAATGAGTACCTCTTTATTTTTGTCA